>JAVLUX010000214.1:287500-320000 GCA_032164185.1 Moxostoma hubbsi
TTTATGCTGTGATTTATTTAGATTCTGTCTGGAGCGTTTATGATCGTTAATCGCAGCAGTTAATGCGCTCGGTCTGTCCATTTATAACACGCTCAATAAAATGACATACTGTCGTCCTTCGAAAGTCCTGATGAAAGCAGTCGCAGCATTTAGAAACAATCGATCTGACACACTAAACTTGAACTGTCGGTCATCAGATGCAGAGATGATATTTACAGCTTTAATCTGCTATTACTGTAAAACACGGAAGACACACTGTCACTGTTACCATCACGTGACGTGTGTGTGAGTGTGTGCGCGCGTGTGTGTGTGTGTGTGTGTGTGTGTGTGTGTTTTACTGTCCAGAGGTGAATGCGACATTGACCACGGGGCACAAATGCCAGTCACTGTGCCAGTACAAACAGAGCGAGTGCCCGCGGGAAATCAAACACCCGTCCTGCACAAATAAAAGAGGTTCATAGAGCTTTCAGGACCTTTCGAGTTTCTGTGACTGAGATCTTCTGTCTGAAACTTTCAGTGTGTCAAATATAGTAACACGTCTCATTTCCTGTTTTCTCATGTTCATGGAAACAAACTATCACAAGACACATCTGAAACATTTAATTTATGCAGAATATTCATGAACAAATTAAATCAAGATTAAGTGCTGTGCAGAAGAGCATATGTGAATCCACAACACAGACAGAGACGCTGGAGTCTAGAGCCTAACCCTAACCCAGACCAGACTAAACTAAACTAGACCAGACTAGACCAGACCAGATCAGGCTAGATCTAACCCTAACCATATGTGAATCCACAACACAGACAGAGACGCTGGAGTCTAGAGCCTAACCCAGACCAGACTAAACTAAACTAGACCAGACCAGACCAGACCAGATCAGGCTAGATCTAACCCTAACCATATGTGAATCCACAACACAGACAGAGACGCTGGAGTCTAGAGCCTAACCCAGACCAGACTAATCTAAACTAGACCAGACCAGACCAGACCAGATCAGGCTAGATCTAACCCTAACCATATGTGAATCCACAACACAGACAGAGACGCTGGAGTCTAGAGCCTAACCCTAACCCAGACCAGACTAAACTAAACTAGACCAGACCAGATCAGGCTAGATCTAACCCTAACCTTATGTGAATCCACAACACAGACAGAGACGCTGGAGTCTAGAGCCTAACCCTAACCCAGACCAGACTAAACTAAACTAGACCAGACCAGATCAGGCTAGATCTAACCCTAACCTTATGTGAATCCACAACACAGACAGAGACGCTGGAGTCTAGAGCCTAACCCTAACCCAGACCAGACTAAACTAAACTAGACCAGACCAGATCAGGCTAGATCTAACCCTAACCTTATGTGAATCCACAACACAGACAGAGACGCTGGAGTCTAGAGCCTAACCCTAACCCAGACCAGACTAAACTAAACTAGACCAGACCAGATCAGGCTAGATCTAACCCTAACCTTATGTGAATCCACAACACAGACAGAGACGCTGGAGTCTAGAGCCTAACCATAGACCAGACCAGGCCAGACTAGACCAGACTAAACTAAACTAGAACAGGCCAGACTAGACCAGACTAAACTAAACTAGACCAGAACATGCCAGACCAGACTAAACTAGACGACTAGACCACACTAAACTAGACGACTAGATCAGACCAGAACAAGCCAGACTAGGCTAGACCAGACTAGACCAGACTAGTCCAGAACAGGCCAGACTAGACCAGACTAGAACAGACTAGACTAGACTAAACTAGACCAGACTAGACTAGTCCAGGCCAGACTAGACTAGACTAGATCAGACTAGACTAGACTAGACCAGACTAGACTAGACTAAACTAGACCAGAACAGACCAGACTAGACTAGACAAGACTAGACTAGATCAGACTAGACTAGATCAGGTCAGACCAGAACAGGCCAGACTAGATCAGACCAGATTAGACTAGACTAGACTAGACCAGAACAGGCCAGACTAGACAAGACTAGACCAGGTCAGACCAGAACAGGCCAGACTAGATCAGATTAGACTAGACTAGACTAAACTAAACTAGACCAGACTAGACTAAACTAGACCAGATCAGACTAGACCAAACAAGACCAGATTAGACTAGACTAAACTAGACCAGACTAGACTAGACTAAACTAGACCAGATCAGACTAGACCAAACTAGACCAGATCAGGCTAGACTAGATTAGACCAAACTAGACCAGATCAGATTAGACCAAACTAGACCAGATCAGATTAGACTAGACCAGATCAGATTAGACTAGACTAGACCAGACTAGACTAAACTAGACCAGATCAGATTAGACCAGACTAGACCAGATCAGACCAGACTCGACCAGATCAGATTAGACCAAACTAGACCAGATCAGATTAGACCAAACTAGACCAGACTAGACTAAACTAGACTAGACCAGACTAGACTAAACTAGACCAGATCAGACTAGACTAGACTAGATCAGACCAGACTCGACCAGAACAGATTAGACCAAACTAGACCAGATCAGATTAGACCAAACTAGACCAGATCAGATTAGACCAAACTAGACCAGATCAGACTAGACTAGACCAGACTAGATCAGCTGAGAACCAGAACACTGACTCTGGATTAAACTGATTCTGTGATCACTTTTATTATAAATCATGACACGACGTCTTCATGCAGAATTAGAAGCATTAAATTTCATATGTGATTATCTGTCAATCAAAATCGATTTATTGCTTATTTTAATATTATTGGGATAGTTCAGATAAAAATAATAATTTCTGTCATGATTTACTCACTCTCATGTCGTTCCTAACTCGTATGACTTTCTTATGCATAACACAGAAGGTGATGTTTGGCAGAATGTTCACGCTGCTCTTTTCCATACAATAAAATCAAACAGGAGCTGTCAAAAATGGCATAAAAACCTCATAAAAGTATCAAATAGTCCAGATGAGCTGTGCGCTGTAGTGCTAATCGTTTCAAGACATATTGTACTTGTATCATTAGTTCAGAAGTCTTATATAGTGCAATCCAGACCTACCGGTTTAGAACAACACAAGAGTGAGGAAATGATGATTCCTGGTGAATAATTCTGGCTGGACGCTGAATACAGACAATTAACTCTTAAGACCCGTGTCATTGTGCCAGTTTTGGTTAAAGTGAATAATTTAATAGCCGCAGGGCAAAGGGTCTGCTGCCACTCAGAGCAGCTCATACATATTCATGAGCTCATTTGAATAAAATGAAGTTTGTAATTATGAAGGGTAACATTGACGAGTGCCATGTCAGAGTTTAGAGCGCCAGAGAGCCGCGGGGTGGCAAACTCCCGGGAAAACATGCCGGAGTTTAGACTCCATTAATTATTGACATCAAGCGACTGGATAAAAGTTTATTTACCATCAGATGTGACAGGTGAACCCGTCACAGGTGAGGAGATCATTCAACTTCCTGTCAAGCACACGACCGACTCAACTTTAAACATTGATTTCAACTTTCAGTGAAAATGAGAGTTTTTGTCCTTTAGTTTGTGCTCATCACTTCACTTCAGCAGATTTATATACAACTGACCAATAAAAAGCTCTCTAGAATAGTTCATTTAATAATAAGCTCTTCAATATGTCATGACTTCCTGTTTATTAGGAAATATGTCAAACCGTTTCATGGTGTCTTTATGCACAACCAGAATATTCCTGATATATAAACTGCTTTTATTATCAGCACACTTAACATGTGTAAATATCTGTATGAACATAAAAAGATTGAACAACTAAGACATAAACGGAAGTTTGACAGACATGTGACAGAAATGGACTAATGTGTCCCTGAACAAACGGGGTCAGAATCAAGAGTATCAGTCAGTATCTGGTGTGGCAGCGGCTGCATGAAGTACTGCAGTGCATCTCCTCCTCATGGACTGCACCAGATGTGCCCGTTCTTGCTGTGAGATGTTACCCACTCTTCCACCAAGACACTGGCACGTTCCCGGACATTTCTGGGGGGAATGGCCCTCACCCTCCTATCCAACAGGTCTCAGACGTGCTCAATGGGATTGAGATCCGGGCTCTTCACTGGCCATGGCAGAACACTGGCATTCCTGTCTTGCAGGAGATCATGCACAGAACAAGCAGTATGGCTGGTGGCACTTGCCATGCTGGAGGGTCATGCCAGGATGAGTCTGCAGGACGGGTATCACATGAGGGGGGAGGATGCCTTCCCTGTAACTCACAGTGTTGAGATTACCTGCAATGCCAACAAGCTCAGTCCGATGATGCTGTGACACACCGCCCCAGACCATGACGGATCCTCCACCTCAAAACTTATCCCGCTCCAGAGTGCAGGCCCCCGGTGTAACGCTCATTCCTTCCACGAGTCCGACCATCACCCCTGGTCCAGTGAAGGTGGGTTTGTGCCCGTAGGCGACATTGTTGCCAGTCCTGTCTGGTCCAGTGAAGGTGGGTTTGAGCCCGTAGGTGACGTTGTTGCCGGTGATGTCTGGTACAGTGAAGGTGGGTTTGTGCCCGTAGGTGACGTTGTTGCCAGTCCTGTCTGGTCCAGTGAAGGTGGGTTTGTGCCCGTAGGTGACATTGTTGCCAGTTCTGTCTGGTCCAGTCTAGATGGGTTTGTGCCCATAGGTGACGTTGTTGCCGGTGATATCTGGTCCAGTGCCCATAGGTGACGTTGTTGCCAGTTCTATCTGGTCCAGTGAAATTGGGTTTGTGCCCGTAGGTGACATTGTTGCCAGTTCTGTCTGGTCCAGTGTAGATGGGTTTGTGCCCATAGGTGACATTGTTGCCGGTGATATCTGGTCCAGTGAAGGTGGGTTTGTGCCCATAGGTGACGTTGTTGCCGGTGATGTCTGGTCCAGTGAAGGTGGGTTTGTGCCCATAGGTGACGTTGTTGCCGGTGATGTCTGGTCCAGTGAAGGTGGGTTTGTGCCCGTAGGTGACATTGTTGCCAGTTCTGTCTGGTCCAGTGTAGATGGGTTTGAGCCCATAGGTGACATTGTTGCCGGTGATATCTGGTCCAGTGAAGGTGGGTTTGTGCCCATAGGTGACGTTGTTGCCGGTGATGTCTGGTCCAGTGAAGGTGGGTTTGTGCCCATAGTGGGTGACATTGTATCCGGTGATGTCTGGTCCAGTGAAGGTGGGTTTGTGCCCATAGGTGACGTTGTTGTCGGTGATGTCTGGTCCAGTGAAGGTGGGTTTGTGCCCATAGTGGGTGACATTGTAGCCGGTGATGTCTGGTCCAGTGAAGGTGGGTTTGTGCCCATAGGT
This sequence comes from Moxostoma hubbsi, assembly GCA_032164185.1. Taxonomy (NCBI): domain Eukaryota; kingdom Metazoa; phylum Chordata; class Actinopteri; order Cypriniformes; family Catostomidae; genus Moxostoma; species Moxostoma hubbsi. The sequence continues at coordinate 292,775 of JAVLUX010000214.1, forward strand.
GACGTTGTTGTCGGTGATGTCTGGTCCAGTGAAGGTGGGTTTGTGCCCATAGGTGACGTTGTTGTCGGTGATGTCTGGTCCAGTGAAGGTGGGTTTGTGCCCATAGTGGGTGACATTGTAGCCGGTGATGTCTGGTCCAGTGAAGGTGGGTTTGTGCCCATAGTGGGTGACATTGTAGCCGGTGATGTCTGGTAAGGACCTGTCTTACAACAGGCCTACAAGCCCTCAGTCCAGCCTCTCTCAGAATATTGGGGACATTCGGAGCACTGATGGAGGGATTGTGCATTCCTGGTGTAACTTGGGCAGTTGATACCATCTCGTTCCTGTCCTAGCAGGTGTGATATTTGGATGATCCTGTGCAGGGGTTGTTACACATGGTCTGCCACTGCGAGGACGATCAGCTGTATTTCCTGTCTCCCTGTAGCGCTGTCTCGTGCGTCTCACAGTACGGATATTGTGATTTATTGCCCTGGCCACATCTGCAGTCCTCATGCCACCATGCAGCATGCCTAAGACACGTTCACGCAAATGAGCAGGACCCTGGGCATCTTTCTGTTGGTGTTTTTCAGAGTCAGTAGAAAGGTCTTTTTAGTGTACTTCATTGCCGTCTGTAAGCTGTTAGTGTCTTAACGACCGTTCCACAGGTGCATGTTCATTAATAGTTTGTCTGGGCTGCCCGGCCGCGGAAACGCAGAAGGAAAAGGGGAAAACGAGCCAGTGTTCTCATCGGAGTAAGACGTCCTGCAATATTTGAATTATATCATTTTCAAATATATACAAACACTGATATTAAAAATCATAATCAATAACAGCACAGTGTTCATGTGTTTGGTGAAATCACTTTAAAAGTTCAAAGACCTAACCATGATAAAACATGATTAATCTTTGACTTAAGTAAAATGACTGGATGTTTGTCTGGATGTTTGTCTGGATGATTGTCTGGATGTTTGTCTGATGTTTGTCTGGATGATTGTCTGAATGATTGTCTGGATGATTGTCTGATGTTTGTCTGGATGATTGTCTGGATGTTTGTCTGAATGATTGTCTGGATGATTGTCTGATGTTTGTCTGGATGATTGTCTGGATGATTGTCTGGATGTTTGTCTGATGTTTGTCTGGATGTTTGTCTGGATGTTTGTCTGAATGATTGTCTGGATGTGTTTCTGGATGTTTGTCTGGATGATTGTCTGATGTTTATCTGAATGTGTGTCTAGATGTGTTTCTGGATGTGTTTCTGGATGTTTGTCTGGATGTGTTTCTGGATGTTTGTCTGGATGTGTTTCTGGATGTTTGTCTGGATGTGTTTCTGGATGTGTTTCTGGATGATTGTCTGGATGTGTTTCTGGATGTTTGTCTGGATGTGTTTCTGGATGATTATCTGGATGTTTGTCGGATGTTTGTCTGTATGTGTGTCTGGATTTCTATCTGGATGTTTGTCTGGATGTGTTTCTGGATGATTGTCTGGATGATTGTCTGGATGTTTGTCTGGATGATTATCTGGATGTTTGTCGGATGTTTGTCGGATGTTTGTCTGGATGATTATCTGGATGTTTGTCTGGATGATTATCTGGATGATTGTCTGGATGTGTGTCTGGATGTGTTTCTGGACGTTTGTCTGGATTTCTGTCTGGATGTTTGTCTGGAAGTTTGACTGGATGTGTGTCTGGATGTGTGTCTGGATGTTTGTCTGGATGTTTGTCTGGATGTTTGTCTGGAAGTTTGACTGGATGTGTGTCTGGATGTTTGTCTGGATGTTTGTCTGGATGCGTGTCTGGATGCGTGTCTGGATGCGTGTCTGGATTTCTTTCTGGATGTGTTTCTGGATGTGTGTCTGGATTTCTATCTGGATGTGTGTCTGGATGTTTATCTGAATGTGATGTTCTGAGATCTGCACGTGTAATGATGAATCTTTAGATGATGAATCACATAAAACTGAATCTTCCACTCGCGTGTTCATGAGTCATTATTCACCAGCACTAATTAAAGAATAATCCATACACCGCCAAACCCTGATGTTTAATTATTCAATTAAAAAGATTACTGAAACCAATAAATCTTTCCTGCTAATGAAATGTAGCTGTGGGAAATCGACCAATTAGTTTAACCCATCAGATAAGGACATCATCTGGAGTTATGATTCACTAATTACAGCTTCACTGCAGGAATATTGGGAATATTTCATTTTTCCCTTCTGAAATGATTGAGAAGATTAATTAATGCTGTGGAGATTAATGATGTGAAACATTTAGATAAAACACAAGAAGCATTCATAATTACACAACACAGCAAATGATTAACTCTTTAATTACCAGTTACTGTTCAATGACCAACAGTGTTTTCCTGTAATAATGATGTGATATTCATGATAGACAGAATGAAAATAAAGTTTTTATTCATACAACGAGTGCTTTATTGAACTCATTCTATTCATTACTGGAATACTGCTTAATTAAGTGATGAAATTAAGGATTAAAAACAGAGATGTGAAGTCAACCTAATTGGAGTAATATTATCTTCTGTCTGATAATGAGTCTGATTGGCTGAAGGAGTTCATCTACACACACACATACACGCACACACACATACATGCTCAGACATACACGCACACACACACACACACACACACTCAGACATACGAGCACACACACACACACATACATGCTCAGACGTACACACACACACACACACATATACGCTCAGGCATACACATATACGCTCAGGCATATGCGCACACACATGCACATACATACACACTCAGACATACGCACACACACACACAGGCACAAAACACTCATGCACTGACACACACACACATTTAGGACCCAAGCACTGAAAGTTCTTTTATGGATTCTTCTTTATTTTCAGTGTTTTCAGTACTTTTGGGGTACTTAACATGCGGGGAAATTTTTACACACAAATCAGTGTCGCCAGCTATTAGGGCTGGGCAAAACTTTTGCACAAACAGTCATATGCTCTGCCCAACAGGAAATCTGCCATTTTGGATTGTTTAAAAAATGCATGCTCTGGAATTTGAAATACTCCTACTCCATGTGGGATTCATGTTACAGGTACCAAATGTGGGTGACATCATGCCAAGACATTGACGATGCTAAATTGCGTTCTGATTTTTTTATACATGAAATGGTGTTGCCTGGCGACGGGATACATTTACGTAAAGAAATGGGCAACAGGAAGTGTCTCATATCTTCTGCATTCATCGAGTGATTTACATCAAAATTGAGCTGTATGTTTGGCCTCTTTCAGTGATATTATGATCATCATCAAGTCAAGTCAATTTTATTTGTATAGCGCCTTTCACAACACACATCGTTTCAAAGCAGCTTTACAGAAGTTCAGCATTAACAGACGATAAAAATGTAATGTCTATAAAGTCGATAAATCATCATCCTTGTGCAGGGCTCCAAACTGCGACTAAAAATGGTCGCATTTGTGACCAAATAAATTTATTTGTAAGTGTAATTTCTGTCAAGGTCGCCATTGGCGACAGTAAAAGTTTACTCCCTTTGATTTTAAAATTTGCATTACATTTCCCGAGATACATTACAAAAGTTTATATCAAAGAAATAGCGGGGAAAACGGAGTTCATTGCAGGAACTAACCATTTCAAAAAAAGAGACTGTTAGAAAACACGGTGACAGTAACAAGCATAAAAAATGCACGTGATCACATAATTGTGAAGAATGCTCCACAGACTACACTGTTAGCGAGCTGCGGGACGAAAAGGAATGGAAGGAGTTAAAAATGGAAAAAAAACAAAACAAAAAAAATAAAAAAAAATCAGCCTGAGAACAATACACAAATTCAATCAAAATCTCAATTTGGCCTTGCGTGTTGATAACATTGATGTGGTTATTGTGGGTCCTGGTTATAGTGCCACCCACTGGCGGAAAGTGTGGCACTTTTAACAGACTTTGAAATATCCCTCTTTTGTTTACCTGAATTGTTCAAACTTTTTTATAATAATGTCAAGACAGTGCAGATTTAAAATTCTGATGGGATTCTTGATATCGTAAATACTGTTGCCATGGCAATGCATAAATATCATTATTCCTTTTCATCTATAGTCACATGTTTTTGAGGTACTTGGCATGCTTAAATGTTCATGATATTTTGCACACATATCAGAGTTGTTGGCCATTAGGCCTTGGCAAAAGTTAACACATGGGCGTGGCCTGGGAGCTCTAGCACCACCTTTTGACAAAAGTGGTGGGGTCAGTTTCTTCTGCGGTCACCAAACTTGCTACATATATTGTTCTCATTAAGCTGGACAACTTTCAAAACAACAGTCATTAGCGTCACCCAACAGGAAGTTGGCTATTTTGGTTTGAATATGCATTTTTTGAAAATTGCAGTCTCTGAACTTTTAAATACTCGTCCTAAAGGAATTTATGAGACTGTGACCACATTATGCCAAGACATTGAAGAAGCTAAATTGTGAACAGATTTTAGATATTTCGAATGATATTGCCTTGCTGAAGCATTAAATTAATAGTGAAAATGGGAAACAGGAAGTGTCTTATATCTTCTGTGTGCAGTGTGTGATTTAGCTCAAAATTGAGATGTATGTTTAGTCTTGGGGGCTAATCTCAAGGATGTGACTATTTTGGACATGGTCATAGCACCACCTTCTGGCATCAGGAAGTGTGGGTCTTACAACAGACTTTAAAATAGTCCTCTTATAAGCATGTGTCCACCTTGCATTGTTTTCTGAATGCCACCGGATGGAAATGGACCAGTTGTGCTTGGGCCCGTCATCGCTGCTTGCAGCTATATTATTGACTGTTTTCTCCTGATAAAACAGTTAACCTTGAATTCTGCACACCACCCAAAAATACCTGTCTGTCTCCCTCTGTCTGTCTGCCTGCCTGCCTGCCTGCCTGTCTGTCTGTTTGTGTCTATCTGGTAGGTAATGTCTGGAGTTGTTTTAGTCATGTGACTCTTTATTTCCTGTCTCTCTCTTTCTCTCTTAGAGTGTGTGATGATGTCACTGCTGCTTCTCTCAGTGTAGGGGACACAAATATACAGATTATAGGTTCATCATGAGTTTTTCTCATGAGCTGTATCTTTGAGGAAATAACAGTTCTCAAGCATTTATGAGCTATTATTTTATTATTATTTCTTCAGTCATTTCTCTCTTTGTGTGTGCGTGTGTGTGTGTGCGTGCGTGTCTGTGTATGTGTGCGCGCGCATGTGTTTGTGTGATCTGAATTGTAGTTGTTATTTATTGCTTTCTCTCTCTTTCTCTACAGGTAAGTGACTGCTGATTTCTGAAGCATCACCTCTGAAACACTGTAAGTGTTTGTGTATTTGTGTGTGTATGAGTGTTTATTCATGTCAGTGCTGTTGTATTGAGTGGGTTGTAACTGTTATAGACAGACTCATCAGTTCATATTCTGTTTGGGTTTGATTGATATGAGTTATAAATCTTTTATTTTAAGTCTTGTGTTGACTGAAGCACTGAGTGTTTTTCTGTCACTTGTATTTGGATGTAGAACAGTAAACCGTCTCTTGGGCTTTACAGGAATAATTCTCTAAACCTGACTAACATCGTTAAATCTATTTTTCCACTCTGTGTCATAATTACATGCCGAAGAGCTTTAACTTCATCTCTTTTTCATTTGATTTTTATTGTGAATCTGAAACTCATTTTAAAAACAGAGTGAAATAATCTAAAATGACATTGTGAGTCATCAGATGAGGGAGATAGTCATGAAATTAGATAATTAACCTTCGATTTCTGCATGTTAATGAGGCACGTGATGAACTCAAAACACTCAAAACTCACTTAGGGGTGTTCTCACTTTTGTTGCCAGCGGTTTAGACATTAATGGCTGTGTGTTGAGTTATTTTGGGGACAGTAAATGTACACTGTTATACAAGCTGTACACTCACTACATTGTAGCAAAGTGTCATTTCTTCAGTGTTGTCACATGACAAGATATAATCAAATATTTACAAAAATGTGTGGGGTGTACTTTTGTGAGATACTGTATATTTCCACTTCTTGAGTGATTATTATTTTTTGCATTCAGACTGTGAGTCGCAGCTGTTATTGCAGGTTTGATGCATTTCACAGTCCAGGAGCCTGTAAAACTGACCTGTGATTACACAACTCAATATTTCTGTGAAATTAATGAGTTCGATTTAGGGTTAGAGTTTGGCTACCCCTAACTAACCCTATCCATAAGTAGGGAAAAGCAGGCAGAAAGCAGCTCTCTGAAACATCATCTAAACAAGAACGCAGGTTTCCTTACGCTGTTTAAGAGAAAGAGCTTTAACACACACTGTTCAATACCCATCACATGAACATGCAATAATGGAATAATTGTTTTTTCAATCTTAGCACAAATGTTTATTGGGTTTATGGTTCGTGTGCTGCTCAGGTTATTGAATGTTAGAAAAATAACAGATGATCCGATTGTTGAAGAAATGCTTCTGCATCAGAAAACTGCTCACTATAAACTCTCATGTTGATCCAAACCGATTCTGACTCACTCTAAACCTCATCTAGACATTCACATAGTCATTATGATGTGACCTATGACCTCCAGGCTGTGTCCGATCCAATCGTGAAACTATTAGACACAGAAAATAAAAGCAATGGAACGTAAGCATGTCAATTCACTTCACAATCCTATTAAAGTCTGATGAGCATTTCAGATTGTCACACAGATCTGTTATCACACCCAATTCCTCATTTAATCACTAATGAAGACTTGACCTTTGACCTTCTTGCATCTGTCGACGTGTGTGATGTTTCTTCTGGAGAAACACATAATGAGATGTGTGTCTGTGTGTTTGTTGTCATAACTGTGTGGAGTGATGTCGAGCTTCAGTGGCAGGAAACACAGGCAGACAGACAGGCAGGCAGGCAGGCAGACAGACAGGCAGGCAGGCAGACAGACAGGCAGGCAGACAGGCAGGCAGGCAGGCAGACAGGCAGGCAGACAGACAGACAGAAGAAAGGGCAGACAGACAGACAGACAGACAGACAGAAGAAAGGGCAGGCAGGCAGACAGACAGGCAGGCAGGCAGACAGACAGAAGAAAGGGCAGGCAGGCAGGCGGGCGGGCGGGCGGGCAGACAGACAGACAGATAGACAGACAGAAGAAAGGGCAGGCAGACAGACAGATAGACAGACAGAAGAAAGGGCAGGCAGGCAGACAGATAGACAGACAGAAGAAAGGGCAGGCAGACAGATAGACAGACAGAAGAAAGGGCAGGCAGGCAGACAGACAGACAGACAGAAGAAAGGGCAGACAGGCAGGCAGGCAGACAGACAGACAGATAGAAGAAAGGGCAGACAGACAGGCAGGCAGGCAGACAGACAGACAGACAGACAGACAGACAGAAGAAAGGGCAGGCAGACAGACAGGCAGGCAGGCAGGCAGGCAGACAGACAGGCAGGCAGACAGACAGGCAGGCAGACAGGCAGGCAGGCAGGCAGACAGACAGACAGAAGAAAGGGCAGACAGACAGACAGACAGACAGACAGAAGAAAGGGCAGGCAGGCAGACAGACAGGCAGGCAGGCAGACAGACAGAAGAAAGGGCAGGCAGGCAGTCAGACAGACAGACAGTCAGAAGAAAGGGCAGGCAGGCGGGCGGGCGGGCGGGCGGGCGGGCGGGCGGGCGGACAGACAGACAGACAGATAGACAGACAGAAGAAAGGGCAGGCAGACAGACAGATAGACAGACAGAAGAAAGGGCAGGCAGGCAGACAGATAGACAGACAGAAGAAAGGGCAGGCAGACAGATAGACAGACAGAAGAAAGGGCAGGCAGGCAGACAGACAGACAGACAGAAGAAAGGGCAGACAGACAGGCAGGCAGGCAGACAGACAGACAGACAGACAGAAGAAAGGGCAGGCAGACAGACAGGCAGGCAGGCAGGCAGGCAGACAGACAGACAGAAGAAAGGGCAGGCAGACAGACAGAAGAAAGGGCAGACAGGCAGACAGGCAGGCAGACAGACAGGCAGACAGATAGAAGAAAGGGCAGGCAGACAGACAGAAGAAAGGGTAGGCAGGCAGACAGACAGAAGAAAGGGTAGGCAGGCAGACAGACAGAAGAAAGGGCTGTCTAACACTCATGGAGTCTCACACTAGATTCTTTCAATCACAGCTGAGTGTTTCAATCAGATCACAATCTTACTAAACATTTCATTACAATGACACGTAATTATAATGTGAGCCAATTAGAGGAGAGAAAGAGAGACAGTGAGAGACATTCATTTATTGTATATACATGTTGTTGTTTGTTTATGTTTGTAATGTGTTTATTACTCAATGCTTTGGCAATATTGTACACTGTATACAGTCATGCCAATAAAGCTCATTTGAATTGAATTGAGAGACAGACAGTTAGAGAGAGAGACAGATCCTGAGCAAGTACAGGGTCAGTGAACACATTCTCACCATCGAGAGAGACAGACAGTGAGAGAGAGACAGACAGTGAGAGAGAGAGAGGAAGACAGTGAGAGTCAGACAATGAGAGAGAGAGACAGACAGTGAGAGACAGACAGTGAGAGAGAGAGACAGACAGTGAGAGAGAGACAGTGAGAGAGAGAGAGACAGACAGTGAGAGACAGACAGTGAGAGAGAGAGACAGACAGTGAGAGAGAGACAGTTAGACAGACAGACAGACAGACGGACAGTGAGAGACCGACAGTGAGAGACCGACAGTGAGAGACAGACAGACAGTGAGAGAGAGAAAGAGAGAGAGACAGACAGTGAGAGACAGACAGACAGTGAGAGACAGACAGTGAGAGAGAGAGAGAGAGAGAGAGAGAGAGAGACACAGCGGGTGAGTGTGTGTTATGTGTTTTACCCCCGTGTGTCACCCCAATGTTCACCACAGTGACCCTCAGGACATGTGTGTAGAAATCATGCAGACGTGTTATTGATCCTGATCTTCTGCCATTCAGGAATGGTATAATATGTTATGTTGTTTAACTTTCTTTGAACTATTGATAAATATGTTTTATATATGCAACCTCTGTTTTATATCATATTATTCACAGTCACCCGCCAATAAAGACATTTGACAGACGCTCATCGACGGCTTCTCTTTCATCAAAATATGATCAAGCGTGTTTCTTCAAACGTGCATATTTGTGTCTCACAGCGTTTCTTGTCATCTGTCACTCCGAGAAGTCTTAAAGGTCACCTGCCACACTGTTGATGTCACCTACAGAAACCGCTACCACACTCACACATATGATAATTAAGCAGAGAAACTCCCCGCAACACATTTCACTTCAGCATAATCATATCAAACATTTATCAGAAATAAAACACATTTTATAACAGGAGTATGATGATATATTTATCTCTTTTCATTGGCAAACTGTTCTGATATAGTTTTGATTGGGTGGACTTGTGCCAGTCTGGACTACACTGAATTTAGCTGAAGTTACACTCTGGCCTGAGCTGAATAATGCCATCCGGTCGTCATGGAGATAGTGCCCACAGAATGGTGCAGTTACAGTGGAGAGTGAAGATGCCAGTATGCAGGTCGTGTGCCAGTTGGGCATCTGTGCATCTGGGAGATGATATCAGATTTCATTGCATCAGTCTAGTGTAGTTTATATTCCAGTGTGTCGTATGAGCAGTTCCTTTGTGTTTGGATTTGCTTTGGACTGCTTCAGTATTTTTGACAGTGTTTCCTGTTAGAATTTAATACTTGGATTGATGAATTTGCTCATTGATTATTGTAATTATTGGCTGCTCATACACATGAGTGGATGATACACATCTTATAAAGAGTGGATTCAGGTCAATCATTCATATTATTAATGTGCAAGAAACCCTTCCTGAGTCTTTATGTTTTAATAGGCTTATTTTTTCATTGCAATAATGAAGATGATTGAAGACATCATGTGTGCTCTATCTGTGAGATCACATGACCTGAAGACATCATGTGTGCTCTATCTGTGAGATCACGTGACCTGAAGACATCATGTGTGCTCTATCTGTGAGATCACATGACCTGAAGACATCATATGTGCTTTCTCTGTGAGATCACATGACCTGAAGACATCATATGTGCTTTCTCTGTGAGGTCACATGACCCGAAAACATCATATGTGCTCTACCTGTGAGATCACATGACCCGAAGACATCATATGTGCTCTACCTGTGAGATCACATGACCCGAAGACATCATATGTGCTCTATCTGTGAGATCACATGACCCGAAGACATCATATGTGCTCTACCTGTGAGATCACATGACCCGAAGACATCATATGTGCTCTATCTGTGAGATCACGTGACCCGAAGACATCATATGTGCTCTATCTGTGAGATCACATGACCCGAAGACATCATATGTGCTCTACCTGTGAGATCACATGACCCGAAGACATCATATGTGCTCTATCTGTGAGATCACGTGACCCGAAGACATCATGTGTGCTCTATCTGTGAGATCACGTGACCCGAAGACATCATATGTGCTTTCTCTGTGAGATCACATGACCCGAAGACATCATGTGTGCTCTACCTGTGAGATCACATGACCCGAAGACATCATGTGTGCTCTATCTGTGAGATCACATGTCCCGAAGACATCATGTGTGCTCTATCTGTGAGATCACGTGACCTGAAGACATCATATGTGCTCTATCTGTGAGATCACGTGACCCGAAGACATCATATGTGCTTTCTCTGTGAGGTCACATGACCTGAAGACATCATATGTGCTTTCTCTGTGAGATCACGTGACCCGAAGACATCATATGTGCTCAATCTGTGAGATCATGTGACCTGAAGACATCATATGTGCTCTATCTGTGAGATCACGTGACCCGAAGACATCATGTGTGCTCTATCTGTGAGATCACATGACCCGAAGACATCATATGTGCTTTCTCTGTGAGGTCACATGACCTGAAGACATCATATGTGCTTTCTCTGTGAGATCACGTGACCAGAAGACATCATATGTGCTTTCTCTGTGAGGTCACATGACCTGAAGACATCATATGTGCTTTCTCTGTGAGGTCACATGACCTGAAGACATCATGTGTGCTCTATCTGTGAGATCACATGACCCGAAGACATCATATGTGCTTTCTCTGTGAGGTCACATGACCTGAAGACATCATATGTGCTCTCTCTGTGATGTCTTCAGGTCATCATCTCTCTGTGAGGTCACATGACCTGAAGACATCATGTGTGCTCTATCTGTGAGGTCACATGACCTGAAGACATCATATGTGCTTTCTCTGTGAGGTCACATGACCTGAAGACATCATATGTGCTCTCTCTGTGATGTCTTCAGGTCATCATCTCTCTGTGAGGTCACATGACCTGAAGACATCATGTGTGCTCTATCTGTGAGGTCACATGACCTGAAGACATCATATGTGCTTTCTCTGTGAGGTCACATGACCCGAAGACATCATATGTGCTTTCTCTGTGAGGTCACATGACCTGAAGACATCATATGTGCTTTCTCTGTGAGGTCACATGACCTGAAGACATCATATGTGCTTTCTCTGTGAGGTCACATGACCTGAAGACATCATGTGTGCTCTATCTGTGAGGTCACATGACCCGAAGACATCATATGTGCTTTCTCTGTGAGGTCACATGACCTGAAGACATCATATGTGCTTTCTCTGTGAGGTCACATGACCCGAAGACATCATATGTGCTTTCTCTGTGAGGTCACATGACCTGAAGACATCATATGTGCTTTCTCTGTGAGGTCACATGACCTGAAGACATCATGTGTGCTCTATCTGTGAGGTCACATGACCTGAAGACATCATATGTGCTCTCTCTGTGATGTCTTCAGGTCATCATCTCTCTGTGAGGTCACATGACCTGAAGACATCATGTGTGCTCTATCTGTGAGGTCACATGACCTGAAGACATCATATGTGCTTTCTCTGTGAGGTCACATGACCCGAAGACATCATATGTGCTTTCTCTGTGAGGTCACATGACCTGAAGACATCATATGTGCTCTCTCTGTGATGTCTTCAGGTCATCATCTCTCTGTGAGGTCACGTGACCTGAGGTCAGAACACATTCACTCACACTATCACATCAACACTTCATCACTTTTAATGGTGAGTCTTACACCCATGTGGAAGGTCATTTGTGCTGAAGTATTGAGCTCTGTGTCTGATTATTGTAGATGGTAATTTGCATTTAGAACGGACATTATTTTGTCCAAAGCTTTTTAAGTGCATTCTCAAAGAACTCTTGACTTGTGGGTCACGAATCTCTTCAAGAGTCTTTGAGTTCAAAATGATCCAGTAAAATCTCTGAAACAAGACGCTGAAATGATTCCTGACGTCATTATCTGAGACAATTAAACACCCGCATAGCTGGAAAACTGAAGAAATGTAAATATATGAGAGACAGACAGAGATGAGTGAGACAGTTAGATGTGTTGCTCTTGTGTCCTTTCTGAGTTTATCTGCACAAACTCATGACAGACGAGTCCAAACTGTCACATCATCACAGCATCGATTCGTTTGATCTTAAACAACATTGTGTGAAGATGCTTGGCAAGATGGTGCCAGTGTGGTTGTTGCCATGCCGTTGCCCCTGTGCCGTGTTATCTGTCCTGAGTTTGTTCGTGTTATTTGTGTGTGTGTGTGTGTGTGTGTGTGTGTGTGTTTGTGTTTGTGTGTGTGTGTACATAATAATGGTGCGTTCACGTACAACGTGGAAAACAATTTTGCCTCGCATTGACCGCGGGATTAAAGTTGTGTTTAATCTCGCGTTTGCGCGAGTAACACGAACCCGCGAGTATATCCCCTTTTCTTTTGGAAAAGGACAGGAGGAGGAGCTTCTACGATAACTTATCTGTCATCAACCATGGCCGATATCACAACGATTGCTGCTCTCTATCTGTCGTGGAAGTCCAAGATACTTCAACGTTGCGTCGTACAATTCCGGGTGCCACACACACCGCTACAACCCTTTCACCTGATTTCTTCTGCTGCTACGTCAGTACGTCAGTACGTCAGTGACATCCGGACAATCTCAATGCTGATAGGCTTTCGCAACCATGTATCCTAATATTCAATCCTCTGTCACGGACTTGTGTGTTCATATTTTACCGCTTTTCCTTTTGCCGTGGATGTGTGCCATATTCCCGACTGCTCGCTTCATCCTATGCCACAGAAAGTGAGGAAAGCGAAGCGGTCTCTTGGTTAGGATTAAGAGATCTCTGCACACGTCTACGGTGAGTGTCAGTTCGCGCTTTGGTGATCTTCATGGAGATGATGGTTAGGCACACCTGTCTAATGCCCATCCTACCAGATTCAGCACCATCTGCGTGCACTCCAGTGCGACCGTGAATCATCAGAAGAGGATCTCCGAAATCCCCGATCACTGGAATACTCATCAAAAGCATCGTCGGATGCTGCTTCGCTTTGGTAACGGCAAGATCTATTTCCAATAAAACATTCATTTTATATGACTTCTTCAAATCTTATGAACTATCTGTAACAGAGACTCGGCTTCATGTTGGCGAGTTGTATCCTTCATCTGAACTCTCTCCGAGTGACTCCGCTAGGACTGTGGGGCGAGGTGGGGGGTTAGTTTTTATAATCGTTTTAAGTGCTGATTATTTCCCTCAGAACATTACAATAGTTTAGAAGTACAGTTACTACAGGCTCAGCTGTATCGTCCAGCACTCTGTGCTCTCATTTACAGCCTAAATATAATAAGGACTTCATTCAGGAAGTTGCTGATTATTTTATCTATAATTGTGCCGACTATGGACAATCTTATCATTCTTGGTGATTTTAATATTCGTATTTGCTGCCCTTCCAAGCCTCTGGTTAGGGACTCATTTAATCTCACACAGGTTCCACACATGCTTTTATCTGTCTTCCCATCTACAATGCTGAAATGATTGAGTCTGTCTGATCATAATCCTGTTTTAATGTTGCACTACCATGTCCGATTCCAAAATCACATTTCTCATATTCACGCTCTATAACCTCGTCTACAGCCAGACTTTTCTCTGCTTCTCCAGTATTATACAATATGAAGATACTCCAAGTCCAGGCACAGAGATGCTCACCCTTTTTAACAAGACCTGCACTTGCATTTTAGACTCTGTTGCTCCTTTTAAAACTAGAAAACCTAAACTATGGGCTCGGCCTTGGTTAAATAATAACACGCGTGCTCTCAGACAGGAATGTAGGAAAGCAGAGTGGAAATGGAAGACAGACTGCAAGTGTCTTATGACATCATCTGCATACCAGCAATCTGTAAAAGATGCAAAAAACAAATATCTTTCTGATATAATCTCTAAAAATCCTCATAATCCAAAAATTCTGTTTAACGTGATAAATACAGTGCTCACTCTTGTCTCTGAGACTTGTGTAGTGTTTTTATGTTTCTTTATTGGTAATGTTGATGCGTTACGATCTTGCATTAGTAGTCATGACCCCTCTGAACCAATCACTTGTTCTGTTTTGTTTGATAGGTTTAAACCTACATCTCTCATTGAGTTGATATCGTCCAATAGATAAAGGCTCCTCAGAGAGGTGCTAGACACTGTTGGCTGTGTTGACTATGACATATAGCTCCTTATTTAATGGCATTGTTTCATTCTGCTTTAAGCAACCAGTGGTCCAGACACTTCTTAAGAAGCCAAATTTGGATCCTACCAACCTTAACCATTTCCAGCCCATTTCTAAACTGCCATTTTTATCAGAACTCCTCGATATCCTTGTTATTTTCTCAGCTCTCTTCATTCCTATCTGAAAACAATTTCAGTCTGGTTTTAGAGCTGGTCACAGAGTCCGCACTACTCAAGGTGACGATTGACTTACTGCTCACTTTGGATTTTGGTAGACCTGCAGTTTTAATGTTGCTTGATCTTAGTGCTGCTTTCAATACAGTTGATCATACTCCAAGACCGTCTTAGGCGTGAAGTTGGTATTAACGGCTCAGCCTTTTTTGTGCCGATGATACACATCTTTATGTCCCACTTAGTTCTGATGATTCATATTCTGACATTGGTAAATGGTCTGCACTAAAATAGCACCTTTTTTAACCTGACTCATTCACCCACACACACACACACACCAATGACGGCAGAGCTGCATGTAAGGTGCTAGCCTGCCATTGTGAGCAACTTGGGGTTCAGTGTCTTGCCCAAGGACACATCGGCATGTGGAGTCATGTGGGTCGGGAATCGAACCACCAACCCTTCGATCAGTGGCAGGTACCCACTCTACCACCTGATCCACAGACTCATTGTTAAATGCTTTGAGGATATTAAATGCTGGACAGCAAGAAACTTTCTCCAGCTAAATGAGACCAAGTCTGAAACTGTTGTTTGGCCTCCCTAGCACTGTCTCTGATATCACTAGCGATCTAATGACCCTGTCATTAAATGTTCACCCCTTTGCTTAAGACTTGAAGGGCAGCTTTTTCCAACTCAGGTTTATTGCTAAATTAAAACCATTGCTCTAATTTAAGGATTTGTAGATAGTTATTCATGCCTTCATCTCATCCCGACTTGACTATTGTAATGTCCTGTATATGGGTCTTAGTCATTCATATCTGTATCGCTTGCACTTTGTCCAAAATTCAGCTGCTAGGTTGCCGATTAAAACAAGAAAGAGGAAAAGTATTTCACCTGTTCTAGCATCTCTTCACTGGATACCAGTTTGTAAAGGTAATAATGGAAAGGAAGCGGCTAGAACCGGCTTTACAATGTAAACAACATTGAAATAAAAAGACACACACAAACACGGGACAGCTGCCCATAAATGCGCTCTCGCGCTCTCTCTCTCTCTCTCTCTCTCTCTCACTCTGTCGCACCACCGTCTGTAGTCGACCTTTATCCCTCTCGGAGGCTTGATTAGCCTGATAAGGGACCGGGTGTGTAGAATCACGACCCGCCCTCGGCCCTGTCACACAGTTCAAAATAGGATTCATTTTAATATTGTGTTATTTTTAAAGCTATAAATGGTTTAGCCTGATCTTATCTCTCTGAACTCTTTAGTCATCATCATTCCTCCAGGACTCTCAAATCCTCTGATAAACTTGTCTAATACTCCACGTTCATGCTTGAAGTTTAAAGGGGATCAAGCCTTCTCCGTAATCGGCCCTAGACTATGGAATAACATATCTCTGGACAGTAGATCCGCTATTTAGTTGAATTTTGGACAAAACAAACTCCAGCCGCTAGGTGAAACTAGCACAAAAAGATACAAGGAAGGCGCCCAGTTTTCTCGGACCATTAAGTGTATGTTCTGCGAGACAAGCTCACTCAGAGGCATGTGAGAAACACACCATGACTTCCTCAATCCAATGACTTTTTGAAGGACTTTGCTTGTTGTTGGCATGTAGATATTTTGCGGCCATCCTTAGTATCTATTTTCAATTTGGCCGGGAACTTTAGTGTAAATGCGACCCTTTGTTGATTAAATAGTTTTTTGAAAGAGTGTTATTCCACAAAAAAAACTCCAGCCACTAGCCGGAACCAACACCAAAGAAACAAAGATGGCACCCAGCTTCCTCATATAGTAGAGTGTATGTACACTCGGGGGCCACATGAGAAACACCAAATGGTTTACTCACCCCATTGACTTTATGAAGGATATCACTTGCTGTGGGCATGTAAATATTTTGCAGTCATCCTTAGTATCTATTCTCAGTTTGGCTGGGAAGATCAGAACAAAAGGGATCTTCCATTGATGTAAGAGTTTCTTGCATTCCTTGAATCGACCATGTTTCTCTCTTGTTGAATTCGCAAAGTCTGGGAACAATAAAATGTTGTGGTTCTTCCAAGAAAGCCTTCCTTTACTCCTCGCATAACACAAGATCTTTATCGGATGATCTCAGGAATTTGTCCAGAATTGATCGGGGTCTCAATCAGCGGATCTCCGAGCCGGATCTCTGTGAGCTCGCTCGATTTCCAGTTTATGGCCTGTTAGTTGGCGTTGAATTCCTCCCACCGCACCGTCCAAACTGAGTCCCTGGACTGCGAGACTGTCTAAGGTATCAGCTTGAGCATGCAAGTGTCTTTTAATCTCCAGTGCCCGAGGATTATGAATTCTTTGACATGTTAACTTCAAAGAACTGATATGTAGCAGGATGTATCGAATCTCACCCGTTTATGACATAAAAATAATGAAAACCTAGCAAAGTGTGTAGAGCTCTTAAACTGTTTAAATTGCATTACATCAACTTCCTTAGTTTCAGCTACATACTTATGCATTCATATTAGGATATACACTTCACAATGGGGGTTGAAAACGAGTATCGATTCAGATACTATCTACCTATCAATCTAATGCTAGCGACATTTCAGCACATCCATTAATTCAGTCTCAAAATACAATAAACTCTTCTAAACGGATGTAAGGTTTACATTGGATTAGATAGATGGAAACTGTAGCTAGTGATGGGCATGAGTAATGTTACTCGATTTGGATAGCAGTATTCATTGAATTAAAACGAAGTGTTTCTGGGCTTTAATCTGTCTCCATCTTTCATAGGCATCTCCAGTATCCTTGTTTTACTACGCCTCTTGTCATGGTGGTGTTTAGACGGATGGCGAGGCTTTTAAGGTCGGGTGAATCTGTTATCTCTGATCCAGTTGATTTGCTGGCTTCTATGGCTGCAGCACGCCGTCAAATCTGGCAACCCGGCGGTGTGGAAATACTACTGGTGATTGGGCAGTGGTCGGGGTCACACAGCCCAAAACATAAACAGAAATTCTGTCCCGGAATGGAAACTTAAAAGTAGAGTATACTGACTAGCATTGCTATCGGAGAAGTCTTAGCATGTTTGCTAATTCTCTAATGGCATATTATGTTTTATGGTTTAGAAGAGTAAAAATATTATATGTAGTACCTTAAATATGAATAATAATGGCTTGCAGATACAGTGTTAAATGACTATAATTAACCACTGTAATCTGAGAAATCAAAACTCTTTAATAGAGGTATTGATATCAGAATCAATGATATTGGCCTTGATGATAAGTGGCATCGCTGACCTCTGATCAGCGTGTGTTTGGTAGAGATTCAGCATCACGTAAAGAGAAACTGAAACACTGAACCACACTCCTGCTAAAACAACAAACTGATTCCTCGCTGAGACTCCATTGAGCAAGTGCTGTTGAGTTTTTCCCTTTGTAAATGACACGTGTGTGCTGAATACTAATGTATGAGTCACTGTCACCACAGATCTGTCCACAGACACGAGCCGTTTGAGATCAAATCAATGAATTACACAATGGAAAACATACAGGAAATGTGTTCCCTTGGAGCTCCTGCAGGGAAAAGATTGACCCTCAACGTTTCTCTTAAAATCTTCGAATGGCGGACATTGCAAATCTTCACTAAACAATAAAAACTAACCCTTGAGCAAGAACAGTTTTAATAGCTGTTTAAATCTCCTCATTAAATGATTTCCATCTCGTCAAAGCCAATATAACTGATACCTCTTTTAAATGCCAAGTGTTTAATGTCTAATTTAAACATCATTAACCTTAAATAACCATTATTTGCATTAAATAGCCATTATTAACCTTAAAAAGCCATTAGTTGCATTAAATAGCCATTAGTTGCATTAAATAGCCATTATTAACCTTAAATAGCCATTATTAACATTAAATAGCCATTATTAACCTTAAATAGCCATTGTTTGCCTTAAATAGCCATTAGTTGCATTAAATAGCCATTATTAACATTAAATAGCCATTATTAATCTTAAATAGCCATTATTGACATTAAATAGACATTATTAACATTAAATAGCCATTATTAATCTTAAATAGCCATTAGCTGCATTAAATAGCCATTATTAACATTAAATAGCCATTGTTAGCCTTAAATAGCCATTATTAACCTTAAATAGCCATTATTGACATTAAATAGACATTAGTTGCATTAAATAGCCATTATTAACATTAAATAGCCATTATTAACCTTAAATAGCCATTATTGACATTAAATAGACATTATTAACATTAAATAGCCATTAGCTGCATTAAATAGCCATTATTAACCTTAAATAGCCATTATTGACATTAAATAGACATTATTAACATTAAATAGCCATTATTAATCTTAAATAGCCATTATTGACATTAAATAGACATTATTAACATTAAATAGCCATTATTAATCTTAAATAGCCATTAGCTGCATTAAATAGCCATTATTAACATTAAATAGCCATTGTTAGCCTTAAATAGCCATTATTAACCTTAAATAGCCATTATTGACATTAAATAGACATTAGTTGCATTAAATAGCCATTATTAACATTAAATAGCCATTATTAACCTTAAATAGCCATTATTGACATTAAATAGACATTATTAACATTAAATAGCCATTAGCTGCATTAAATAGCCATTATTAACCTTAAATAGCCATTATTGACATTAAATAGACATTATTAACATTAAATAGCCATTAGCTGCATTAAATAGTCATTAGTTGCATTAAATAGCCATTATTAACATTAAATAGCCATTATTAACCTTAAATAGCCATTATTGACATTAAATAGACATTATTAACATTAAATAGACATTAGCTGCATTAAATAGCCATTATTAACATTAAATAGCCATTAGCTGCATTAAATAGCCATTAGTTGCATTAAATAGCCATTAGCTGCATTAAATAGCCATTAGTTGCATTAAATAGCCATTATTAACATTAAATAGCCATTATTAACATTAAATAGCCATTAGTTGCATTAAATAGCCATTAGTTGCATTAAATAGCCATTAGCTGCATTAAATAGCCATTAGTTGCATTAAATAGCCATTAGTTGCATTAAATAGCCATTAGCTGCATTAAATAGCCATTAGTTGCATTAAATAGCCATTATTAACATTAAATAGCCATTATTAACATTAAATAGCCATTAGCTGCATTAAATAGCCATTAGCTGCATTAAATAGCCATTAGTTGCATTAAATAGCCATTATTAACATTAAATATCCATTAGCTGCATTAAATAGCCATTAGTTGCATTAGCCATTATTAACCTTAAATAGCCATTATTAGCATTAAATAGCCATTATTAACATTAAATAGCCATTAGCTGCATTAAATAGCCATTATTAACATTAAATAGCCATTAGTTGCATTAAATAGCCATTATTAACATTAAATATCCATTAGCTGCATTAAATAGCCCTTAGTTGCATTAGCCATTATTAACCTTAAATAGCCATTATTAGCATTAAATAGCCATTATTAACATTAAATAGCCATTAGTTGCATTAAATAGCCATTATTAACATTAAATATCCATTAGCTGCATTAAATAGCCCTTAGTTGCATTAGCCATTATTAACCTTAAATAGCCATTATTAACATTAAATAACCATTATTAACCTTAAATAGCCATTATTAGCATTAAATAGCCATTATTAACATTAAATAGCCATTATTAACCTTAAATAGCCATTATTGACATTAAATAGCCATTATTAACATTAAATAGCCATTATTAACATTAAATAGCCATTATTAACCTTAAATAGCCATTATTGACATTAAATAGCCATTATTAACATTAAATAGCCATTATTGACATTAAATAGCCATTATTAACATTAAATAGCCATTATTAACCTTAAATAGCCATTATTGACATTAAATAGCCATTATTAACATTAAATAGCCATTATTGACATTAAATAGCCATTATTAACATTAAATAGCCATACACACACACATGGATCAGGAGAAAATCACATTGAATAATTCTTCACAGTTTCATTAATCTTTACAGTTTTTCTGAATTGTTAAGACACTAAACTTTGTGGAATCAGTCACTCTTCCAGTAAAAGCTGAAGCATGTTCAGGTGGTCTCACTCACTAAAACACATTTCCACGGTGATGAACATGCAGCAACAGTTAAACAGTTGTCAGTGTTTACACACAACGACTCAAGTTTGTTTGTAACTAATATTATAAAATACATGAATCATGCAGACGTGATGCATGAATGAATCTCTCATCGACTTTGATTAACATGTTTAAGTTTCTTATAATGTCTTTTCTTTATTATTACTGTATTTTTACAGTATGCAAGAGCTGAATATACAGTATTACTCACAGTACAGTATATCATATATTCACTAAAGTGCATTTCTGTGTGTAACTGCAGCTCTGGACGCTGTGTTCTGTAGTTTCTGATGTAGTGTGTAATAATGATCTCATTATATATCGGCTGTGTGTGTGTGTGATTGAGTGTGTGTGTGATTGAGTGTGTTTGTGTGTGTGTGTGTGTGTGTGTTCTGAGTGTGTGCTTGTTTGTGTGAGTGTGTGTGATTGAGTGTGTGTGTGTGAGATGTTTCTGATGGTTTCTTATGTGATGTCTTCATACACATTCAGTTAAAGAGACTCTATACAACATCCTTCAGTAAATTTACAGCAGAACCTGCAATACTCTCATCCATCTGTGCATTCAAACACTAAATCTGTCTGTCTGTCTGTCTGTCTGTCTGTCTGTCTGTCTCTGTGCTTCCTGAAATGCAAGTGTATTTATCTTTCACAAACAGTTAAACTGCATGATACATCTCTAGTGTGTAACAGAACATTTAGCTCATCTCAGTCTATAATTACACATTACATTTATTTAAACATTTATTTCTCTCCCAATCACCTTTTTGTGCATTATTCATGAGCTTTATGAATATTTAATTGTACAGGAGATTCCCAAGTTTTTGAGCATATCAACAGTTCACTTTATATTTATTCATCATTATTAATTAAACAGAATTAAAGGTGATCACAATGCCTCACACTGACATTTGGAAAAATACTTTTAGAATATTTTATTTAAAACATTAATTTAATCTGATTCTTTTTACTTATGTGATATCATGTGACTGTAGAGGACAGTGTGAGTGTGTCCGTGTGTGTGTGTGTGTGAGTGTGAGTGTGTGTGAGAGTGTGTTTGTGTTTGCTGCCCTCCAGTGGAGCTGCTGTGATTTACTGGTTGGATTGAATGATTCATGTTTATTATTAACACACTGAACTCTAAAATAAAGAGAAGTGATTCACACCTCTGAAGTAAATCAGCTCATTGTGTTTAGGAACATTTGCAGTTGTCCAGTGTGAGAGGGGTAATGTGGTGCTTGTGTTGATGCAGTTGTCCAGTGTGAGAGGGGTAATGTGGTGCTTGTGTTGATGCAGTTGTCCAGTGCGAGAGGGGTAATGTGGAGCTTGTGTTGATGCAGTTGTCCAGTGCGAGAGGGGTAATGTGCAGCTTGTGTTGATGCAGTTGTCCAGTGTGAGAGGGGTAATGTGGAGCTTGTGTTGATGCAGTTGTCCAGTGTGAGAGGGGTAATGTGGAGCTTGTGTTGATGCAGTTGTCCAGTGCGAGAGGGGTAATGTGGAGCTTGTGTTGATGCAGTTGTCCAGTGCGAGAGGGGTAATGTGGTGCTTGTGTTGATGCAGTTGTCCAGTGTGAGAGGGGTAATGTGGAGCTTGTGTTGATGCAGTTGTCCAGTGCGAGAGGGGTAATGTGGTGCTTGTGTTGATGCAGTTGTCCAGTGCGAGAGGGGTAATGTGGTGCTTGTGTTGATGCAGTTGTCCAGTGCGAGAGGGGTAATGTGGTGCTTGTGTTGATGCAGTTGTCCAGTGTGAGAGGGGTAATGTGGTGCTTGTGTTGATGCAGTTGTCCAGTGTGAGAGGGGTAATGTGGAGCTTGTGTTGATGCAGTTGTCCAGTGCGAGAGGGGTAATGTGGTGCTTGTGTTGATGCAGTTGTCCAGTGCGAGAGGGGTAATGTGGAGCTTGTGTTGATGCAGTTGTCCAGTGCGAGAGGGGTAATGTGGTGCTTGTGTTGATGCAGTTGTCCAGTGCGAGAGGGGTAATGTGGAGCTTGTGTTGATGCAGTTGTCCAGTGCGAGAGGGGTAATGTGGTGCTTGTGTTGATGCAGTTGTCCAGTGTGAGAGGGGTAATGTGGTGCTTGTGTTGATGCAGTTGTCCAGTGCGAGAGGGGTAATGTGGTGCTTGTGTTGATGCAGTTGTCCAGTGCGAGAGGGGTAATGTGGAGCTTGTGTTGATGCAGTTGTCCAGTGCGAGAGGGGTAATGTGGTGCTTGTGTTGATGCAGTTGTCCAGTGTGAGAGGGGTAATGTGGTGCTTGTGTTGATGCAGTTGTCCAGTGCGAGAGGGGTAATGTGGTGCTTGTGTTGATGCAGTTTTCCAGTGCGAGAGGGGTAATGTGGTGCTTGTGTTGATGCAGTTGCAGTCCAGTGCGAGAGGGGTAATGTGGAGCTTGTGTTGATGCAGTTGTCCAGTGCGAGAGGGGTAATGTGGTGCTTGTGTTGATGCAGTTGTCCAGTGCGAGAGGGGTAATGTGGAGCTTGTGTTGATGCAGTTGTCCAGTGCGAGAGGGGTAATGTGGAGCTTGTGTTGATGCAGTTGTCCAGTGCGAGAGGGGTAATGTGGTGCTTGTGTTGATGCAGTTGTCCAGTGCGAGAGGGGTAATGTGGTGCTTGTGTTGATGCAGTTGTCCAGTGCGAGAGGGGTAATGTGGTGCTTGTGTTGATGCAGTTGTCCAGTGCGAGAGGGGTAATGTGGTGCTTGTGTTGATGCAGTTGTCCAGTGCGAGAGGGGTAATGTGGTGCTTGTGTTGATGCAGTTGTCCAGTGCGAGAGGGGTAATGTGGAGCTTGTGTTGATGCAGTTGTCCAGTGCGAGAGGGGTAATGTGGAGCTTGTGTTGATGCAGTTGTCCAGTGCGAGAGGGGTAATGTGGAGCTTGTGTTGATGCAGTTGTCCAGTGCGAGAGGGGTAATGTGGAGCTTGTGTTGATGCAGTTGTCCAGTGCGAGAGGGGTAATGTGGAGCTTGTGTTGATGCAGTTGTCCAGTGCGAGAGGGGTAATGTGGTGCTTGTGTTGATGCAGTTGTCCAATGCGAGAGGGGTAATGTGGTGCTTGTGTTGATGCAGTTGTCCAGTGCGAGAGGGGTAATGTGGAGCTTGTGTTGATGCAGTTGTCCAGTGCGAGAGGGGTAATGTGGAGCTTGTGTTGATGCAGTTGTCCAGTGCGAGAGGGGTAATGTGGAGCTTGTGTTGATGCAGTTGTCCAGTGCGAGAGGGGTAATGTGGTGCTTGTGTTGATGCAGTTGTCCAATGCGAGAGGGGTAATGTGGTGCTTGTGTTGATGCAGTTGTCCAGTGCGAGAGGGGTAATGTGGAGCTTGTGTTGATGCAGTTGTCCAGTGCGAGAGGGGTAATGTGGAGCTTGTGTTGATGCAGTTGTCCAGTGCGAGAGGGGTAATGTGGAGCTTGTGTTGATGCAGTTGTCCAGTGCGAGAGGGGTAATGTGGAGCTTGTGTTGATGCAGTTGTCCAGTGCGAGAGGGGTAATGTGGTGCTTGTGTTGATGCAGTTGTCCAGTGCGAGAGGGGTAATGTGGTGCTTGTGTTGATGCAGTTGTCCAGTGCGAGAGGGGTAATGTGGTGCTTGTGTTGATGCAGTTGTCCAGTGCGAGAGGGGTAATGTGGAGCTTGTGTTGATGCAGTTGTCCAGTGCGAGAGGGGTAATGTGGTGCTTGTGTTGATGCAGTTGTCCAGTGCGAGAGGGGTAATGTGGTGCTTGTGTTGATGCAGTTGTCCAGTGCGAGAGGGGTAATGTGGTGCTTGTGTTGATGCAGTTGTCCAGTGCGAGAGGGGTAATGTGGTGCTTGTGTTGATGCAGTTGTCCAGTGCGAGAGGGGTAATGTGGTGCTTGTGTTGATGCAGTTGTCCAATGCGAGAGGGGTAATGTGGTGCTTGTGTTGATGCAGTTGTCCAGTGCGAGAGGGGTAATGTGGAGCTTGTGTTGATGCAGTTGTCCAGTGCGAGAGGGGTAATGTGGAGCTTGTGTTGATGCAGTTGTCCAGTGCGAGAGGGGTAATGTGGAGCTTGTGTTGATGCAGTTGTCCAGTGCGAGAGGGGCAATGTGTAGCTTGTGTTGATGCAGTTGTCCAGTGCGAGAGGGGCAATGTGGTGCTTGTGTTGATGCAGTTGTCCAGTGCGAGAGGGGCAATGTGGTGCTTGTGTTGATGCAGTTGTCCAGTGCGAGAGGGGTAATGTGGAGCTTGTGTTGATGCAGTTGTCCAGTGCGAGAGGGGTAATGTGGTGCTTGTGTTGATGCAGTTGTCCAATGCGAGAGGGGTAATGTGGTGCTTGTGTTGATGCAGTTGTCCAATGCGAGAGGGGTAATGTGGTGCTTGTGTTGATGCAGTTGTCCAGTGCGAGAGGGGTAATGTGGAGCTTGTGTTGATGCAGTTGTCCAGTGCGAGAGGGGTAATGTGGAGCTTGTGTTGATGCAGTTGTCCAGTGCGAGATGGGTAATGTGGAGCTTGTGTTGATGCAGTTGTCCAGTGCGAGAGGGGTAATGTGCAGCTTGTGTTGATGCAGTTGTCCAGTGGGAGAGGGGTAATGTGGTGCTTGTGTTGATGCAGTTGTCCAGTGCGAGAGGGGTAATGTGGTGCTTGTGTTGATGCAGTTGTCCAGTGCGAGAGGGGTAATGTGGTGCTTGTGTTGATGCAGTTGTCCAGTGCGAGAGGGGTAATGTGGTGCTTGTGTTGATGCAGTTGTCCAATGCGAGAGGGGTAATGTGGTGCTTGTGTTGATGCAGTTGTCCAGTGCGAGAGGGGTAATGTGGTGCTTGTGTTGATGCAGTTGTCCAGTGCGAGAGGGGTAATGTGGAGCTTGTGTTGATGCAGTTGTCCAGTGCGAGAGGGGTAATGTGGTGCTTGTGTTGATGCAGTTGTCCAGTGCGAGAGGGGTAATGTGGTGCTTGTGTTGATGCAGTTGTCCAGTGCGAGAGGGGTAATGTGGTGCTTGTGTTGATGCAGTTGTCCAGTGCGAGAGGGGTAATGTGGTGCTTGTGTTGATGCAGTTGTCCAATGCGAGAGGGGTAATGTGGTGCTTGTGTTGATGCAGTTGTCCAGTGCGAGAGGGGTAATGTGGAGCTTGTGTTGATGCAGTTGTCCAGTGCGAGAGGGGTAATGTGGAGCTTGTGTTGATGCAGTTGTCCAGTGCGAGAGGGGTAATGTGGTGCTTGTGTTGATGCAGTTGTCCAGTGCGAGAGGGGTAATGTGGTGCTTGTGTTGATGCAGTTGTCCAGTGCGAGAGGGGTAATGTGGAGCTTGTGTTGATGCAGTTGTCCAGTGCGAGAGGGGTAATGTGGTGCTTGTGTTGATGCAGTTGTCCAGTGCGAGAGGGGTAATGTGGTGCTTGTGTTGATGCAGTTGTCCAGTGCGAGAGGGGTAATGTGGTGCTTGTGTTGATGCAGTTGTCCAGTGCGAGAGGGGTAATGTGGAGCTTGTGTTGATGCAGTTGTCCAGTGCGAGAGGGGTAATGTGGTGCTTGTGTTGATGCAGTTGTCCAGTGCGAGAGGGGTAATGTGGTGCTTGTGTTGATGCAGTTGTCCAGTGCGAGAGGGGTAATGTGGTGCTTGTGTTGATGCAGTTGTCCAGTGCGAGAGGGGTAATGTGGTGCTTGTGTTGATGCAGTTGTCCAGTGCGAGAGGGGTAATGTGGAGCTTGTGTTGATGCAGTTGTCCAGTGCGAGAGGGGTAATGTGGAGCTTGTGTTGATGCAGTTGTCCAGTGCGAGAGGGGTAATGTGGTGCTTGTGTTGATGCAGTTGTCCAGTGCGAGAGGGGTAATGTGGTGCTTGTGTTGATGCAGTTGTCCAGTGCGAGAGGGGTAATGTGGTGCTTGTGTTGATGCAGTTGTCCAGTGCGAGAGGGGTAATGTGGTGCTTGTGTTGATGCAGTTGTCCAGTGCGAGAGGGGTAATGTGGAGCTTGTGTTGATGCAGTTGTCCAGTGCGAGAGGGGTAATGTGGAGCTTGTGTTGATGCAGTTGTCCAGTGTGAGAGGGGTAATGTGCAGCTTGTGTTGATGCAGTTGTCCAGTGCGAGAGCTTTTGGGTTAAGTGGACATAACATTTAAGTTCTAGTATTAATATTAATATATTCATATTTATGATGTAACTACATGAATAAGGGTAGTTTGTATAAGTGATGTGAGTATATCACACAAGTCTTAAATAACAGTGATAGTTAATTCAAAAATAAATATTCTGTCATCATTTATTCACCCCCATGTTGTTCCTATATTTATATCCTTTGTTGGATGAAACTGAAACTGCAATGAAAGTGAATGGTGACTGAAAACTCAATTCTGTCTAATGTCTCCTTTTGTGTTTCACTGAAGAAAGTCAAATACGTCTTCAACA
>JAVLUX010000214.1:325000-327500 GCA_032164185.1 Moxostoma hubbsi
ATACAGACTCACACATACACTATATACAGACTCACACATACACACACACACTACATATACAGACTCACACATACACTATATATACAGACTCACACATACACTATATACAGACTCACACATACACACACACACTACATATACAGACTCACACACACACACACTATATATACAGACTCACACATACACTATATACAGACTCACACATACACTATATATACAGACTCACACATACACTATATACAGACTCACACATACACACACACACTACATATACAGACTCACACACACACACACTATATATACAGACTCACACATACACTATATACAGACTCACACATACACTATATATACAGACTCACACATACACTATATACAGACTCACACATACACACACACACTACATATACAGACTCACACATACACTATATATACAGACTCACACATACACTATATACAGACTCACACATACACACACACACTACATATACAGACTCACACACACACACACTATATATACAGACTCACACACACACACACACACACACACACACACACTATATATATACAGACTCATACACACACTATATATACACTCACACACTATATATACACAGACACTCTCACACACACACTATATATACAGACACACACACACACACTATATATACACAGACACTCTCACACACACACTATATATACAGACACACACACTCACACACATACATACATACACACACACACACATACACACACTCACACGCATACACACACACACACACTATATATACACAGAAACTCTCACACACACACTAATATATACAGACACACATACACACACACACATACTCACACGCATACACACTCTCACTCATACACACACACACACACACGGCTCGTTTGATAGTGCTGATGCATTCTGGGAGGAGTAATTAACAGTTCAGTCAGCAGTTCAAAGGCAGATATCACATGATTCAAGTGTTTTAAAGTGGATTTATTTTAAATTATGATGCTTTTAAATGAAAATAAATATGATCAAATCACTCAAAGTGTTTATTTCATTCATTTTTCATTTAATAAAGACTCGTTATCCTTGATCTCGTTGTTCTGCTGCTGTTTAATATTCATTAAGATGAACAACACAAAGTGCTGGTTAATTTAATAACAAATGCATGAAGGATTATTGCAGCGCTGCTCATCATCATGCAGTTCTCACATGAGTGTCCTGTGACATGCAACTAAACATGCAACATTGCAACAAAACCAAAAATGGTGCAATTATGGGCCTTTATCGCCTTTATTATTCAGCGCCGTTACTATATTAATGGAGCAAAGAGGACAATTATATTTGTGTCCCTCTGTCAGTGTCTCGAGTGGAAACAGTTCAATGATGCTTTAAGAGGATCACATGGAGTGAAGCGTCACACGTGCATAAACACACGATTTAACAGTAATTACATGTTCATGCACTTCACGAGTGTCACGTCACATTTCTGTCCAGCTGTCGGAGATCACCGCTGTCATGACATCACTCTGACATCACAGGAAGTTCCAGCGAGTGCTCGTGACATCAGTCTGACATCACAGGAAGTTCCAGCGAGTGCTCGTGACATCACTCTGACATCACAGGAAGTTCCAGCGAGTGCTCGTGACATCACTCTGACATCACAGGAAGTTCCAGCGAGTGCTCGTGACATCACTCTGACATCACAGGAAGTTCCAGCGAGTGCTCGTGACATCAGTCTGACATCACAGGAAGTTCCAGCGAGTGCTCGTGACATCACTCTGACATCACAGGAAGTTCCAGCGAGTGCTCGTGACATCAGTCTGACATCACAGGAAGTTCCAGCGAGTGCTCGTGACATCACTCTGACATCACAGGAAGTTCCAGCGAGTGCTCGTGACATCACTCTGACATCACAGGAAGTTCCAGCGAGTGCTCGTGACATCAGTCTGACATCACAGGAAGTTCCAGCGAGTGCTCGTGACATCAGTCTGACATCACAGGAAGTTCCAGCGAGTGCTCGTGACATCACTCTGACATCACAGGAAGTTCCAGCGAGTGCTCGTGACATCACTCTGACATCACAGGAAGTTCCAGCGAGTGCTCGTGACATCACTCTGACATCACAGGAAGTTCCAGCGAGTGCTCGTGACATCACTCTGACATCACAGGAAGTTCCAGCGAGTGCTCGTGACATCAGTCTGACATCACAGGAAGTTCCAGCGAGTGCTCGTGACATCACTCTGACATCACAGGAAGTTCCAGCGAGTGCTCGTGACATCAGTCTGACATCACAGGAAGTTCCAGCGAGTGCTCGTGACATCACTCTGACATCACAGGAAGTTCCAGCGAGTGCTCGTGACATCACTCTGACATCACAGGAAGTTCCAGCGAGTGCTCGTGACATCAGTCTGACATCACAGGAAGTTCCAGCGAGTGCTCGTGACATCAGTCTGACATCACAGGAAGTTCCAGCGAGTGCTCGTGACATCACTCTGA
>JAVLUX010000214.1:335000-367500 GCA_032164185.1 Moxostoma hubbsi
ATCACATTGTGTGAGGAACAGGGTGAAAAGTGAGTGTTTATGCACTGATAATCTGCCGTTTATCATTAGATGAAGGTAAACAGACTAATCTACTGATGTCACTTGCAGCACTTCCTGACCAGTCCTATCCCGTTAACCCCGTAATGACCAGGACAAACAGATCAAATGATTGTGCACATGAATATATTTAAAGATCTTCAGACAGACAGTATGTGTCAGTCATCACTCATATGATTGTTTGCAAATGTCTCGTCTCAATAACCTTTTAGATGGTTTAATTGAACTATTGAGTGTCACAGCAGCTCAAGTGCTCATAATGAGAAGACTCCACACTTCATAAACCTCATTTATTCCAGTTAGATGATGTTGTGTGTACACAGACGAGGGATTTGCAGGAAATGATGTGACCGATGTCATGGAATCGGCACCGTTGAATATTAATAAGAGTTTTAGTTCTCATTCAGTGCAGAATATTCTTCAGTGTTTGAGGTTCACGGACATCTGAAGTCGTATAATTCACAGTCGCTCTTCAACTGGTGAATGTGACAATAATGAACTCATTGAACCTCAAAGTCACCGCTCACATCCGACACTATACACACACACCTCTAATCATATATCATCCCAAACGTGAGCGCATGACACGCACACGACTGGACACAAATGTAGCATATATAACACGTGTGAAACCATGTGTGCGCTCGTACTGGAGCTCTTATCTGAACCACATGAGGATGAATATAGTCTGACATGATGAAGAACGGTTTCTGTGAATTCATCAGTCGCTTTAAAGCAGATTCAGGATTTGGCAGGTTGTTCCCGTCAGATGCTTGAACACATTTTCACAGGCTGTGAGGATGCGTTCCATCTCCAATCGCAGCGTAAATCAGATGTAAAGTGTTCTGAGAGAGTGACAGTACATTTATCATCTCTCTTCTGACTGTCCTGATCCATCATTATAATCTGAATACACAATCTCACATTCACTCCTGCATTCCCTTCATCTACTTCATTCATTTCTGTAGATATTCGGTCAATTATTGTTTTTTAAACCTGTTCATGAGCACAAACCATGAAAATGACCTGAAGTTAAATGCTTGTATTTACGGGACTCTTTGGAGTTCGGACACAGCTGTCGTATCTTCTGAAAGAGACACTTTGGACTTTATTTCACAAGTTTCACAATTAATATATGTTGTTATTTATTAAAGTTAGAGAAGCTGAAGTTTATAGTCATGGAAATATTTTGTGCTGAAATGAGGTTCCTGCAGCTTTAATCTCTGGAAAATCTCTGGAAGTGTTCAGAGTCAAATTAAGACTCCGCCTCTCAAGACGACACTAAATCTGACCGCACTGCTCGACTATTATGAATAAAACTACGCCACATTTTTATAAATAGACTTTGGAGACGGCTGGTTTTGTTTATGAGACTCTAATATATCAGATCATATACAGTTTTACAACATGAATGCTGCTCAGATTGCAGTTTGATGAAGAACGATGATGAAGGCGAGATCTCATGTAAACAATGGAGAATATATCAATATTTCTCACATTTATCACTTTTATGGACAAAAAGTGCGATTGGATGTTTATCAATGAACGCTTGTCATGGATGATTGACTCAAGTGTGTTGAACTGGATTCATCCGGCGATTCATAATAAAAGTCCCGTTTTGATATCGCGTGTTTTCATAATAAAAGTACCGTTTTGATATCGCGTGTTTTCATAATAAAAATCCCGTTTTGATATGGCATGTTTTCATAATAAAAGTACCGTTTTGATATCGCGTGTTTTCATAATAAAAGTCCCGTTTTGATATCGCGTGTTTTCATAATAAAAGTCCTGTTTTGATATCGCGTGTTTTCATAATAAAAGTCCCGTTTTGATATCGCGTGTTTTCATAATAAAAGTCCCGTTTTGATATCGCGTGTTTTCATAATAAAAGTCCCGTTTTGATATTGCATGTTTTCATAATAAAAGTACCGTTTTGATATTGCATGTTTTCATAATAAAAGTCCCGTTTTGATATCGCATGTTTTCATAATAAAAGTCCCGTTTTGATATCGCATGTTTTCATAATAAAAGTCCCGTTTTGATATCGCATGTTTTCATTTGTATTCCTGCACAAATAACTCAATTGCTGTTTCTGGAGCATTGCTATCGTGAAACAGAGATCGGATATCAATGTTGAACCCTTTGAAAAGATGTATCTTGTGTTACATTAATTACATTTATAGACGGTAAATGATATATTAAATGTAAGCAGAGTGACGTCACTCCCGCGTGTGGGCGATTGCGTAACAGGTTAGAAATGGACTTCCTGTGTGTTACTATTGATGAGTGATTCGCAGGTGCAGAACTGTTCTGCAAGTCCCGTCCCTTAATGTTTGTTTCTGAGATATTCTGGCAAATTCCATGGTCCTTTCAGCTACTAATAAGAGCGTACTTTACTCTCAAGCCCATTTAATACATTTATCATGTTTAAATTCCCTCAGTAGACCTCTCCAGATTTCCCCAAAAAATGTGCTTATAAATACAGTTTTCAAATCCCATCTGGCTCTTGTTGTGATGCGTAATGTGAGTGTGCCTACATCAGAGACGTTGTGTTACGTTGACCTATACAGAGTTTGAGATTACAGGCGGTCTTCATTAAACCCAATGTTGTCCAGTAATAATACAGGCCAGATGATCCGTCACGTGACCCCTGGGGTCAAACAGAGCGCCACGAGCAGCTTCAGACTGTTGAATTCAGATTGATTTCCCCCATTCTGGTCATTGATTTATTTATCTCTGGAGGGGACATGTTTTATCCCTGTTTCTAGTCAGACTGAATGCATACATATCCAATAGTAGATGGTGCTCTTAAGTAAAGCCCTATTTGTGCATGATTAGTTTTCCGGACAAATGTCTGACTGTAGGTTAATTATTACTGTGGATGTCTGTAATGTTTCCTTTTGATGTCTGTTGAGATCCCAGAGATGGGAGCATAAACTCATTGCATTTACACACTGATGTCTCTCAGAAATAACCCATCAGAACATGTACAGCTGTGCTGATTAATTATCAAGAAATATAAATCACGAAGGTGTCCGAACAACACTTAAGAACACTTCTTCTCCCCTTTACTCTGATTTCTATAATAAAAAACACATGCTGGTTTCTCTATTGCATGTGAAAATAAACACGTAATTGCATTAAATGCAAGATAAAAACATGCATCCGTCCATATGCAACAGAAAGCGTTATCTGAAATTGTGAAGCAAGTCTTTTTTTCTGGGATCTTCTCAAATGACCAGCATCTTCAGACACATGGAGAACTTCAGAAACAATGTTAATTAAAGCCAAGGGCTCACAGACAGTTCAGATTCTTAGGCTTTTAACCTGGGATTATTTTACCAGCTGTTTTATAGAAGATAAAACGGTGTTGTATTGAATTGTGTTCCCTGTCGGAATCTGTTTCCCCCTAGCCCCGATAGGTTATGGGGTTAGGGTATGGTAGATTAGTAAAGGTACGGTACGGTATGTTAGGGTAGGTAGGGTACGGTACGGTATGTTAGGTAGGGTACGGTAGATTAG
This sequence comes from Moxostoma hubbsi, assembly GCA_032164185.1. NCBI lineage: Eukaryota > Metazoa > Chordata > Actinopteri > Cypriniformes > Catostomidae > Moxostoma > Moxostoma hubbsi. The sequence goes on from JAVLUX010000214.1 coordinate 338,580, forward strand.
TAAAGGTAGGGTACGGTAGATTAGTAAAGGTAGGTTATGGTATGTTAGGGTAGGTAGGGTACGGTAGATTAGTAAAGGTAGGGTATGGTAGATTAGTAAAGGTAGGTTATGGTATGTTAGGGTAGGTAGGGTACGGTACGGTATGTTAGGTAGGGTACGGTTGATTAGTAAAGGTAGGGTACAGTAGATTAGTAAAGGTAGGGTACGGTAGATTAGTATAGGTAGGGTACGGTAGATTAGTATAGGTAGGGTATGGTATGTTAGGGTAGGTAGGGTACGGTAGATTAGTAAAGGTAGGGTATGGTAGATTAGTAAAGGTAGGGTACGGTAGATTAGTAAAGGTAGGGTATGGTATGTTAGGGTAGGTAGGGTACGGTACGGTATGTTAGGTAGGGTACGGTAGATTAGTAAAGGTAGGGTACGGTAGATTAGTAAAGGTACGGTACGGTATGTTAGGGTAGGTAGGGTACGGTACGGTATGTTAGGTAGGGTACGGTAGATTAGTAAAGGTAGGGTACGGTAGATTAGTAAAGGTAGGGTATGGTATGTTAGGGTAGGTAGGGTACGGTAGATTAGTAAAGGTAGGGTATGGTAGATTAGTAAAGGTAGGGTATGGTAGATTAGTAAAGGTAGGTTATGGTATGTTAGGGTAGGTAGGGTACGGTACGGTATGTTAGGTAGGGTACGGTTGATTAGTAAAGGTAGGGTACGGTAGATTAGTAAAGGTAGGGTACGGTAGATTAGTATAGGTAGGGTATGGTATGTTAGGGTAGGTAGGGTACGGTAGATTAGTAAAGGTAGGGTATGGTATGTTAGGGTAGGTAGGGTACGGTAGATTAGTAAAGGTAGGGTACGGTAGATTAGTAAAGGTAGGGTACGGTAGATTAGTATAGGTAGGGTACGGTAGATTAATAAAGGTAGGGTACGGTATGTTAGGGTAGGGTACGGTATGTTAGGGTCGGTAGGGTATGTTAGGTAGGGTACGGTATGTTAGGTAGGGTACGGTATGTTAGGTAGGGTACGGTATGTTAGGGTAGGGTACGGTATGTTAGGGTCGGTATGGTATGTTAGGGTCGGTACGGTATGTTAGGTAGGGTACGTTATGTTAGGTAGGGTACGGTATGTTAGGGTAGGGTACGGTATGTTAGGGTCGGTATGGTATGTTAGGTACGGTACGGTATGTTAGGGTAGGGTACGGTATGTTAGGGTCGGTAGGGTACAGTGGTGTAGGGATGGCTTAGGTTTGTACATGGGGGAACACATTCTACAGTAGAGAATGTTACCTTCAGAAACTGTCCCCCCATATAGATCTGTTTGGGGGAAACAGAACCTGATGGGTCAACAGAGACGTGATATCAGCGCGGCCACATGGGAATGTGAACGTCCAGAAAAATATCTAACAGATGTCTGATGATCAAAATCTTTATTTGTTAGCTAATGCTAGCGCTGCTGCAAAATATTTGACAGCTTATCTTAATGCGTCCTGTTAATTGTTTAACTTATTTACAGTTAATAAGATATTTATTTGTCAATATTAGTAGCTTATTTTTATTTAATTCAGTTAAAATAATATTATTGTGGTTTTATTCTACAGTTTAAGAATTTGAGGCTGAATTCTCAAATCCATCCCCCACAACCCCCCCCCCCCCCCCCCCCCGCCCCGTTCTTTAAGCAGTTCCACGTTATACACTAAATATTTAATGTTCCTTCAGAAGACGTTTGATCTCACACAGTGTCACAGATATTAGATTCTTGCTCTCTCTCTGTTGCCTCAGGATCAACTCTTTATTTATTTCTATTCTTTCTGCTTGTCTTCTGGCACTCTTAAACATCAACATCAGCAAAAATCATTTCTCTCAACGGCTACGAGATACAAACAGTATTTCCTTTCAAATGCAGCATCCTGTCAGACGAGTGATTTCAGTCATTCCAGCAAAAGTGTTTCAGAAATCAGTCACTGTCAAACACACGCCATCATTTCACCTCAAGACTTCTCGCTCGCTCTCATTCACATTCATCTCAATGCCAGTTTCTCGACTGGCACATGAAGTAAACAATGACCCCCTCCGTGACATCTGTACCTGTGATGACCGATTATAATCATCACTGATATGCACTTGTGAAACATCGACAATGACATATACACGACTTTGTTTAATTCGTCAGACTCCAGGACTGCTCTTGAGTTGGAGAAAGATGATTTTAGGAGTTTGAACTCCAAACCAGCCGAACCTCGACCTCTTGACCTCACCTCTCAGGGTCACAGATAAATGTGTTCAATCAAATCTCCTCAAACGCAGCGGCCGCTAACAGATGCTTCACAATCATCCGGCTTGATTCGGTGATGAGCGACAGCTGTCGCACTGACTGTGATTGATCACAGCGATCACGGCCCGTCTGTCACATTCTGATGAGCAGCATCACAAATCCACATTCAGCGCGTCTCACTTTCAGCCCTGAGAACAGTTAGAGGCGCTTAACAGCAGATGATGACAGCCAAGGGCAGATCACTGACAATTTATTAGATTGTTTTCTTGGCTGACATATCACATCTGAACATGACCTTACACACACACACACACACACACACACACTCACACACGCACGCACATGCACACTCACACACGCACGCACATGCACACACTCACACACACACTCTCACACACACTCTCACACACACTCGCGCTCACTCGCACTCACTCAATGAATCTTCAATGTTAGCCCAATTTAACCGTTCCTCATATCCGATCTGATTCACCCCAAACCAGGTGTTTAATGAGGGGTCATCCCGAAATCTTTTATAATCACCTGCAACAAGCGTTTAGTTTCTAAATAAATGTGATAATCTCCGGGATATTTATTAGGGTTTCATGTTAGTTCCACAAACATTTACAAAATTAAACAAATGATCAAATGATCTTAAAATCAAATTGGGACTTTGTACACGACGATCTCATTTAACAGGAATGTTTTGCGTTCAGTAAACAGGTGTTTAATAAAGTTCTGTGAGAGTTTTTCATGCCATTTAGTGTTTTGGGGGGAATTCAAGGGACGCTTTTCCCCCGTTGTACCCCCTAACCTGCACAACCTCCGGTGATGCCTTGACATTTTTGCTTTAAACACATTAATGGCTAAAGTCTGATAACACTGTGTTCAGCACAAACAGGGCTACAGTAATATGTGAGCTTCATGTGTGTACAGGTTTGTATTTTTGAGAAAATAACGTTTATGCGTGGTTTTTAAAAAGTAAATGTTTAAGTCACTGAAATAAGGTCCTATAACACACACTAAACATTTGTCCACAAGACGTTTGAGAACTGGATCTTGTAGACGAGAGTTTTTGCTACAAAATGATATGAAAATCATCCTGATCACTCATTCATACAAAACAATAGAGTCATTTAACATCTGTAAGACACTTTTAGTGTTGAAAGGTCATATGCGAGGAGGCATGAACGATCATGAATATTGATGTAATTCACACCTGAGAGAAAAAAGACCCTCCCCTGGGAGGAATGTGACAGAGAGAGAATGATCTTAATCAAGTTAAGTTAAAAGAAGTAATCTAACTATATATTTTCTTTACATAAAGACTTAATTTTAGACCTACACTACCGTTAAAAGAAGTCTCTTCTGCTCACCAAGGCTGCATTTATTTGATCCAAAACACAGTAAAAAGTTATATTTTTACAATTTAAAAGAACAGTTTTCTATTTGAATATATTGTAAAATGCAATTTGTGATGAAAGCTGAATTTTCCGCATCATTACGGCAGTCTTCAGTGTCACATGATCCTTCAGAAATCATTATAATATGCTGATTTACTAATATGGGCATATTTAAAGTACATTTTACTCATTTAACCTGAACACATATTTGCAAGCACAAGCTTTGTTGATGATAATGATGCATTATAAATACTAGATAAAATATAAACTAAACATTCATATTGTTTTTATATCATATTACACATCATATTTATATCATACAGCACAATTTAAATACCTGCTTTAGCCGAAACAACATTTAAATGTAACTAAAACTTGCTTATTAGGACATATTTCACACGTCAATACTCTGAATCCTGTCTGGCAAGTCTGGAAACACCCACTAGTAAAATATGTACAAGTTTATATATAAAATAACATGTCAACTAATGAAAACTAAATGACTTACTCGTCTGAAATTGTGTCCTCGGCTGGATCAAATCTCTCATCAAAATACAAACGTTCATCGGAGTCCCGCTCTTCTTCTGAGGAAACTGTAACTCTTCCTTACAATCCTGGAGCTTTCTCACTTGTGTATCGTTGCAAACATGCAGAAAACTGAATGGATTTTGTTTACATTATAACTCGCAGTCGGGGGGGCGTGTACATTAGCGTTGATCGTCTCAGCACATTAGCGTATGAATGGTGCCCTCTGCTGGTGGGTGTGTCACATTACAGATAATGAGATGAACCGGTAAAAACTGAACATCACTTTGTTTCAAACAGATTAGCAACATATGTTTCATGTTTGTGTGATCAGTATTCGTGGAGTTTCAGTTCATGTTTGTGACGTGTTTCTGAAAAATGCTCATGAACACAGAGACTGCTGAAAGCTCACCCTTTTTTTTTTTACACAAATAAAAGTAGACCCTTTATAGTCTCTAATGATGTCTTACACTTATCTGTATACCCCAAAATGACGGAGTATTTTAAGTTGTTTCTGCTGTAATGACAAAAATATCCAGCAGGACGCGCCGGTGCGTCCGTCGACCCCAGAGGGATAAAGGAGCATTTACACATGAGGATGTTTCTCAGTGAGTATTGATGCTGACTATCACCGCTAGAGTCACGAGTTTGAATTCAGGGCGTGCTGAGTGACTCCAGCCAGGTCTCCTTAGCAACCAAATTGGTCCGGTTGCTAGGGAGGGTAGAGTCACATGGGGTAACCAAATTGGCCCAGTTGCTAGGGAGGGTAGAGTCACATGGGGCAACCAAATTGGGCCGGTTGCTAGGGAGGGTAGAGTCACATGGGGTAACCAAATTGGTCCGGTTGCTAGGGAGGGTAGAGTCACATGGGGTAACCAAATTGGCCCGGTTGCTAGGGAGGGTAGAGTCACATGGGGTAACCAAATTGACCCGGTTGCTAGGGAGGGTAGAGTCACATGGGGTAACCAAATTGGCCCGGTTGCTAGGGAGGGTAGAGTCACATGGGGTAACCAAATTGGCCCGGTTGCTAGGGAGGGTAGAGTCACATGGGGTAACCAAATTGGCCCGGTTGCTAGGGAGGGTAGAGTCACATGGGGTAACCAAATTGGCCCGGTTGCTAGGGAGGGTAGAGTCACATGGGGTAACCAAATTGACTCGGTTGCTAGGGAGGGTAGAGTCACATGGGGTAACCAAATTGGCCCAGTTGCTAGGGAGGGTAGAGTCACATGGGGTAACCTCCTCGTGGTCACTATAATGTGGTTCTCGCTCTCAGTGGGGCGTGTGGCGAGTTGTGTGTGGATGCCGCGGAGAATAGCGTGAAGCCTCCACATGGGCTACGTCTCCACGGTAACGTGCTCAACAAGTCACTTGATAAGATGCGCGGATTGACGGTCTCAGACGTGGAGACAACTGAGATTCGTCCTCCGACACCCGGATTCACTACACCACCACGAGAACTTGGAGCGCATTTGGAATTGGGCGTTACACATTAGGGGGGAAATAAAAGATGACACAAGATGCTGTTTTTGGGGCGATGAAGGTTGAAAAAGCTTTAATAATGTCCGTCTCTCTTGGTTGTGTAATGTTTGTGGTATTCGTGTCAGAGGACTGTGCGGTGCAACACTGCGGGACAAACGATGGTAAATGTGAAGAACAGTCAAACTGTATCCACTCCGAAACAATGTGCTCATGAAATTAAGCATGAGAATAATCTGATGAGATACTGTATAAAACAGCATAATTGAGTGTCTGTGTTTGGCTGAAAGTGGCTGAAGAGGTCCACATTTAAGGATGATAACGGCCGCGCTCGAGTTACTCCGAATAATAAAGCGGATGTCTCACTGAAGATGACATAGTTGAGGAACTCATACTGTAACCACAGAAACATGTTTCATGTTGTACTAATTAGGTGTGAACCTTTGATGTCGCATCCCTTATTGCCATGGTAACAGTAAGTTCAGTAGATACTTCCAGAAGATCATGTGACATATGAACTGAAGTCCAGATCCTGCTGAAGATCATCTCAAACTCTGTGTGTAGGAACTGTCTGTCTGACATGAGAGTGAAGGGTTTGATCAGCTCACATCTCTTCAGTGAGACACTAGAGACACATCTGTCTCACTGCACCGAGTCATTTCTCACATCTCACATGATTCTCTTCTCGTGTTCAATCTCTCACTTCTACACCCACAGCAGAGAGAGAGAGAGAGAGGGAGAGAGAGAGAGAGAGGGAGAGAGAGAGGGAGAAAGAGAGAGAGCGAGCGAGAGAGAGAGAGACTTTGACTTTGAACAACTTTTATTACAAAATTTTTTTAAAACAAATCTTCAATTATTTAGCCAACAAGAAAAAACAAATAAATAAAAAAAATAAATAAATAAATAAATAAATAAATAAAAAACACCCAAAAAAAACTTTTAACAAGCATTATCATCATATATAACTATACATACATTTGTAAGTTACCATTGCAGTCAACATCGCAAATACAGTTATTTATAGCCCACTTAAACTTGAAATCTTCAATATTAGCATTCAGTCGATAATATTCAAAATCTATTCTTATCCTTGACTTCATCAAACCCTCATAAATCAGTACCACATCAGTTTGTCCAATACCACCTAATTTACTTTTACGAGAGAGCCAAACAGCTAACTTTGCTTGTCCGAAAATAAAATTAAGTAGATGATACAACTCCCTCTTGCTACATTTATATTTAGGTCCATAGATAAACAACTCAGGTGTGAAAACTTCTCCTAATGTCTGACACCAGCCTCCAAGAATTTCAAAGAGAGGCAATAATCTACTACAGTCAGCAAACAAATGAAAAACTGTCTCCTGCTGTTCACAGAACGGACATCCCATCCCCACTAGTGGATCAAAAAGTGCTCCGTGTCTGTTTGTAGCTATAATACCATGTACAACGCGCCATTGCAGGTCTCCAGACCTTTTTTCAATGGGGGGCTTGTACATGGTCCTCCAGCTACCTTTTGGGGAAGAGTCTGATCCAAAAAATTCTGTCCATTTAGACTCTTTTACATTTTCAAGTGCACGAAGATGAAGAACTTTTACACACAGCATATAGGTAGCTTTTTCCCCAACATCTCTGAAACTCCCCAGTTGAGGTGTCTTAAAGGATAGAATACCACCTTCAATTTCTTGCCACAATCCAGTCTCAGCTGCAATATCCAGTTCTGGGAAAGAAGAAACAGCATTTTCTTTTTTGTGTAAAAATAAAGAGTCTCTATAGTCCACCGGCATGCACTCATATAGATGGTTCAACAGCCTTTGCACAACTCGGACTGATCTTATGCCAAGCTTAATAGCCAGAGTCTCTGCAGAAATCCATCCATCTTCAGTCAATAAGTGTCCAATCTTTACAATATTTGCAGACCATAAAGCACGCCTCACAGAAATTGATTTTAGAACATCCCAATCAAATTTTGGATTAAAGATCAAGGGTTCTTCCAGTAACCACTGACTCTGTTCACCATTTAGATCTCTGCAAACTTTTAAAAGAGTCCACGCTCTCAACATTGACTTGTAGAACAATGACAGACCAGTTAAGTCCAGCTTATTAATGTCCATTAAGAACAGTTGACGATCATAGCCCATTTTACCTGCTCTTCTCAAGAGGCCACGGGCCACCCCACGCCAGCTCACTTCTTCACCATACAGGAGTCTTTGAGCTGTCTGAAGTCTGAAAGCTTTAATTCTAGATCTAATGTCAATGAGTCCTTGACCTCCCTCCGTCCTGGGCAGATAAAGTACTGGTGCTTTTAGCCAGTGATACCCGGACCAAAAAAAATCAACTATTTTTTTCTGAATGTCCATTATCAGTTCTTCTGGAGGTTCTAATATCATCGTTTTATGCCATAAAGTAGCAGCAATAAGATTATTACAGACCAAAACTCTACCCCTATAGGATAACTGGAAGAGCAACCATTTCCATCGAGACAACCGAGCACATGTTTTCTCCACTAGTCCCTCCCAATTCTTTTTCCTATATTCTTCAGATCCTAAAAACACCCCTAAATATTTAAAACCTTCCCTTCCCCATTGCAATTCTCCAGGAAGGATAGGACCATTATTGTCATGCCCACACCATACTGCCACACTTTTGCCCCAATTAACTTTTGCAGTGGATGCTTTTTCATAAGTTTCTAAACACTTTTTAACAACATTAACTTCTTGATTACCTCTGATTAAGACTGTAAGATCATCCGCATATGCAGACATTTTAATAAACTGAGAAGAATCTATTTCTCTGATTTGCAGTCCCATTAATTCTCTTCTTAATTTACAGAGGAACGGCTCAAAGGCAATGCTATAAAGCTGCCCTGAGATAGGGCAACCTTGTCTAATACCCCTCTGAACCTTTATGGGAACACTGAGACCGCCACCTATTTTTATCAAACAGGTTGCCTCATTATAAAGCATTTTTATACATGAAATTAAATTTTCTCCAAAACCAAAAGCCTTGAGAGTCTCAAAAAGAAAACTATGATCGACTCTGTCAAAGGCTTTCTCTTGGTCCATTGACAAGAATCCAACATCAACATTATTGTAAAAAGCATAGTCATACAGATCCCTCATCAAATGTAAATTATCTGCAATAGATCTGCCCTTTACACAATATGATTGATCCGTATGAATAATTTCATGCAATACATCATTTAGCCTTTTAGCAAAACACTTAGAGAGAATCTTATATTCTGAACATAAGATAGCTACAGGTCTCCAATTTTTTAGTAGCGTCAAATCTCCCTTCTTTGGAAGTAATGTTAAAATAGCACGCTGACAACTTCTTGTAAGACATCCTTCACTTATACATTTCTGAGCAACTTCAAAGAAATCATGACCAATAACATTCCAAAAGCGTTTATAAAATTCGGCAGGAAGTCCATCAATTCCTGGTGCCCGCCCTGATGAGAGATCCATTACTGCTGAGGTCAGTTCATTAAAAGTAAGTTGTGCTTCCAAAAGTTGTTTCTTTTCCGTAGATATCTCAGGAAGATCTTGTAAAAGTTCATGTCTACATTGATCATTTAAGGAATCAGGAGAATATAGTTCAGTATAAAAATCCACTGCAAGTCTACGCATTCTCTGAAACAAGGTGTCCATCCTTATCTGTTAAAAACAACATATTTTTTCCATGTTTAGTTTTCCGTTCTAAATTAAAAAAGAAGGACGTGGGAGCATCTATGTCTCTTTTTGCTAGAAAACGATTTTTTATTAGTTCTCCTTTTACTTTTTCATCAAGGATTAAATTCAAACAGTTTTTCTTTTCAGTCCACATATCCTTCAAGTTAGGGGAAGCATTTACAATCATATTCCCTTCAATAATCTGAAGTTCTTGCTCCAAACTCTCTAATGTTTTCTTTAAACACAAAGTAGAATGAGAAGAATATTGTTGGCAAAACTCCTTAATAAACACTTTCCCAATCTCCCACCACTGAAAAATATTATCATATCTTCCTTTCTCAGTCTTCCAAACTTCCCAAAAATTCTTAAAATTTTCACAAAAGAATGTGTCTTCCAACAATTTAACATTAAAATGCCAATAAGAACTCTTATAGGTTTTTGTTATGAGACTACATTCAACTGCTTGTGGTCTGCAATTAGTTTGTGGTCTGAAAAGGGGACAGGGGTAATAGTTGAATTCAGGGTCCTGTTCTTCATATTATGAGATAGGTAAAACCTGTCTAAACGAGCAGCAGAAAAAGTATTATTACTAAAACTCACCCAAGAGTACTGTGTAACTAAAGGATTATTTTCCCTCCATACATCTGATAAAAGAAAATTCTTTACCAATCTTGCAAGACAAGTAGCTGACATTTGATGTGGTTCTTCCCCGGTCCTATCAGTTATGAAATCTAAGGTGCAGTTCCAGTCTCCACCAACAACAACAAAATCTCCATCATGTTGTTGTCTTAAAAACTGTTCTAATTTAGAAAAGAGCCTTATTCTCTCAGTGCCTACATTTGGAGCATATATGTTCACGAAAATTAAATTCATATTATGTATTTCAGCTCTAACAATCAAGAGTCTTCCAGGTTCCAATTCATTTTTCCACAAAATATTGAAATTGAGAGAAGGAGCAAAAACAATTGCTACCCCTGCACTTAAATTATTCCCATGACTAAGGAAATGTTCTCCCTTCCACCATAGCCCCCAGTCAACTTCATTATCTAAATCACTGTGGGTTTCTTGCAAAAAAAATAACATTTAACTCCTTCAAATTAATAATCTCAGAAAGAAATGCACGTTTTTTCATATCCCTCATCCCATTCACATTTAGTGATCCTACTCGTAAGATCTCCATCAGAAAGAGAGAGGAAAAAAAACAAAGAAAAATTAAAGAAAAAGTGAAACCCATCATGAGTCTTTAACTTTCCCCCTCGTTAGTTGCTCTTTTCCAAACATTTTCAATTTTTGTCTAGCAGATGTGATATATTTCTTAAGCCGAAACCTTTTCTGTTGAGAGAGCTCAGTACAATCACTCATTTTTCGGGCCCAAGCTACCGAAGAAACAAATTTCTCAAGATCAGGAAAAAAGTCACCAATTTCTATTCCTGCTCTCCCTTTTGTTTCATCAAGAAAAACATTAATTTGTTCAACAGTGTACAAATCACTTTCGCTTGCTCTTTCCATCTCAGACCACTGCTCATTTCCCACACTATCTTCAGTACTCTGAGATAAACCATCCATTTCATCACCTACGTCCTCCTCTGAACATTTTGCCTGAGTCACTAAAGAGTATTGCAGCACCTCCTCTACACTGCATTCATTCACCATCTTATCCGTGGCACCACAAGCACTAGCAGGCTTTTCAACAGCATAACTACACCCAGGCTGATCATCACTCACGTTTTTAGAAACAAAACCACTCACCTCCTCTTGTTCCTTTACCTCCTCCGTCACTCTGTCAATCTGCACAGTGTCTTGTTTATTCCTTTCAATCGCTTGAAATTCTCCATTTGATTCTTCAGCTCTAGATGCACTCATTAAAGGAGGTTCATCGCGCGCTTTATGCGGACACGAGAAGCGCTTATGTCCGACATCGCCACAATCAAAACATTTCAAACTCTCCGTGCTCGCGTATACCATGTACGAATTATCTTCGTGTTTCACTCGAAAAGAAACTTCTAAGGATCGATCTTGGGAGCTTAAAAACATAAAAATTTGACGTCGAAAAGACAGTACATGCTTTAGCGCCGTATTTTTGCACCCTAAAGGAATCGTTCTCATGGGGCTTGCAATTTTCCCAAATCGTAGAAGTTCCTTTATTATTGCATCGTTTGAAACAAACGGCGGGACATTTGAAATGGTGATTTTAGTAGCTGGGGCAGACAGCGGTGAGACCGGAACAAAAGCCTCTTTCACCCACAACCCGTCCACAGTCAATTTGTTCACTAACGCTTCAGCTTTCAAAAATACTACGACCGCTTTGTTCATTCGCGAGCCAGAGATTATGTTTTCGAAACCAACCTTCTGTCCTACCGCCACCAACAAATCTTCGACTGTTACACCCGCCTCTGGCACACACCTGCACCCATTACGAAGTGACAAGCAGGCCGTTCCTTGCGCCGGAACGGCTGCCATGCCGGCACTCGATGCCTTTTTTTTTTTTTTTTTTAAATTATATATATATTTTTTATTTATTTATTTATTTTATATCTTGAAACACGTAACGTAGGGGGAAAAGAAACAAAGAAAAGAAACAAAATTAAAGAAAAAAGAAGGGAAAAAACCCCAAAAGAGAAAAGAGCGCTCTCCAACGCCACCACACCTGATGGACCTCACCCTCACCGGAAAGAGTCAGAGAGAGAGAGAGAGAGAGAGAGAGAGAGAGACAGAGAGAGAGAGAGACAGAGAGAGAGAGAGAGAGACAGTGAGAGAGAGAGAGAGAGAGAGAGAGAGGGAGACAGAGAGAGAGAGAGGGAGACAGAGAGAGAGAGAGAGAGAGAGCGAGAGAGAGAGAGAGAGAGAGAGAGAGGAGTGAGAGAGAGAGAGAGAGAGAGAGAGAGAGAGACAGTGAGAGAGAGGGAGAAAGAGAGAGAGCGAGCGAGAGAGAGAGAGAGGGAGAAAGAGAGAGAGCGAGCGAGAGAGAGAGAGAGAGAGAGAGAGAGACAGTGAGAGAGAGAGAGAGAGAGAGAGCGAGCGAGAGAGAGAGAGAGAGAGAGGGATGTGTTGTGAAGCGTTTCATCTCTGGATTTTTCCTCTTTCTCATATTGAAGGCAAAAGTCTGACAGCTTGTTCAAAGTGTTTGAGATCAAAGGCAGCACTTTAATTCACATCACGTGAATCTTCATTTTCTCTGGTCTGATGACAGCAGCTGTTCTTTACTGTACTGGTGCATTTCAATGAGCTGCGGTTATTCACACTAAACCGCTGATAAATGTGGAATCAAAGAAGTTTTCCAAGTCAGTTGCTTTTGAGATTCATCTGATCCGATCTAAACCTCTCAAGTGTCCGTCCATCCATTCACCTGCAGCTCATGTCCCAGTTCAGGTCTGAATTACTTCATTAGATTCGGACAGTCCTGTAGTTTAGGGGAGACACACATTACTGCAAATCAATTCTTTTGAATCGTTCGTTTCAGTGAATCAGTTCAAAATCTGATTGAGTGATTTTACAGAATGATGAAGACGTTGTAATCTTTACGAGTGCGGGAATGCAGAATGTAACGGGATTAAAGTGACGGTAATTATTACATGACCTCACGTCTTTATAAAACTAACTCTGGTTAGGGCTTTACAGTGACTTCTCTTGATGTGGTGCATGCTGGGAAATTGCTGCTATGGTCTTTTCTACACTTGTTGGATCTGAAGACTCTCACAGATGTTGTTTAGATCATCAGTGTGATGCGGCTGTTTGTTGAGCTGCTCTCCTGTGTTTGGCAGGTGATGTTCAGCTTAAGGGAGCAAACAAACAAACAAATAAACAGAGGATAAACAAGTTTTATGAGTTATGGCACCATGATGGACTTTTTACAAATGTATTTCTGTACAGTCACGATCATTACAGCGAAACACAACACAAACTTGTAATTTATTCAAAGATTCATATGAAACAGGTGTTGAATGATACAAATGACTTTCATCTTAATTAGCGAGACATAAAAACACCATCAGACACATCAGACACACACACCATCAGATACATCAGACACACACACCATCAGATACATCAGACACACACACCATCAGACACATCAGACACACACACCATCAGATACATCAGACACACACACCATCAGACACATCAGACACACACACCATCAGATACATCAGACACACACACCATCAGATACATCAGACACACACACCATCAGACACATCAGACACACACACCATCAGATACATTAGACACACACACACCATCAGACACACACACCATCAGATACATCAGACACACACACCATCAGATACATCAGACACACACACCATCAGACACATCAGACACATCAGACACACACACCATCAGATACATCAGACACATCAGACACACACACCATCACATACATCAGACACACACACCATCAGATACATCAGACACACACACCATCAGACACATCAGATACACACACCATCAGACACATCAGACACATCAGACACACACACCATCAGACACATCAGACACACACACCATCAGACACATCAGACACATCAGACACACACACCATCAGATACATCAGACACATCAGACACACACACCATCACATACATCAGACACACACACCATCAGATACATCAGACACACACACCATCAGATACATCAGACACACACACCATCAGACACATCAGATACACACACCATCAGACACATCAGACACATCAGACACACACACCATCAGACACATCAGACACACACACCATCAGACACATCAGACACATCAGACACACACACCATCAGATACATCAGATACATCAGACACACACACCATCACATACATCAGACACACACACCATCAGATACATCAGATACATCAGACACACACACCATCACATACATCAGATACATCAGACACACATCAGACACATCAGACACACACACCATCACATACATCAGATACATCAGACACACATCAGACACATCAGACACACACACCATCACATACATCAGATACATCAGACACACATCAGACACATCAGACACACACACCATCACATACATCAGATACATCAGACACACACACCATCACATACATCAGACACACACACCATCAGATACATCAGACACACACACCATCAGATACATCAGACACATCAGACACACACACCATCAGATACATCAGACACACACACCATCAGATACATCAGACACACACACCATCAGATACATCAGACACATCAGACACACACACCATCAGATACATCAGACACACACACACATCAGATACATCAGACACATCAGACACACACACCATCAGATACATCAGACACACACACACACACACATCAGACACACACACCATCAGACACATCAGACACATCAGACACACACACCATCAGATACATCAGACACACACACACATCAGATACATCAGACACATCAGACACACACACCATCAGATACATCAGACACACACACCATCAGATACATCAGACACACACACACACACACACACATCAGACACACACACCATCAGATACATCAGACACATCAGACACACACACCATCAGATACATCAGACACACACACCATCAGATACATCAGACACACACACACACACACATCAGACACACACACCATCAGATACATCAGACACACACACACATCAGATACATCAGACACATCAGACACACACACCATCAGATACATCAGACACACACACCATCAGATACATCAGACACACACACACACACACATCAGACACACACACCATCAGATACATCAGACACATCAGACACACACACCATCAGATACATCAGACACATCAGACACACACACCATCAGATACATCAGACACACACACCATCAGATACATCAGACACATCAGACACACACACCATCAGACACACACACACACACCATCAGATACATCAGACACATCAGACACACACACCATCAGATACATCAGACACATCAGACACACACACCATCAGATACATCAGACACACACACCATCAGATACATCAGACACACACACACACACCATCAGACACACACACACACACACCATCAGACACACACACACACACACACACACACACCATCAGATACATCAGACACACACACACACACACACACACACATCAGACACACACACCATCAGATACATCAGACACACACACCATCAGACACATCAGACACACACCATCAGATACATCAGACACATCAGACACACACACCATCAGATACATCAGACACACACACCATCAGATACATCAGACACACACACACACACACATCAGACACATCAGACACACACACCATCAGATACATCAGAGACACACACCATCAGATACATCAGACACACACCATCAGATACATCAGACACACACACCATCAGATACATCAGACACACACACATCAGACACATCAGACACACACACATCAGACACATCAGACACACACACATCAGACACATCAGACACACACACATCAGACACATCAGACACACACACATCAGACACATCAGACACACACACCATCAGATACACACACCATCAGATACATCAGACACACACACCATCAGATACATCAGACACACACACACACACACATCAGACACATCAGACACACACACCATCAGATACATCAGAGACACACACACACACACACATCAGACACACACACCATCAGATACATCAGACACACACACCATCAGATACATCAGACACACACACACACATCAGACACATCAGACACACACACCATCAGATACATCAGACACACACACACACACATCAGACACACACACCATCAGATACATCAGACACACACACACACACACACACACACATCAGATACACACACCATCAGATACATCAGACACACACACCATCAGATACATCAGACACACACACACACACACATCAGACACATCAGACACACACACCATCAGATACATCAGACACACACACACACACACACACACACACATCAGACACACACACCATCAGATACATCAGACACACACACACACACACACACACATCAGACACACACACCATCAGATACATCAGACACACACACACACACACACATCAGACACACACACCATCAGATACATCAGACACACACACACCATCAGACACACACACACAAACCATCACATACATCAGACACACACACACACATCAGACACATCAGACACATCAGACACACACACACCATCACATACATCAGACACACACACACACACACACATCAGACACATCAGACACACACACACCATCACATACATCAGACACACACACACACACCATCAGATACATCAGACACACACACACACACACACACCATCAGACACACACACCATCAGACACACACACACACACCATCAGACACACACACACACACACACACCATCAGATACATCAGACACACACACACCATCAGACACACACACCATCAGATACATCAGACACACACACACCATCAGACACACACACACACACACACCATCAGATACATCAGACACACACACACCATCAGACACACACACCATCAGACACACACACACACACACACACCATCAGATACACACACCATCAGACACACACACACCATCAGATACATCAGACACACACACACCATCAGACACACACACACACACACCATCAGATACATCAGACACACACACACCATTAGACACACACACACACACACCATCAGACACACACACCATCAGACACACACACACACACACCATCAGACACACACACACACACACCATCAGACACACACACCATCAGATACACACACACACACCATCAGACACACACACCATCAGATACACACACACACACACACCATCAGATACATCAGACACACACACACCATCAGACACACACACACACACACCATCAGATACATCAGACACACACACACCATCAGACACACACACACACACACACACCATCAGACACACACACACACCATCAGATACATCAGACACACACACACCATCAGACACACACACACACACACACACACCATCAGATACACACACACACACCATCAGACACACACACACACACATCAGACACACACACCATCAGATACATCAGACACACACACCATCAGACACATCAGACACACACACACATCAGACACACACACCATCAGATACATCAGACACATCAGACACACACACCATCAGATACATCAGACACACACACCATCAGATACATCAGACACACACACACACATCAGACACATCAGACACACACACCATCAGATACATCAGACACACACACACCATCAGACACACACACCATCAGATACATCAGACACACACACCATCAGATACATCAGACACACACACACACACACATCAGACACATCAGACACACACACCATCAGATACATCAGACAAACACACACCATCAGACACACACACCATCAGACACACACACAAACCATCACATACATCAGACACACACACACCATCAGATACATCAGACACATCAGACACACACACACCATCAGACACACACACCATCACATACATCAGACACACACACACCATCAGATACATCAGACACATCAGACACACACACCATCAGATACATCAGACACACACACACACATCAGACACATCAGACACACACACCATCAGATACATCAGACAAACACACACCATCAGACACACACACCATCAGACACACACACAAACCATCACATACATCAGACACACACACACCATCAGATACATCAGACACATCAGACACACACACACCATCACATACATCAGACACACACACACACACACACACCATCAGATACATCAGACACACACACCATCAGACACACACACCATCAGATACATCAGACACACACACCATCAGATACATCAGACACACACTCACACACACATCAGACACATCAGACACACACACCATCAGATACATCAGAGACACACACACACACACACATCAGACACACACACCATCAGATACATCAGACACACACAATCAGATACATCAGACACACACACACACACACACATCAGACACATCAGACACACACACCATCAGATACATCAGACACACACACACACACACACATCAGACACATCAGACACACACACACACACACACATCAGACACATCAGACACACACACCATCAGATACATCAGACACACACACACACACACACACACATCAGACACATCAGACACACACACACACACACACATCAGACACATCAGACACACACACACACACACACATCAGACACACACACACACACACACATCAGATACATCAGACACACACACACACACACACATCAGACACATCAGACACACACACCATCAGATACATCAGACACACACACACACACACACCATCAGATACATCAGACACACACACACACACATCAGACACACACACCATCAGATACATCAGACACACACACCATCAGATACATCAGACACACACACCATCAGATACATCAGACACACACACACCATCAGATACATCAGACACACACACACACACACATCAGACACATCAGACACACACACCATCAGATACATCAGACACACACACACACACACACACACACACACACACACATCAGACACACACACCATCAGATACATCAGACACACACACACACACACATCAGACACACACACCATCAGATACATCAGACACACACACACACACACATCAGACACACACACCATCAAATACATCAGACACACACACACCATCAGACACACACACACAAACCATCACATACATCAGACACACACACACATCAGACACATCAGACACACACACACCATCACATACATCAGACACACACACACACACATCAGACACATCAGACACACACACACCATCACATACATCAGACACACACACACACACCATCAGATACATCAGACACACACACACACACCATCAGACACACACACCATCAGACACACACACACACCATCAGACACACACACACACACACACACACACACCATCAGATACATCAGACACACACACACCATCAGACACACACACCATCAGATACATCAGACACACACACACCATCAGACACACACACACACCATCAGATACATCAGACACACACACACCATCAGACACACACACCATCAGACACACACACACACACACACACACACACCATCAGATACACACACCATCAGACACACACACACACCATCAGATACATCAGACACACACACACCATCAGACACACACACACACACACCATCAGATACATCAGACACACACACACCATCAGACACATACACACACACACCATCAGACACACACACCATCAGACACACACATACACACACCATCAGACACACACACCATCAGACACATCAGACACACACACACATCAGACACACACACCATCAGATACATCAGACACATCAGACACACACACCATCAGATACATCAGACACACACACCATCAGATACATCAGACACACACACACACATCAGACACATCAGACACACACACCATCAGATACATCAGACACACACACACCATCAGACACACACACCATCAGATACATCAGACACACACACCATCAGATACATCAGACACACACACCATCAGATACATCAGACACACACACACACACACATCAGACACATCAGACACACACACCATCAGATACATCAGACAAACACACACCATCAGACACACACACCATCAGACACACACACAAACCATCACATACATCAGACACACACACACCATCAGATACATCAGACACATCAGACACACACACACCATCAGACACACACACCATCACATACATCAGACACACACACACCATCAGATACATCAGACACATCAGACACACACACCATCAGATACATCAGACACACACACCATCAGATACATCAGACACACACACACACATCAGACACATCAGACACACACACCATCAGATACATCAGACAAACACACACCATCAGACACACACACCATCAGACACACACACAAACCATCACATACATCAGACACACACACACCATCAGATACATCAGACACATCAGACACACACACACCATCACATACATCAGACACACACACACACACACACACCATCAGATACATCAGACACACACACCATCAGACACACACACCATCAGATACATCAGACACACACACCATCAGATACATCAGACACACACTCACACACACATCAGACACATCAGACACACACACCATCAGATACATCAGAGACACACACACATCAGACACACACACCATCAGATACATCAGACACACACAATCAGATACATCAGACACACACACACACATCAGACACATCAGACACACACACCATCAGATACATCAGACACACACACACACACATCAGACACACACACCATCAGATACATCAGACACACACACCATCAGATACATCAGACACACACACCATCAGATACATCAGACACACACACACCATCAGATACATCAGACACACACACACACACACATCAGACACATCAGACACACACAATCAGATACATCAGACACACACACACACACACACATCAGACACATCAGACACACACACCATCAGATACATCAGACACACACACACACACATCAGACACACACACCATCAGATACATCAGACACACACACCATCAGATACATCAGACACACACACCATCAGATACATCAGACACACACACACCATCAGATACATCAGACACACACACACACACACATCAGACACATCAGACACACACACCATCAGATACATCAGACACACACACACACACACACACACACACACACACATCAGACACACACACCATCAGATACATCAGACACACACACACACACATCAGACACACACACCATCAGATACATCAGACACACACACACACACACATCAGACACACACACCATCAAATACATCAGACACACACACACCATCAGACACACACACACAAACCATCACATACATCAGACACACACACACATCAGACACATCAGACACACACACACCATCACATACATCAGACACACACACACACACATGAGACACATCAGACACACACACACCATCACATACATCAGACACACACACACACACCATCAGATACATCAGACACACACACACACACCATCAGACACACACACCATCAGACACACACACACACCATCAGACACACACACACACACACACACACACCATCAGATACATCAGACACACACACACCATCAGACACACACACCATCAGATACATCAGACACACACACACCATCAGACACACACACACACACACACCATCAGATACATCAGACACACACACACCATCAGACACACACACCATCAGATACATCAGACACACACACACCATCAGATACATCAGACACACACACCATCAGATACATCAGACACACACACACCATCAGACACACACACACACCATCAGATACATCAGACACACACACACCATCAGACACACACACCATCAGACACACACACACACACACACACACACACCATCAGATACACACACCATCAGACACACACACACACCATCAGATACATCAGACACACACACACCATCAGACACACACACACACACACCATCAGATACATCAGACACACACACACCATCAGACACATACACACACACACCATCAGACACACACACCATCAGACACACACATACACACACCATCAGACACACACACCATCAGACACATCAGACACACACACACATCAGACACACACACCATCAGATACATCAGACACATCAGACACACACACCATCAGATACATCAGACACACACACCATCAGATACATCAGACACACACACACATCAGACACATCAGACACACACACCATCAGATACATCAGACACACACACACACATCAGACACATCAGACACACACACCATCAGATACATCAGACACACACACACCATCAGACACACACACCATCAGATACATCAGACACACACACCATCAGATACATCAGACACACACACCATCAGATACATCAGACACACACACCATCAGATACATCAGACACACACACCATCAGATACATCAGACACACACACACACACACATCAGACACATCAGACACACACACCATCAGATACATCAGACAAACACACACCATCAGACACACACACCATCAGACACACACACAAACCATCACATACATCAGACACACACACACCATCAGATACATCAGACACATCAGACACACACACACCATCAGACACACACACCATCACATACATCAGACACACACACACCATCAGATACATCAGACACATCAGACACACACACCATCAGATACATCAGACACATCAGACACACACACCATCAGATACATCAGACACACACACACCATCAGATACATCAGACACACACACACCATCACATACATCAGACACACACACACCATCAGATACATCAGACACATCAGACACACACACACCATCAGATACATCAGACACATCAGACACACACACCATCAGATACATCAGACACATCAGACACACACACCATCAGATACATCAGACACACACACCATCAGATACATCAGACACACACTCACACACACATCAGACACATCAGACACACACACCATCAGATACATCAGAGACACACACACATCAGACACACACACCATCAGATACATCAGACACACACAATCAGATACATCAGACACACACACACCATCAGACACATACACACACACACCATCAGACACACACACCATCAGACACACACATACACACACCATCAGATACATCAGACACACACACACCATCAGACACACACACCATCAAGCACACACACACACACACCATCAGACACACACACCATCAGATACACACACACACACCATCAGACACACACACCATCAGATACACACACACACACACACACCATCAGATACATCAGACACACACACACCATCAGACACACACACACACACCATCAGATACATCAGACACACACACCATCAGACACACACACACACACACACACCATCAGACACACACACACACACCATCAGATACATCAGACACACACACACCATCAGACACACACACACACACACACACACCATCAGATACACACACACACCATCAGACACACACACACACACACACACACACCATCAGACACACACACACACACACACACACACACCATCAGACACACACACACACACACCATCAGATACATCAGACACACACACACCATCAGACACACACACACACATACCATCAGATACACACACCATCAGACACACACACACCATCAGATACATCAGACACACACACACCATCAGACACACACACACACACACACACACCATCAGATACATCAGACACACACACACCATCAGACACACACACACACACACACACACACATGAGACACACACACACACACACACACATGAGACACACACACACACACACACAGTGGACACTACAGACATTATGAAATGACACAAAAACGAACATCTTCAGTGATTTTCAGATGAAAGACTTTGTAAGGAAACTCTGGGAAGATGAAGTATTCTTTATAATGGCCAAAAACTCATTAACAGCGTTTATTATTCAGTGAGTCTGAATGAAATCATGAGAGTGGCCAACAGCAACACAGAGAAACTTTCATGATTATTATTATTTCATCTTCTGCTGGAGCCGTCTGAGATTCAGAACTCTTCTGTTTCAGTCTTTTCTCTTTTATCATGATTTGTGATATTTATTGATTTATTACAATAATCCACTGACTATTGATCCAGTGGTTTCCACAGATTTAAGACACACACATTCTCCGTGTATGTTAGTGGTGTTTAATGGCCATTGTTAATAATGCTCATCAAACCTCTTACAGTAAGTCATCAGCGTCTGTCCTGCACAGCGTCTCTTTGGAAGATGTTTTTGTGAGTCCTTGGAAAGAGTTTTTCTTCTCATTGTTGCTGCTGTGATTCATGAGTGTGCTTTCAGAAAGTCCCGCACCTGAAAACATCAGTGATAAATCAAGTGTGCAGAGACAGCATGAATAAAGACAAACACTGAGCACAATGTGTGTGTGTAATGAATGTTCAGCAGCTCATTGTGTGTTACGCATCAGCGTGACAACAGATCACAAGGACAACGTTTATCATTGCCTAACCTGTTTCATTACGGCAGACCTTCATTAGGAGTACTGAGGATCATTTACACTAATGAGATAATGACCGTCAACATCACATTCACTCGCAAGCACCCGGAAACATCCAGGAGAACACCGATGAAATATCACACTCGTGTCACGACGAGCTTCATAGTTCTGATGTTTATTGATGTTGTGTCCGCTCCACCGCACACGTCCCTGTTGGGCCAGAAACACACTGATAGATCTCGTGTGCTGCGGCGCTGTTTGAGTATAAAACACCAGTCTCCATTGAGCTCGGACACTCATCTTCAGTCTGGGTGAAACTTTTGAAGAGTTTGTTTCGGTATTAATGTCTGATTGTAACTGTGAGACGTCTTCACTCAGAAACACATCTGAGAATATTTCATCCCAACAGTTCTTCAGTCATTAAAATCAGTGTGTTGTTTCTACAGATGAAAGCTCACATCGACCTGTCTGTGCAAACGGCCGAGCGTCTCCCGTGAGTGTGAATGAAACGGAGGTTTGGTGATTAATTATGCAACAGCGTGAGGTCAGGACTGGCGAAAGCAAGAGTTCATCTGTAGTGTGAACACACGGTTAGACATCAAACACTTTAGTTACTGTAACATCATGATTATCTTTATGAAGAATGGATAAAGAACGGTATTGCAAGGGAATGAATAACTATTTATAAACAAACTAAAGTCCCGCCCTGCCCTTTAATGGGGCTTTTCCACGGCACGACCCGACTCTACTCTGATCGCTTTTTGGGGGCTTTGCACGGGGGATAGTTCCTGGTACTTTTTTAGTTCCACCTCTGTCGAGGTTCCAAGTGAGCCGAGCCGATACTAAATGTAACGTCACAATCCTGCTGATCACTGATTGGTCAGAGAGAATCGTCACTACCGGCGACACGCGACACCAACCCGCTAGTTTTAAAGTTAGCAACAGCGACAGCAGCATCATCTGTTCACGCGACTTTCGAATTGTGAAAAGAAATTTCTGTGCGCAAAACCACGCCGAGGCAAATAAACGAGGTGATGAGCGAAACGATAAAGTCTCTCAGGAAGTGTCTTGGCTGTCGGCCGCACACGGATACCACCGGACCTCCCAACAGTGCAGGGAAAAGTTAAAACACTTAAAAGTGATGACAGAAACATCAAGGAAAAGTGTTAGTGGTTCGACCAAATGGACGCCATCTAGACCGGCGAGCAATGGAGGGAGAGTGCGCTGGACTCGGTCACGGCGTTGTTGGAGTCCAAGATGGGGGATGGGACGTTTTGTTACGTTTTGTGAGCAGCTACTGGAAGCTTCTAAAACATCCAGACCAGTTTAACAGTTCCACTTGTGTAAAATCACCATGAACAACTGCTTTATGCAGCACAATGAGCTAGCAGCTAACAGCTAGCGCTCGTGTTATTGTTTATGGTCCGTAATGTTTGTGTCATGTTTAAGATGATGTCACGGCAGTAGAGGCGGGGCAACTATGACGATCAGCCTATAATCCCGCCCACATTGAGGCGGCACTAAACTGGAGTGGAAACGCAAGCTCAGAAAAGTAAAGTGAGTCGAAGCGTAACGTGCAGCGGAAAGGCGCCAGAAGGTTCTCTGTTCTTGTATCAAGGGCAGAATCCTGAACTGAACCCTGATTTCGAAGTTCCTTAAAGAACCTTAAACTCCAACACAAGGAACTATTCTAGCATTAAATGGTTCTTTAGATTAGATGCTCTTATTAAAGGTGCTGTAAGCGATTTTAGCCGTTCTGGAACTACCACCAGACCCGCTGTTGATTAGCCACGCCCCTCTTTCCAAAACCCCGCCCACTAAAGATGCGCACACAGACACACTACAGACTGCTGTATTAGAGCAGATAGACGGAGGGGAGTTCCTCTGAGCGTTTCGCCATGCCAGCACTTATACGAGCAAACACCGTCTGCGCTGTGAACGTGCCCAATGATTGACAGGTACAATGTCTTCTGATTGGCTAAGCAAAAGACCTGACTGCAGCACTCGAACCTCTTTACCCTGCTGTTTACCCTGCCGAGGGCTGTTACAGGATATTTCATGGCTCCTTTTTCAGTGATATCTGTTAGATAATAAGTGTTGTTTAAAGCTGCACTACGTAACGTTGTGCTCTCTAGTGCCATCTGTGGTTGGAACTTATTAACAAGCAATTTGCGGAAGAACACTTTACGTCAGTCGTGTTTCGGCTCTGCTCTTCTGACTGATGAATCTCATGGTTTGAGGTTACCTGGACATCACCTGTGTGTGATCATGTGTGAGTCATAACGTGCTATTTTCATTTGGATTATAATGTTTTATGGTTAAAGATTTAAAAGTGCAATATTACTTGCTTTGATGAAGATAAACAACACTCGTTCGAAGAGAAGCGCTGACACTCGATCTCAAAGCTCTTCATGATGGACGCAGATTTTGTCCCTTTTAAATGTCTTCACATTGTTGTTTTGTGCAACACGAGTAAGCGTTCAGAGGTCAGCTGAGGTGTGTGCGTGAGATTATTACATTCATCACATCATTAAATCAGGAGCTGTTCGCTGGTTTCACTGTTCTATTATAAATCCGCCGTGTTTGAGGGTGTTTTCAAAGTCTCAATGATCTGCGTCGACTTTTTCCTCATGGAGCGACTGTTTGATTCTCCGCGCTGACAGCGACTCTAACGAGAATCCTGAACATTTAATATTCTGTTTTAAAAGCAAAACCTCCTCATAACGCAGTCCTGTTGAACTCCACTTCATATTTCTGTCATCTGGGACATTATATAAATGAAACTCCAGAATTAATCACAACACTTACAGAAAAATCTGAACCAGGAATGCAGTTAGTGTGTGTGTGTGTGTGTGTGTGTGTGTGTGTGTGTGTGCGCGTGCGCATTTAGTGCATGACTTTAACCTCCACGGCACGTCTGTCTGCACTGGTCTCAGAACAGTTATAGGAGAGATATAGGATGCTCCCTTGCTCCCTATTTAGTGCATGACTTTAACCTCCACGGCACGTCTGTCTGCACTGGTCTCAGAACAGTTATAAGAGAGATATAGGATGATCCCTTGCTCCCTGTTTAGTGCATGACTTAACCTCCAGTGTGCTGTCTGTCTGCACTGGTCTCAGAACAGTTATAGGAGAGCTATAGGATGCTCCCTTGCTCCCTATTTAGTGCATGACTTAACCTCCAGTGTGCTGTCTGTCTGCACTGGTCTCAGAACAGTTATAGGAGAGCTATAGGATGCTCCCTTGCTCCCTATTTAGTGCATGACTTAACCTCCAGTGTGCTGTCTGTCTGCACTGGTCTCAGAACAGTTATAGGAGAGATATAGGATGCTCCCTTGCTCCCTATTTAGTCCATGACTTAACCTCCAGTGTGCTGTCTGTCTGCACTGGTCTCAGAACAGTTATAGGAGAGATATAGGATGCACCCTTGCTCCCTATTTAGTGCATGACTTAACCTCCAGTGTGCTGTCTGTCTGTACTTGTCTCAGAACAGTTATAGGAGAGATATAGGATGCACCCTTGCTCCCTATTTAGTGCATGACTTTAACCTCCACGGCACGTCTGTCTGCACTGGTCTCAGAACAGTTATAGGAGAGATATAGGATGCTCCCTTGCTCCCTATTTAGTGCATGACTTAACCTCCAGTGTGCTGTCTGTCTGCACTGGTCTCAGAACAGTTATAGGAGAGATATAGGATGCTCCCTTGCTCCCTATTTAGTCCATGACTTAACCTCCAGTGTGCTGTCTGTCTGCACTGGTCTCAGAACAGTTATAGGAGAGATATAGGATGCACCCTTGCTCCCTGTTTAGTGCATGACTTAACCTCCAGTGTGCTGTCTGTCTGTACTTGTCTCAGAACAGTTATAGGAGAGATATAGGATGCACCCTTGCTCCCTATTTAGTGCATGACTTTAACCTCCACGGCACGTCTGTCTGCACTGGTCTCAGAACAGTTATAGGAGAGCTATAGGATGCTCCCTTGCTCCCTATTTAGTGCATGACTTAACCTCCAGTGTGCTGTCTGTCTGCACTGGTCTCAGAACAGTTATAGGAGAGATATAGGATGCTCCCTTGCTCCCTATTTAGTCCATGACTTAACCTCCAGTGTGCTGTCTGTCTGCACTGGTCTCAGAACAGTTATAGGAGAGATATAGGATGCACCCTTGCTCCCTATTTAGTGCATGACTTAACCTCCAGTGTGCTGTCTGTCTGTACTTGTCTCAGAACAGTTATAGGAGAGATATAGGATGCTCCCTTGCTCCCTATTTAGTGCATGACTTTAACCTCCACGGCACGTCTGTCTGCACTGGTCTCAGAACAGTTATAGGAGAGATATAGGATGCTCCCTTGCTCCCTATTTAGTGCATGACTTAACCTCCAGTGTGCTGTCTGTCTGCACTGGTC
>JAVLUX010000214.1:372500-385000 GCA_032164185.1 Moxostoma hubbsi
ATATAAAGCATATATAAAACAGATATAAAGCAGATATATAGCAGATATAAAGCAGATATAAAGCAGATATAAAGCAGATATATAGCAGATGTAAAGCAGATGTAAAACAGATATATAGCAGATATAAAGCATATATAAAACAGATATATAGCAGATATAAAGCAGATATATAGCAGATATAAAGCAGATGTATAGCAGATGTAAAGCAGATGTAAAACAGATATATAGCAGATATAAAGCATATATAAAACAGATATAAAGCAGATATAAAACAGATATATAGCAGATATATAGCAGATATAAAGCAGATATAAAGCATATATAAAACAGATATAAAGCAGATATAAAACCGATATAAAGCAGATATAAAGCAGATATAAAACCGATATAAAACCGATATATAGCAGATATAAAACAGATATATAGCAGATATAAAGCAGATATAAAGCAAATATAAAGCAGATATAAATCAGATATATAGCAGATATAAAACAGATATAAAGCAGATATATAGCAGATATAAAGCAGATATATAGCAGATATAAAGCAGATGTAAAACAGATATATAGCAGATATAAAGCATATATAAAACAGATATATAGCAGATATAAAGCAGATATAAAGCATATATAAAACAGATATAAAGCAGATATAAAGCAGATATATAGCAGATGTAAAGCAGATGTAAAACAGATATATAGCAGATATAAAGCATATATAAAACAGATATATAGCAGATATATAGCAGATATAAAGCATATATAAAGCAGATATAAAGCAGATATATAGCAGATATAAAACAGATATAAAGCAGATATAAAGCAGATGTAAAACAGATATATAGCAGATATAAAGCATATATAAAACAGATATATAGCAGATATAAAGCAGATATATAGCAGATGTAAAGCAGATATATAGCAGATGTAAAGCAGATATATAGCAGATATAAAGCAGATGTAAAACAGATATATAGCAGATATAAAGCATATATAAAACAGATATATAGCAGATATAAAGCAGATGTAAAACAGATATATAGCAGATATAAAGCATATATAAATCAGATATATAGCAGATATAAAGCAGATATATAGCAGATGTAAAGCAGATGTATAGCAGATGTAAAGCAGATGTAAAACAGATATAAAGCAAATATAAAACAGATATAAAGCAGATATAAAGCATATATAAAACAGATATATAGCAGATATAAAGCAGATATATAGCAGATGTAAAACAGATATATAGCAGATATAAAGCATATATAAAACAGATATATAGCAGATATAAAGCAGATATAAAACAGATATATAGCAGATATATAGCAGATATAAAGCAGATATAAAACAGATATATAGCAGATATATAGCAGATATAAAGCAGATATAAAGCATATATAAAACAGATATAAAGCAGATATAAAGCAGATATATAGCAGATATAAAACAGATATAAAGCAGATATAAAACATATATAAAACAGATATATAGCAGATATAAAACAGATATATAGCAGATATTAAGCAGATATAAAGCAGATATAAAGCAGATATAAAACAGATATAAAGCAAATATAAAGCAGATATAAAGCAGATATAAATCAGATATATAGCAGATATAAAACAGATATAAAGCAGATATAAAGCAGATATATAGCAGATATAAAGCAGATATAAAGCAGATATATAGCAGATATAAAGCAGATATAAAACAGATATAAATCAGATATATACAGCAGATAAAAAGCAGATATAAAGCAGATATATAGCAGATATAAAGCAGATATAAAGCATATATAAAGCAGATATAAAACAGATATAAAGCAGATATAAAGCAGATATATAGCAGATATAAAGCAGATATAAAACAGATATAAAGCAGATATAAAACAGATATAAAGCAGATATATAGCAGATATAAAACAGATATAAAGCAGATATAAAACAGATATAAATCAGATATATAGCAGATATTAAGCAGATATAAAGCAGATATAAAGCAGATATAAAACAGATATAAAGCAAATATAAAGCAGATATAAAGCAGATATAAATCAGATATATAGCAGATATAAAACAGATATAAAGCAGATATAAAGCAGATATATAGCAGATATAAAGCAGATATATAGCAGATATAAAGCAGATATAAAACAGATATAAATCAGATATATAGCAGATATAAAGCAGATATAAAGCAGATATATAGCAGATATAAAGCAGATATAAAGCAAATATAAAGCAGATATAAAGCAGATATAAATCAGATATATAGCAGATATAAAACAGATATAAAGCAGATATATAGCAGATATAAAGCAGATATAAAGCAGATATATAGCAGATATAAAGCAGATATATAGCAGATATAAAGCAGATATAAAGCATATATAAAGCAGATATAAAACAGATATAAAGCAGATATATAGCAGATATAAAACATATATAAAACAGATATATAGCAGATATAAAGCAGATATATAGCAGATATAAAGCAGATGTATAGCAGATGTAAAGCAGATGTAAAACAGATATATAGCAGATATAAAGCATATATAAAACAGATATAAAGCAGATATAAAACAGATATATAGCAGATATATAGCAGATATAAAGCAGATATAAAGCATATATAAAACAGATATAAAGCAGATATAAAACCGATATAAAGCAGATATAAAGCAGATATAAAACCGATATAAAACAGATATATAGCAGATATAAAACAGATATATAGCAGATATAAAGCAGATATAAAGCAAATATAAAGCAGATATAAATCAGATATATAGCAGATATAAAACAGATATAAAGCAGATATATAGCAGATATAAAGCAGATATATAGCAGATATAAAGCAGATGTAAAACAGATATATAGCAGATATAAAGCATATATAAAACAGATATATAGCAGATATAAAGCAGATATAAAGCATATATAAAGCAGATATATAGCAGATATAAAGCAGATATAAAGCATATATAAAGCAGATATAAAGCAGATATATAGCAGATATAAAACAGATATAAAGCAGATATAAAGCAGATGTAAAACAGATATATAGCAGATATAAAGCATATATAAAACAGATATATAGCAGATATAAAGCAGATATATAGCAGATGTAAAGCAGATATATAGCAGATGTAAAGCAGATATATAGCAGATATAAAGCAGATGTAAAACAGATATATAGCAGATATAAAGCATATATAAAACAGATATATAGCAGATATAAAGCAGATGTAAAACAGATATATAGCAGATATAAAGCATATATAAATCAGATATATAGCAGATATAAAGCAGATATATAGCAGATGTAAAGCAGATGTATAGCAGATGTAAAGCAGATGTAAAACAGATATAAAGCATATATAAAACAGATATAAAGCAGATATAAAGCATATATAAAACAGATATATAGCAGATATAAAGCAGATATAAAGCAGATATATAGCAGATATATAGCAGATATAAAGCAGATATATAGCAGATGTAAAACAGATATATAGCAGATATAAAGCATATATAAAACAGATATATAGCAGATATAAAGCAGATATAAAACAGATATATAGCAGATATATAGCAGATATAAAGCAGATATAAAACAGATATATAGCAGATATATAGCAGATATAAAGCAGATATAAAGCATATATAAAACAGATATAAAGCAGATATAAAGCAGATATATAGCAGATATAAAACAGATATAAAGCAGATATAAAACATATATAAAACAGATATATAGCAGATATAAAACAGATATATAGCAGATATTAAGCAGATATAAAGCAGATATAAAGCAGATATAAAACAGATATAAAGCAAATATAAAGCAGATATAAAGCAGATATAAATCAGATATATAGCAGATATAAAACAGATATAAAGCAGATATAAAGCAGATATATAGCAGATATAAAGCAGATATAAAGCAGATATATAGCAGATATAAAGCAGATATAAAACAGATATAAATCAGATATATACAGCAGATATAAAGCAGATATAAAGCAGATATATAGCAGATATAAAGCAGATATAAAGCATATATAAAGCAGATATAAAACAGATATAAAGCAGATATAAAGCAGATATATAGCAGATATAAAGCAGATATAAAACAGATATAAAGCAGATATAAAACAGATATAAAGCAGATATATAGCAGATATAAAACAGATATAAAGCAGATATAAAACAGATATAAATCAGATATATAGCAGATATTAAGCAGATATAAAGCAGATATAAAGCAGATATAAAACAGATATAAAGCAAATATAAAGCAGATATAAAGCAGATATAAATCAGATATATAGCAGATATAAAACAGATATAAAGCAGATATAAAGCAGATATATAGCAGATATAAAGCAGATATAAAGCAGATATATAGCAGATATAAAGCAGATATAAAACAGATATAAATCAGATATATAGCAGATATAAAGCAGATATAAAGCAGATATATAGCAGATATAAAGCAGATATAAAGCAAATATAAAGCAGATATAAAGCAGATATAAATCAGATATATAGCAGATATAAAACAGATATAAAGCAGATATATAGCAGATATAAAGCAGATATAAAGCAGATATATAGCAGATATAAAGCAGATATATAGCAGATATAAAGCATATATAAAGCAGATATAAAACAGATATAAAGCAGATATAAAGCAGATATATAGCAGATATAAAGCAGATATAAAACAGATATAAAACAGATATAAAGCATATATAAAGCAGATATAAAACAGATATAAAGCAGATATAAAGCAGATATATAGCAGATATAAAGCATATATAAAGCAGATATAAAACAGATATAAAGCAGATATAAAGCAGATATATAGCAGATATAAAGCAGATATATAGCAGATATAAAGCAGATATAAAGCATATATAAAGCAGATATAAAACAGATATAAAGCAGATATAAAGCAGATATATAGCAGATATAAAGCAGATATAAAACAGATATAAAACAGATATAAAGCAGATATAAAGCAGATATTTTATCATTTAAAACAGAAGAGGCTATTATGGGGAAGAAAATGCTTAACTGAGAATAAAGTCTCCATTGAGTTCAGCTTTGTTCTTTTGGCAAAGGGAAATGTTTTCTACATGTTTCCCTATGAAAACATGCTCTAGATGGAGCCCTTTGACTGCTGCACGGCAGCTGGTGGTTTTTCTCAGCGTGTCCTGTAGGAGCGCCCCATTTTGAAGACAGCTTGTCTAGTTTACTTCAACTGTTGTTTTAGCACAAGGATGTGTTCGGTGGGAACGGCCCCTTAGAATGTCCTGTGCATATGGGGGTTGTCCTGTTTCAGGGGGGAATTCACTAAAAGCTGTCAGGCCGATTCTGAGTCCGGCTGAGGACTCAAGCAACTCTTTAACAGGATGAACATGTGCTCGACTACGCCACTCACAGGGCTGGACTGGTAATCTGGCATACGGGGCATTTTCGCGGTGGCCCGACGCACTTTGGGGGCGATCAGGGGCGGACTGGCCATCGGGACAACCGAGTGGGCCATTTGGTCAGCCACGAAACTGGCCGAATGGGCCGCGTTATCATTTGATGAATTAATGGATGGTTTGTGTGGGCAGTAATAGCTCGATTTCATATTGCCAGCCAAATTGCGCTGATGTTAGTGAATCCGCTGCATTCCTCATTTGCACAGACATGCATTACACAGCACTAAAGCAACATACATATACAACACACACATCACCTGGATAAGCTAGATTGGCAGAGGAATGGGAATAACACACACTGAAATATTGCACATTCAAGTGGGGCAACTGTTGAATGATTTCACCTCTCAATGAACCCGTCACAATATTTGAACCATCTGTGAGAAAACTGTCGTATGATTGTGAATGTGCTGGAGTGCTCTAAAGCCCACATACTTAAACACAACTTACACACTCTTATTATCTGTCCAGATAAAAATATTTTGGCAGTCAGACATTTACACGTTGTTTGTGTTCTTGAAAATAATCTTTCAAACTCACACACACACACACACACACACACACACACACACACACACACACACACACACACACATAAGTGTCATAGAGAGGCGGTCAGAGGTTTGTCTGAGTGGCAATTTATTCTTGTGTGATGGACAGTCACTCACTCACACACACACACACACACACACACACACACACACATATAGTGTTGGTCTCATTATTTGCTGCAGTTGGGTTAAACTGTGTGTGAGAGGCAGCAGCTCTAATTGGCCTCAAACACACACACACACACACACACACACACACTCAGTCACTCACACACTCTGTCACTCACACACTCTGTCACTCACACACACACACACACACACACACACACACACACACACACACACACACACACTCAGTCACTCACACACTCAGTCACTCACACACTCTGTCACTCACACACACACACACACACACACACACTCAGTCACTCACACACACACACACACAGTAAGTGTTTTGGTCATATTGAATCTCAATCATGCAGCACTGTCAGCACTACACTTACATATTCAGCACTTATCCTGCAGTGCTCAAGAACTCCACACACACACACACACACACACACACACTCACACTGCACACATTATCCACCATTTACCTTTGACCTGTTTACTATAGAATCAAACATGAAGTGTGATGTTATTTTTCTCACTGTGTGTGTGTGTGTGTGTGTGTGTGTGTGTGTTTGGAACACACAACGAGGAAGTGGTTGAATTCTTGACTTGTGTATTTAATCATCTGTGTAAAGGCCCATGCACACTGATAACGAATATAACCTACAAAAATGTGATAACGAACGGGTTTGACATTATTTAAAGGGATTGTTCACTCAAAAATCATATGACCACACCATTGCAGAACGGAAGGGATGATTTCGAGTTTAAATATTGATCTGTTAGCACCAAAAGCAATTAAGTCACTTTAGAAGACATTCATTTAATTTAAAGTCATATGTATGACGTTTATACTGACTGTCTGTGATGTTTGGAGCTTTAAAAGAGAAATCTCCATCCACTTGCATTTTAAGGACCTTCTGAGCTGAGATACATTTTTCTTCAAATGTATTCTGGTGAATAAAGTAATCTGGGAAAGCATGAGGGTGAGTAAATAATGAGAGATTTTTCATTTTTGGTTGAACTGTCCCTTTAAAAGAAATGATATCACAGCGAAGTAACGCGAACTTTCAGGAAAACTTCTTACAGCTGCTAAACATCTTCTTACGCCATTGGTCCACGTCATCTATAAGTGTGACCTGAAGCTCCGCCTACTTTGTGTCCGATTATAAATGACAATAACAGAGTGAGATCGGTGCGTGTTATGGCCGCGTGTTAGCATTAGCATTAGCATTAGCGCCATTAATGCAGAATGTAAACATGAGAGATGACACATTATCTACTGCATATGTATTACTTTAAATCATCAGAGTGGTTAAAACATCTTCTTTTAATGATCTCGTGTGAATTTTACTCATAGAATGATGCTTGAAGTCATTGAAACACATTTAATATCATATTAGTTGACGTTTAACATAAGTTTTGAGCATCCTCGTGTGTAAATGCTCCTTTAAACGATGTCTGAATGGTCACAAACAGTATGTCGTTGCTCAACTGTTTCGAGCTTCATTTTGGCTGAGAATGAAGAAAAAGCGTCTCTGTAAGTGTTCTGGGGCCTTATAGGGACAGTTCGCCCAAAAATAATTTAATTTTAATTCTCTCATCATTTATTCACCCTCATGCATCCCAGATGTGTGTGACTTTCTTTCTTCAGCAGAACACAAATGGAGATTTATAGAAGAATATTTCAGCTCTGTAGGTCCATACAATACAAGTGAATGGTGACCAGAACTTTGAAGCTCCAAAAAGCACATAAAGGCAGCATAAAAGTAATCCATAAGACTTCAGTGGTTTAATCCATGTCTTCAGAAGTGATCCAGTTGGTTTTGGGTGAGAACAGACTAAGATATATATCTCCTTTTTCATTGTACATCTTGCCATCTCTATGCATGATCATAGTTTCAAGCTCAGTTACACTTCCTAGTGCTTGATGAATGCAGAGAGCTATAGGAAGAGTACTCAAGCTTCAAATCATGATTGCCAAGAAGACTGCTGTTCAATATTTATAGAGGAAAAGGATTTTAGTCTGTTCTCACCCAAAACTGATCATATGAGATGGCATGAAGGCGAGTAAATGATGAGAGTATTTTCATTTTTGAGTGAGCCTTTTAATGAAGCATTCAAGTCCTTTTGATGAAGAATAAATCTTGCCAGAAAAAAGACTAATTTAGCTAGTTTATATGTGGTGACAGGCTTACAGAATAACATTTCCCATCAGTATATGTGGCCACACAAGAATGATCAAATAAGGCCCAGCTAATATGCAGTGTGAATGTGAACACATTGGAGCTGGAAAAGCTTCCTGCTTTTTCAGAGAGTGAAAAAGATGAAAAATTGCAAAACGAGCCCATTCTGTCAAACTAAAATCACTTGAATGCCCATTAAATCAAAATTACAACTTCTGAACTTCTAAGTATAAACTTCCCAGGAGGACGTGAATGCAGTTTAAACCTCAACGTAACACATATGATGGAGAAAAACAAAACAAAAAAACAGTCCATATCAAATTGTCACATTGAAGAATGGAGCTGAGTCATATTTAGTGACCAGAATAGAAACTGGGCTCTTTTCATTTGGGCCAATAAGCAACCACCCAGAACGACCTGGCAACTGCATATCAATGTGCTAAAAACACAGATTAAACAACATAACAACAGCATAGCAACAACCTGGCAACTGCATATCAATGTGCTAAAAACACAGTTTAAACAACATAACAACAGCATAGCAACAACCTGGCAACTGCATATCAATGTGCTAAAAACACAGTTTAAACAACATAACAACAGCATAGCAACAACCTGGCAACTGCATATCAATGTGCTAAAAACACAGTTTAAACAACATAACAACACCATAGCAACGACCTGGCAACTGCATATCAATGTGCTAAAAACACAGTTTAAACAACATAACAACAGCATAGCAACGACCTGGCAACTGCATATCAATGTGCTAAAAACACAGATTAAACAACATAACAACAGCATAGCAACAACCTGGCAACTGCATATCAATGTGCTAAAAACACAGTTTAAACAACATAACAACAGCATAGCAACGACCTGGCAACTGCATATCAATGTGCTAAAAACACAGTTTAAACAACATAACAACAGCATAGCAACGACCTGGCAACTGCATATCAATGTGCTAAAAACACAGTTTAAACAACATAACAACAGCATAGCAACGACCTGGCAACTGCATATCAATGTGCTAAAAACACAGTTTAAACAACATAACAACAGCATAGCAACGACCTGGCAACTGCATATCAATGTGCTAAAAACACAGTTTAAACAACATAACAACAGCATAGCAACGACCTGGCAACTGCATATCAATGTGCTAAAAACACAGATTAAACAACATAACAACAGCATAGCATCAACCTGGCAACTGCATATCAATGTGCTAAAAACACAGATTAAACAACATAACAACAGCATAGCAACAACCTGGCAACTGCATATCAATGTGCTAAAAACACAGATTAAACAACATAACAACAGCATAGCAACAACCTGGCAACTGCATATCAATGTGCTAAAAACACAGTTTAAACAACATAACAACAGCATAGCAACGACCTGGCAACTGCATATCAATGTGCTAAAAACACAGATTAAACAACATAACAACAGCATAGCAACGACCTGGCAACTGCATATCAATGTGCTAAAAACACAGTTTAAACAACATAACAACAGCATAGCAACGACCTGGCAACTGCATATCAATGTGCTAAAAACACAGATTAAACAACATAACAACAGCATAGCAACAACCTGGCAACTGCATATCAATGTGCTAAAAACACAGTTTAAACAACATAACAACAGCATAGCAACAACCTGGCAACTGCATATCAATGTGCTAAAAACACAGTTTAAACAACATAACAACAGCATAGCAACGACCTGGCAATCACATATTGAAGCAATGCAGTAAAATACACAGCAGATCACCTTGACAACTGCATAGCATGCCCCAGCAACCATCCAGAACACCCTAGTAACCACATACTGTAACATCAATGTGCTAAAACGCAAAGAGAACACTTAAACCATCCAGAACACCCTAGTTTATAAAATAAACATTGTTGGACATTTTCTTGAGGGCTGGTAATTATTCATGCACATCGCACTTTGGTTAAATGTAAAAGCGTTTGATTGACTTTAATGTGAACATGTTTTCTGGAAAGGCTGGAGACTGATAACACACAACTGCATCATTATTTAACAGCTTTCATAATCTTTAAACCTAACTTATCAAATACATTCATCTCAGTTTCTTGTCTTCACTTGTGATTTAGATTCGTGATTCACAAAACGAATCATTCAGAACGCTTTTTGGATCTTTTTTTATCTGGTTGGAACTTATTAACAAGCAATTTGCGGAAGAACACTTTACGTCAGTCGTGTTTCGGCTCTGCTCTTCTGACTGATGAATCTCATGGTTTGAGGTTACCTGGACATCACCTGTGTGTGATCATGTGTGAGTCATAACGTGCTATTTTCATTTGGATTATAATGTTTTATGGTTAAAGATTTAAAAGTGCAATATTACTTGCTTTGATGAAGATAAACAACACTCGTATTCACATTTTGAATTAATTTTGAGCATATACACTCAAAGTGCTTTTACATATAGAACTGGGGACTCAATCACTACCAGTATATTTTAATTTATCTACTATTAATGTTTGTATTTGACTACATTTATCAATTTCAGAGGTGATGCTCGTGATATGGCTGATATGAGTTCAATGGAAGACTTTATTATTGTTATATTATATTGTACATCCTCAGTTGATAATGCAAGTGAACCGTAATACTACAATAGTATGTCTATAAATGCACACAATCGTAAACTAAAAACAAAAACGAGGAATCAATAATGATGGGGATAAAATATACTTTATTAAACATGAAAATAAAATGCTTAAAAATGCAATATAACAGTTAAAACTCATAAATATGAGTAAACATGTCACAGTAACTTCCCCTGACATAGATACATCACGATCGGTTAACACGCGTGTAATGTTCGATTCATATAAGCTTCGACAGCCCTACCAGAGCACATATCTGAGCATTATAGCAGGTAAACCACTTCACCAAATGAATAACAGATAAACATGCATCCAGATTGCTGTCCTGAACTGTGTGTGACTGAACTGTAGTTTCTTCTTTTTAACGGCTAATCGCAAACTAAAACTGCGTATTACGTCATCTACTGTTTACACGGGAACGAGACAGCCGGATCTTCTTTCCTGTGTTTACGAACATGATGTAATGATGCAAGGATGTACATCACAAACCAGC
This sequence comes from Moxostoma hubbsi, assembly GCA_032164185.1. Taxonomy (NCBI): domain Eukaryota; kingdom Metazoa; phylum Chordata; class Actinopteri; order Cypriniformes; family Catostomidae; genus Moxostoma; species Moxostoma hubbsi. The sequence goes on from JAVLUX010000214.1 coordinate 383,992, forward strand.
AATTTCACGCCAAATCAACCCGCCAGCTTAAAATACAGATAGTTTATTACAGGCGTACTGTAGTGAATCAGTGCAGTGAAGAACATTGTTTTGAGCAATAATTGTTTATGTAGTTAATAATGGCAATTTGTTCATTTTTAACCAAAATCATCTTCCATAGTGCAGCTTTAAGGTTATAAGGTTACTGGTTAAGGTTAAGGTTAGGGGTTAGGTTTAGGGGTTAGGGGTTAGGTTTAGGGGTTAGGGTTAGGGGTTAAGGGTTAGGGGTTAGGGGTTAGGGTTAGGGGTTAGGTTTAGGGGTTAGGGTTAGGGTTAGGTTTAGGGGTTAGGGGTTAGGTTTAGGGGTTAGGGGTTAGGGGTTAGGTTTAGGGGTTAGGGTTAGGGTTAGGTTTAGGGGTTAGGGGTTAGGGGTTAGGTTTAGGGGTTAGGGTTAGGGTTAGGGGTTAGGGTTAGGGGTTAGGTTTAGGGGTTAGGGGTTAAGGGTTAGGGGTTAGGTTTAGGGGTTAGGGTTAGGGGTTAGGTTTAGGGGTTAGGGGTTAGGTTTAGGGGTTAGGTTTAGGGGTTAGGGGTTAGGTTTAGGGGTTAGGGTTAGGGTTAGGGGTTAGGTTTAGGGGTTAGGGGTTAGGGTTAGGGGTTAGGGTTAGGTTTAGGGGTTAGGGGTTAGGTTTAGGGGTTAGGGTTAGGGGTTAGGGTTAGGTTTAGGGGTTAGGGGTTAGGTTTAGGGGTTAGGTTTAGGGGTTAGGGGTTAGGGTTAGGTTTAGGGGTTAGGGTTAGGGTTAGGGGTTAGGGGTTAGGTTTAGGGGTTAGGGGTTAGGGGTTAGGTTTAGGGGTTAGGGTTAGGGGTTAGGTTTAGGGGTTAGGGGTTAGGTTTAGGGGTTAGGGGTTAGGTTTAGGGTGGGTGTCTGTGGGACTCTAAATAAACACAATACTGCTATTTAATTAAGAGTGTAATTAGTATCCAACACTTTGCACTTATTGAAAGCGGTATTGTGTTGCTATTTACACTTAG
>JAVLUX010000214.1:387500-415000 GCA_032164185.1 Moxostoma hubbsi
GCGTTAGAGGAACATTTCTGTGTTTTTATGGGTTCAGTGGATTATTCTTCACTCCATCTGTGTTGGCCATCTTCATCTTTTGGTGTATTTTTTAAACTGAAGATTATTAACGGAATAGTTCAACCAAAAATGGTAAATTCTGTATCATGTATACACCCTCATGTGGATCCAAACCCATTGGACTTTATTTCTTTTAGTAGAATCGTAGAATCGATACCGAATTGTGACATGCTGGCACGAGTGAAAGAGAGCATCACACACAGCAGAGAAGCTTCAAAATACTCTAAACTGATGATAAATCAATAATATCTAGGATTTCTTTACGGTCTTTGCAGTCTTGTAACAAAAATCACAAATTATTAAGCAAACGTGAAGACGTGGTGCCGTTAAAGAAGGTTAAACAATTAATCTGTTATTAGTGGCGTGACCAACATTAATCAGATTTAAAAGGGGATCCTCATAGACACAGGGAGCGCGCGCGTCCGATCGGCACAGGGAGCGCGCGCGTCCGATCGGCACAGGGAGCGCGCGCGTCCGATCGGCACAGGGAGCGCGCGCGTCCGATCGGCACAGGGAGCGCTCGCGTCCGATCGGCACAGGGAGCGCTCGCGTCCGATCGGCACAGGGAGCGCTCGCGTCCGATCGGCACAGGGAGCGCTCGCGTCCGATCGGCACAGGGAGCGCTCGCGTCCGATCGGCACAGGGAGCGCTCGCGTCCGATCGGCACAGGGAGCGCTCGCGTCCGATAGACACAGGGAGCGCTCGCGTCCGATCGGCACAGGGAGCGCTCGCGTCCGATAGACACAGGGAGCGCGCGCGTCCGATCGGCACAGGGACCGCTCGCGTCCGATCGGCACAGGGACCGCTCGCGTCCGATCGGCACAGGGACCGCTCGCGTCCGATCGGCACAGGGACCGCGCGCGTCCGATCGGCACAGGGACCGCTCGCGTCCGATCGGCACAGGGAGCGCTCGCGTCCGATCGGCACAGGGAGCGCGCGCGTCCGATCGGCACAGGGAGCGCGCGCGTCCGATCGGCACAGGGAGCGCTCGCGTCCGATCGGCACAGGGAGCGCGCGCGTCCGATCGGCACAGGGACCGCTCGCGTCCGATCGGCACAGGGAGCGCGCGCGCCCGATCGGCACAGGGACCGCTCGCGTCCGATCGGCACAGGGAGCCCGTTTGCGGTCTCTTTATCCTCTTCCTGTTCACTGTGCAATGAGTCAGAATTACTAACGTAATGACTATAGAAAATTGGCAACTTAATATTCATGCACATGTAGTTCTTACACATTTTTAACGGCATTTTGAAGTGAATTACAGCATGTCTGCAAGTTTACATTCGTGAATGCTTAGAATTGCCAACGATTCACCCTCCAGAGGCCACACTGCCATGCATCAGGAGCTGCAGAGGAGTGTGTGATTCCCAGATCAGCTGATCACAGATTTAAGATCAGCTGATTTAGATCAGGGGCCGATTGATTGGTGCACTCCTAATTTCTTTGTAGAACACAAAAGGAGATGTTTAGCTGAATGACAGTTTCAGTCACCATTCACATTCACTGCATCTTTCCGTTTAATAAAAGTGAATGGTGACTGAGACATTCTGACATTCTGCCTCACATTTGCTACGAGAAAAGAAAGTCTTACAGGTTTGGAACGTCATGCGGTTGAGTAAACGATGACAGGGATTTAATGTAGTTTGGCAGAGAAAGAGATTTAACATTCTTGCTTTTCCTGATCGTTCCCGTTACGGCAGAAACTCATTTATATTCTTTAGATCACACATTCCGGATCAGATGAATGTGTTGAATTAAGAGCAATTTTAATGTCATCTTTATTGGCTGTGAAGGGTCACCTTGCTTTTATTGGGAGTGATTTGGAATCACGGATGTCCCTGTTGAAGGTCTGAATAAGAGCGCGAGACCCCGTGTGTGAGTCGAGGAGCTTTAAGTGTGTGCGCGCACACACACACACACACACACGTTATTTATCTCGGCAGTGTCTTCATTCATAAATCAGCACGAGTCGTCGCTGCAAGCGCACATGTGTGATTGAAGTGCAGTGGTGCTGTGTTGAGATTCAGGGGTTTGAGAGGGGCAGGGGGCGTTCGCTGTGAGATCATTACTGCCTGTGGAAGCAGGAAACTCTCTTTCTAACAGATGCCTTGGAAACATGCCCTTGATTTGAAGAAGAGGTTTGTGATCAACAGCATCTGGCAGAGTTTCCAGTGATGAACTTGACTGAATGTTTTGATAATATTGTTGGAAGAGAGATCATTTGTTTTCTTCATGAAGTATAAATGCAGCTGTCTGCATCGTGAAAATCAAGCGATCGAGGTTTAGATCAGAGTGACCAGCGGGCCAAGAGCCTTCCGACGCCAGTCGTTGCGTCCAGTGTTTTACAGCCATTCATTATCAAGTCATTTCACTTTTTGGTGATCTTTGAACGCTCCTTCTTTGGCAAATGAATGCAAGTGCAAGTTTACATCTGTTGTTTTATAAGGATGTGATGGTAGAAATGGGATATTGTTTAATTAAAAACTTTAGCATCTGTTCTATCCAGTACACGCAAAGTCTTTATTACATGGGCATACAAACAGAAATCAGTTCATTGCACACAATGACGTGTAAAATAGGATGGCAAGTGTTTCTACAGACAATCTGAAACTCAACATTTATCAAATAAAGTGCTGCACAAGAGAGCGTCACAGATGTGAGATATTGCTTAAAGGAGACCTATTATTCCCTGTTTTACAGTATGTAATGTAAGTCTCAGGTGTCCCCAGAATGTGTGTGTGAAGTTTCAGCTCATAACCCCACGGATCATTTATTATATCATGTTATATCAAAAACACGCTGATTTTGTGTGTGTGTCTCTTTAAATGCAAATGAGCTGCTGATCCCCGCCCCCTTTCTGGAAGAGGGCTGTGCCTTTACAGCTCATGCTTCAGTTATATACCGGAGTATTTAACCATATAACTGAACATGTTTAGTGTGTTTTGAGACACATTTCCTTCAAAAGCATAACTTGTGTGTTCAGTGTCTCTGATGTCAGGAGTTCATGAAGACTCTTATGAACACTTATGAGACATTATTCTTCTCACTGTATCTGCTCCAGCAGACTGTGTGTACATCACTCAGGGGAGGAGCTATGGTAAGAGGGCGGAGTCATCCTGACTGTTTTTGATGAATAGAAATGTAAGACTTTTGTCATTGTAGGGTGTTTGTGTACACACTGCCGACTCACGTCTATGTACACCGTGTAAAAGTGCATTTGCACAATAGCTCCCCTTTAAATGAATGAAATTGTGTTTAGTTTCAAATATCTGTGTCATTCTGTGTTTTATAGTTAATCCCGTTCCTGTGGCTGGATTCTGCAGTTCTGTCATAGAGCCGTTTAATGTGCACAGAACCCTAAATAAGCCGTTTGTAGGCCGACTTCCCGTCTGCTCCATCTGCCTCGGCCATTCTGCTGCCGTATAAACAGTTTTGCAGGGAATTGAATAGTTCATCTGAAACATGGCAGACGCTGAAGTAAACACACATCTCAGACGACTTTCTGAAGCTCAGAGAAACAACACAAATAAACCTCCGCATCACGGTAACAAGAGGAAGGATTTTAAGATGTTTACGATTGGCCGGATGACCTTTAACCTTTCGAGATATGAGTTCTCTTCACTTGTGCGTGCTGCACATGTGCACTTTAGCAGATCTTCATCGTTGTATTTCTTGATCCTGCATTAAAGAGTTTATCTCACTGTTCTGTGGCCTTCTGGGATTTGTAGTTACTTATAGCATCGGCGTGCCCATAATGCACCGCGGCCTCATTAGGGTACACAGGCCGAACAATTAGCACGGAGTCGCCTGTCTTCCCAAATGAAGGAGTGTGCTAGTGAGTCTGGACATGATGTGATTATCGGCAGCACTTCCTGTGAATCCATCAGGACCACCAGGATTAATGAGCAAAGCTGTTTATCACGTCCCTCCAACAACAGCACATACAGAGTGTTTGTTTATGTGTGTTTGACAGAGATCATGTTTACTGCTTATTAAATGATAGCAGATATTTGGGGCATTGTAATCTCATTTGTGACCCGTAATTCTGGCCTTGTGATTCGCTGCTCTTTGTATCAGAGGTGTGAAGTAATCCTCCAGTGTTCGGGCCATGTTCTCACAATGCCATGATTTTAATTGGTTTTTAACAGCCCTGGCAGTGATGATGGCGCTGTAGGGGGCATTTGAGAATGAGACGAGTCATTGTTAGTGTATTAAACAAGAGCAGTACTCCAGGTCCATTATCACTTCTTTGACAATAACAGCACAGATACACATGCTGTTTTTCTGGAGGGCTGTGTTTTACCCCTCGGCTCATGTGGTATCACCTCGGGTTCCTCTATATTTCAGCGTTATGCTCACACAAGCTGCATCGAGCGAGCATCGATGGCGTTTGTCCGTTAGAGATTTACCTGTTGCTCATTCTCAGACAGACGGTTTCGGCGCAGAGGAAGTCTGCACACACACTCATGGAGGGTTGTTTGGCGTCCCGAGGGAAGGAAAATCCATCAGACTGTATGATTAGTGTCCCATTAGACTGCTGCTCGGGGTCAGGGATGTGTCATGGCTCGGGTGCAAAAAGCTCTCCCACCTCCTCCAACTGCACTTATTTTGCCCGTCTTGCTGAAAGCTCTCCTGCCAACTCCTGGATCATCTTCCATCCTGCCCGCTGCTGAAATCTGAAGCTGTTAGTCACTGTTGAATGTTGGGATGGTGGATGACGTCAGGTGCTGCTCTCGTCAGATAAATGTTTCTGGAAGGATGTAACACACACACACACACTCCTCATCCAGTGCTGCACACATACACACACACACACACACACACACACACACACACACTCCTCATCCAGTGCTACACACACACACACACTCCTTATCCAGTGCTGCACACATACACACACACACACACACTCCTCATCCAGTGCTACACACACACACACACTCCTCATCCAGTGCTGCACACATACACACACACACACACACACACACACACACACACTCCTCATCCAGTGCTACACACACACACACACTCCTTATCCAGTGCTGCACACACACACGCACACACACACACACACTCCTCATCCAGTGCTGCACACACACACACACACACACACACACACACACACTCCTCATCCAGTGCTGCACACACACACACACACACACACACACACACACTCCTCATCCAGTGCTACACACACACACACACTCCTTATCCAGTGCTGCACACACACACGCACACACACACACACACACTCCTCATCCAGTGCTGCACATACACACACACACACACACACACACACACACTCCTCATCCAGTGCTGCACATATACACACACACACACACACACACACACTCCTCATTGTTTGTCCATGTATGTATTTGTGTAGTAGGCATGTAATAAGCAGGATAATGTACAGTCAGCAGGTTGTTATTGCAAACTGATCCGCTTCATGATGATGCAAGTGTCTCCGCATCACGTTGGGGTCCTGATCACCGGTCAGTGTTTATTGTGTGATGTACATGATCCCTTACAGACTGCCCAGAGAGCAGACAGTGGTGTGAGAGAGATGTCCGTTTCCAGTTCCTATTGATCATGGCAGCAGTAAATGATCCCGGAGGAACGTTGTCTCTGTGTCCCGTACTCACTGTATATGGCGTTATCGAGCACACTGTCCTCATGTTAAAGAGTTGATAAAGGTGTCATTATATGGGGACGTTTGTGCTGTTCCCTGATTCACATAATACCGTGGGGCACCGGTGCTGGAGCGGGTTTGCCCACTGATCGCAGGGTTGGCATGTGCACATAAACAGCGCTAGTGTTTCTCACTGAACTGACAGCATCCTCCTCATGAGCTAGGCAGAACGCAGATGTGTTAGCTGGTTTTGGGCTGTATTTGTTTCTACTGATGTGTTTTGGGAAGCTAAAGGGACATAGAGCTGTAATCTGTATTGAAACAGACTAATCTGATCTCTAGACTGCACAACAATCTACCAGAAGCTTCCAGCACGAGCCAAAAACAACTCTCTTCATATCCGACAGTCTGTCAACATTTCCCAACAAACAGTCCAGTCATGATCTATACGTCCACATTAGAGATATAACACAAACGTATAGTTCATATAAAATCGTTCTGTTTCATTATTGACCCACAACACGTACCTTGTGTTGAACTAGGGCTGCACGGTTTGGACAGGAAGTCCGATTGCGATTGAACTGCGATTATGATGTTTTCCACATGTTCAACTGTAAAACAGCTGCTCCGCCCACTAATCATCAACATTCGGTTTTAAACAGTCAATTTGAATATTAGAGATGCTCCAATCAGGACTTTAACATCTGATCTCCAATATTCACGTGATCAATCGATGCTGATCATTTAACATTTATCAGCAGGTCTGTCAACACTGGTTATACGTTCTGCTCAATGTCACGGTGAACTACATTTCCCTGTTGCTAAACCAGCTGTTGGCGAGTTTCTGCTGTCAATATAATGAAATATAAATGTCACTCTTTATTCTAGAGAAAACTAGTTGACTTATACAAACTATTCCAGGGATGCAAACAGCGCGCTTTTCGGCGCCTCCCGCTTTTTTCACGTCAGTTTGGGTGACTTGTGTGAATCGTGCAGATCCGAAGAGTTTTTTTTTTGGGGGGGGGGGGGGGGGGTCTGTCTGTCTGTCTGATTAATTTCACCAACAGTAATTCTGGATTGCATCCACCAAACAAGTAAATAGGAAATAAGCAAATCAAAACACTGCGCGCCAAAACAGCAGGCCTATCATATGCGCGCAAGCGTGAGCCACTAGTGTTTCTTCTTGCTGCGTAACTGCCACTAAAACAAATTTCTCCCTGAGACCAGAGTTCGGCGCCGCGTGAGATCACTGGAGGTAAGGATATTTTTGGTTTATAATGTTATATAATCTACTAGTCATGTAATTTATTAGGTTATACATTTCAACAAGGCCTATTGCAATTGGGTAGGTAATGGTGTGTGTGTGTGTGTGTGTGTGTGTGTGTGTGTGTAACCTATATATATCATTACGTTTTAGCTACATCAAGTGCACCTGTAAAAGACCTAACGTTAGTGCTTGCTAGCAGATCAAATTATGGATGGCTGTAGCTACATAGAAAAAGTTGTTCGACTATAATCATGTTCGTTTGCACGTTATGCATTTTAATATTAAATTCCTGACTTGGCTAGCGTTACTATCGCCTATCTTGTACAGTAATATTAAACCCTACGTTACCGCTTTTGCAATGTTGTTGTTGGTACACTGATATCACCGAGAAGCATTTAAACGAAAATGAGTGACAAACTGCGTTATTTTCAAATGGTGCATGCCCATGGATTTACTATGGTTAATGTGTAAGGAATAATTGACGACAGGCCGTTGAATTATTAGAGAAATAATGCACACCCGAGGTGGTAATGCGGTCACGTCATTTTAGAGTTAATAACGGAGGTCTGAGCCACTGATAGCAGACTAATGATGGGGACACACTTACGACTTGCTGAAACATTCGAAGACTGATTGTTTCCATCGACTGTAGCAGGTCTTAAACACCGACTCTGAACACGCGTTTGGGCATGATTAGTCATAAGTATAAAATTACATTCATAACTGGCCTTAGAGTAAGTGTGTCCCTGGATTTATGCAGTTATTAGAGAGAGAGAGAGATGTTGCAATAATGAGACAGAATGTGCGTCAATATTATTATAATTTATGTATTCTATTCTTTTAAATTAATTTGTTCCTTCTTTTTTTTCTATTATTGACAGTAGATAACCTAATAAATGAAACACACAAAGCCCTTTTAACAAGTAGGCCTATCAATAATTATTTATTTGTTATATTATCTGGAATAATTACGAAAACCCGTGCAGCAGGACTATTAATTTATTTATATTCAGTTTAATTTTCTATTTATTATAGATAGGACTATATACTTTATTTATTAAAATTAAACTACATGTGTCAATTGATTGTGAAGTTAGACATAGAAAATGGCAGATTAAGCGCATGGGGCTGCATGTTTTTTCGTGTTATAAATTGTATCCTATTTCCCTTTATTACAGTTAACTACGCGCAGTGATATGGAAATGTAATGCGGTCAAACCTGCCTGAAACTATAGTCATGCGTTTCCCTGAAAATAATTGCACACCTTAGAACGTTCTGAACCAATCAGAATCAAGCATTCAACAGCCCCGTAGTATAACTAGACATATTGCCCTTGACTTTGCTTACTGTTGGTTAGCTAGCAGCATTGCATCAATCATTACTTCTCATAACTCTTTTTCTCCATATCCGTGTCCTCGATTTTCTCATAGTAACGTTTTGTTTACTAAAAAATAAAATACTAAAAAAAAAAATCCTACTAAAAAATAGTTTTGCTATTTTTAAGGTCATTTTTTATCATGTAAATTGACGCAAATAGACTGCTGACGATAATTTTTAAGTAGCGCAGGGCACTGATGGACCCAAACATTCAACATTTTATGGCAACCCCAGAATGGATGAGAAATATTGCAGCATTGATATTGACATTGTGCTACAAGACATTGTGGAAAGGGGCAGAGTGAACTATTTGCATTCTGTTATGATACAGTTTTACAAAAATATTCAACTCTATTCATTGGCAGAATGAGGGAAATTGAGGAAAGTGAGGCACTTCTTGTGCAACAGATGGATCGAGGCTGTAAAAGCAGTTGGAATTGGTCTTGGCTGAAACTTGAAACTACAATCAAGGTCCATGCAGTCAAACACACATTCATACTGTCTGACTTTTTTAAGAAAATTGAAAAAAAGGGTTGTGCTAAATGCACTCTCTGCATGAAGGAAATTAACTACAGAGATGTGATTGACGCTAAAAGATCTAACATGAAGATCTCCACCTTTGATGCAGCGCTGACTGTGAAATATGTCCTGAGGTCTAGGGGCAAGACTGGCATTGGCATGTTCAAAAGAGATGACATCAACATGGGGCCAATTGATAAAACTCTCTGCCGGAACATTAGGGCTGCAGGGAGAAGGGACAAGACCGACAGAGAGAAGAGGATTGAGGCAAAGCAGAAGAGGCAGGCGGAGTATGGCTGCAGTGCTACATGTGAAAGTGCCGAGAAGGCCAAGACCACTGCTCTGGCCAAAGAGAGGCAGACACGTCTCAAACATGTTAAGAAAATGAATGCAGTCAGACGGAAGGCCCTGGATACGTTGCAGGAGGTGGCCAGGAAGAAGAGGAAGGAGGTGTAAAGCAAGAAGAAGAAGTGCTAGATAGCTAAATAAGACTTTATTGTTCTGAATTAAAAAATTAAATTGAATATTCCAAATTCGTGTCGGTGTATTTTGATTTTCTCTATAGGCTATGTGCCTATAGGGGTGGGCCGGGGATGGCAGGGGTTGGTGGCAATGTAAGTATCTGGATATTTTCCGCGGGGCGAGGGCTTCGATTACCTCTCTCTTTTTTGACCATACATGTGTTTGCATCCCTGCTATTCTTTACTGTATATAAGATATTCCTGAAGAATGAGCCTTAATGTCAGACTGGAGTTGAACCCATTGGTGTCATTACAGATAAAGTGAAACTTTTGGTTTGTCACCATTTCATTTAATTATTTGTATTCATTATTTTATTATGTTTAATGTAGTAATGCATTATATTATAGTAACTCAATATTTGATAGATTTATTATATGTACTTTCCTTTTCATTGTGTTGGATGTTGGTAATATTAGTTCCGCTTTCACTTGTTTCCGCGGGGACTGTAATAAGTGCGACACGCTCTCGTGAGAGGTAAACAAATGACGGGAGACTGGAGAGCGCATGTTTCTGGACCCTACAGGTGTTTCTGTTAATGCTGTTTGCTCTGCAATCATTTAATAAAGATGTTTGAATTATTCCCCATTATTATTATGATACCGGTGTCTCGCGGAGACTGAGATGTCTACCGTAGATAATAATAAAACCGCTTCATGCAGGATGCACCGGTTTAGTGTAAATAACGCGTTTCTAACCGCTCTGAAAACACTGTAATAATGTGCTAACTTAAGATAGACTGCAGCGCAAATAAACTGACTATTTATTTAATTAAATTGCAGCCTTTGCAATTTAATAATTGCAAAAGGTCATATCGCGGTTTGCATTTCATTTCGATTAATTGTGCAGCTCTAGATCTAAACATAAATAACTAAAATTGCCATTATATTCATTTTCTGTTCTAGCATAATTTCATGTACAATCACTTTCTGCTTAAGCCTATAAATATATATAAAAATATAAGTAATAATTTAAGTTACACATTTTATCCAAAGAATTCGTAAAAATACTGGCCTAAAAAGTACTTGGTATGTGAGTCGCATAAAAGCCCAGTCATATACATGTATATATAGTGTTAAAATATCATCTCGTATCATGAGATGAGTGTCACAGCCCTATTTGATATACATTGAGAGCTTTCTAGATAAACCTGATCAGTTATAGATATTGATTTCTAGAGAACTTTCTAGATTGACTTGTTTTAGATCAGATGAATAACTACACTGGCTAATAAGTAATTAGCATTGTCTTATTTTATTCTATTATTTTCTTTTATATTTCCAGTCTGTTGAAACTTCCCCCTGTGGTGCATTTGATTTCTGGCCCTCTTTTGCTGGTTAAAGTCCAGTGTTACAGTACAGGAGTTAAAGTCCAGTGTTACAGTACAGGAGTTAAAGTCCAGTGTTACAGTACAGGAGTTATAGCCCAGTGTGTACAGTACAGGAGTTAAGGTCCAGTGTTACAGTACAGGAGTTAAAGTCCAGTGTTACTGTACAGGAGTTAAAGTCCAGTGTTACAGTACAGGAGTTAAAGTCCAGTGTTAAAGTCCAGTGTGTACAGTACAGGAGTTAAAGTCCAGTGTGTACAGTACAGGAGTTAAAGTCCAGTGTTACTGTACAGGAGTTAAAGTCCAGTGTTACAGTACAGGAGTTAAAGTCCAGTGTTAAAGTCCAGTGTGTACAGTACAGGAGTTAAAGTCCAGTGTTACAGTACAGGAGTTAAAGTCCAGTGTTACAGTACAGGAGTTATAGCCCAGTGTGTACAGTACAGGAGTTATAGTCCAGTGTTACAGTACAGGAGTTATAGCCCAGTGTTACAGTACAGGAGTTAAGGTCCAGTGTTACAGTACAGGAGTTAAAGTCCAGTGTTACTGTACAGGAGTTAAAGTCCAGTGTTACAGTACAGGAGTTAAAGTCCAGTGTTACAGTACAGGAGTTATAGCCCAGTGTGTACAGTACAGGAGTTAAAGTCCAGTGTTACAGTACAGGAGTTATAGCCCAGTGTGTACAGTACAGGAGTTATAGCCCAGTGTGTACAGTACAGGAGTTAAAGTCCAGTGTTACAGTACAGGAGTTATAGCCCAGTGTGTACAGTACAGGAGTTAAAGTCCAGTGTTACAGTACAGGAGTTATAGCCCAGTGTGTACAGTACAGGAGTTATAGCCCAGTGTGTACAGTACAGGAGTTAAAGTCCAGTGTTACAGTACAGGAGTTATAGCCCAGTGTGTACAGTACAGGAGTTAAAGTCCAGTGTTACAGTACAGGAGTTATAGCCCAGTGTGTACAGTACAGGAGTTAAAGTCCAGTGTTACAGTACAGGAGTTATAGCCCAGTGTGTACAGTACAGGAGTTATAGCCCAGTGTGTACAGTACAGGAGTTAAAGTCCAGTGTTACAGTACAGGAGTTAAAGTCCAGTGTGTACAGTACAGGAGTTAAAGTCCAGTGTTACAGTACAGGAGTTAAAGTCCAGTGTTACAGTACAGGAGTTATAGCCCAGTGTGTACAGTACAGGAGTTAAAGTCCAGTGTTACAGTACAGGAGTTATAGCCCAGTGTGTACAGTACAGGAGTTAAAGTCCAGTGTTACAGTACAGGAGTTATAGCCCAGTGTGTACAGTACAGGAGTTAAAGTCCAGTGTTACAGTACAGGAGTTAAAGTCCAGTGTTACAGTACAGGAGTTAAAGTCCAGTGTTACAGTACAGGAGTTATAGCCCAGTGTGTACAGTACAGGAGTTAAAGTCCAGTGTTACAGTACAGGAGTTATAGCCCAGTGTGTACAGTACAGGAGTTAAAGTCCAGTGTTACAGTACAGGAGTTAAAGTCCAGTGTGTACAGTACAGGAGTTAAAGTCCAGTGTTACAGTACAGGAGTTAAAGTCCAGTGTTACAGTACAGGAGTTATAGCCCAGTGTGTACAGTACAGGAGTTAAAGTCCAGTGTTACAGTACAGGAGTTAAAGTCCAGTGTTACAGTACAGGAGTTATAGCCCAGTGTGTACAGTACAGGAGTTAAAGTCCAATGTTACTGTACAGGAGTTATAGTCCAGTGTGTACAGTACAGGAGTTAAAGTCCAGTGTTAAAGTCCAGTGTGTACAGTACAGGAGTTAAAGTCCAGTGTGTACAGTACAGGAGTTAAAGTCCAATGTTACTGTACAGGAGTTATAGTCCAGTGTGTACAGTACAGGAGTTAAAGTCCAGTGTGTACAGTACAGGAGTTAAAGTCCAGTGTTAAAGTCCAGTGTGTACAGTACAGGAGTTAAAGTCCAGTGTGTACAGTACAGGAGTTAAAGTCCAGTGTTACAGTACAGGAGTTAAAGTCCAGTGTTACAGTACAGGAGTTATAGTCCAGTGTTACAGTACAGGAGTTAAAGTCCAGTGTTACAGTACAGGAGTTATAGCCCAGTGTGTACAGTACAGGAGTTAAAGTCCAGTGTTACAGTACAGGAGTTATAGCCCAGTGTGTACAGTACAGGAGTTAAAGTCCAGTGTTACAGTACAGGAGTTAAAGTCCAGTGTGTACAGTACAGGAGTTAAAGTCCAGTGTTACAGTACAGGAGTTAAAGTCCAGTGTTACAGTACAGGAGTTATAGCCCAGTGTGTACAGTACAGGAGTTAAAGTCCAGTGTTACAGTACAGGAGTTAAAGTCCAGTGTTACAGTACAGGAGTTATAGCCCAGTGTGTACAGTACAGGAGTTAAAGTCCAATGTTACTGTACAGGAGTTATAGTCCAGTGTGTACAGTACAGGAGTTAAAGTCCAGTGTTAAAGTCCAGTGTGTACAGTACAGGAGTTAAAGTCCAGTGTGTACAGTACAGGAGTTAAAGTCCAATGTTACTGTACAGGAGTTATAGTCCAGTGTGTACAGTACAGGAGTTAAAGTCCAGTGTGTACAGTACAGGAGTTAAAGTCCAGTGTTAAAGTCCAGTGTGTACAGTACAGGAGTTAAAGTCCAGTGTGTACAGTACAGGAGTTATAGTCCAGTGTGTTACTGTACAGGAGTTAAAGTCCAGTTTTACTGTACAGGAGTTATAGTCCAGTGTGTTACTGTACAGGAGTTAAGGTCCAGTGTTACTGTACAGGAGTTAAAGTCCAGTGTTACAGTACAGGAGTTAAAGTCCAGTGTTACTGTACAGGAGTTAAGGTCCAGTGTGTTACTGTACAGGAGTTAAAGTCCAGTGTTACAGTACAGGAGTTAAAGTCCAGTGTTACAGTACAGGAGTTAAAGTCCAGTGTTACTGTACAGGAGTTAAAGTCCAGTGTTAAAGTCCAGTGTGTACAGTACAGGAGTTAAAGTCAAGTGTTAATGTACAGGAGTTAAAGTCCAGTGTTAAAGTCCAGTGTGTACAGTACAGGAGTTATAGTCCAGTGTTAATGTACAGGAGTTAAAGTCCAGTGTTAAAGTCCAGTGTGTACAGTACAGGAGTTAAAGTCCAGTGTTACAGTACAGGAGTTAAAGTCCAGTGTTACAGTACAGGAGTTATAGCCCAGTGTGTACAGTACAGGAGTTAAAGTCCAATGTTACTGTACAGGAGTTATAGTCCAGTGTGTACAGTACAGGAGTTAAAGTCCAGTGTTAAAGTCCAGTGTGTACAGTACAGGAGTTAAAGTCCAGTGTGTACAGTACAGGAGTTATAGTCCAGTGTGTTACTGTACAGGAGTTAAAGTCCAGTTTTACTGTACAGGAGTTATAGTCCAGTGTGTTACTGTACAGGAGTTAAGGTCCAGTGTTACTGTACAGGAGTTAAAGTCCAGTGTTACTGTACAGGAGTTAAAGTCCAGTGTTAAAGTCCAGTGTGTACAGTACAGGAGTTAAAGTCAAGTGTTAATGTACAGGAGTTAAAGTCCAGTGTTAAAGTCCAGTGTGTACAGTACAGGAGTTATAGTCCAGTGTTAATGTACAGGAGTTATAGTCCAGTGTTAATGTACAGGAGTTAAAGTCCAGTGTTAAAGTCCAGTGTGTACAGTACAGGAGTTAAAGTCCAGTGTTACAGTACAGGAGTTAAAGTCCAGTGTGTACAGTACAGGAGTTAAAGTCCAGTGTGTACAGTACAGGAGTTAAAGTCAAGTGTTACAGTACAGGAGTTAAAGTCCAGTGTGTACAGTACAGGAGTTAAAGTCCAGTGTGTACAGTACAGGAGTTAAAGTCCAGTGTGTACAGTACAGGAGTTAAAGTCCAGTGTTACAGTACAGGAGTTAAAGTCAAGTGTTACAGTACAGGAGTTAAAGTCCAGTGTTACAGTACAGGAGTTAAAGTCCAGTGTTAAAGTCCAGTGTGTACAGTACAGGATTTAAAGTCCAGTGTTAATTTACAGGAGTTAAAGTCCAGTGTTAAAGTCCAGTGTGTACAGTACAGGAGTTATAGTCCAGTGTTAATGTACAGGAGTTAAAGTCCAGTGTTACAGTACAGGAGTTATAGCCCAGTGTGTACAGTACAGGAGTTATAGCCCAGTGTTACTGTACAGGAGTTAAAGTCCAGTGTTACAGTACAGGAGTTAAAGTCCAGTGTTACAGTACAGGAGTTATAGCCCAGTGTGTACAGTACAGGAGTTAAAGTCCAGTGTTACAGTACAGGAGTTAAAGTCCAGTGTTACAGTACAGGAGTTAAAGTCCAGTGTTACAGTACAGGAGTTATAGCCCAGTGTGTACAGTACAGGAGTTAAAGTCCAGTGTTACAGTACAGGAGTTATAGCCCAGTGTGTACAGTACAGGAGTTATAGCCCAGTGTGTACAGTACAGGAGTTAAAGTCCAGTGTTACTGTACAGGAGTTAAAGTCCAGTGTTACAGTACAGGAGTTATAGCCCAGTGTGTACAGTACAGGAGTTAAAGTCCAATGTTACTGTACAGGAGTTATAGTCCAGTGTGTACAGTACAGGAGTTAAAGTCCAGTGTTAAAGTCCAGTGTGTACAGTACAGGAGTTAAAGTCCAGTGTGTACAGTACAGGAGTTATAGTCCAGTGTGTTACTGTACAGGAGTTAAAGTCCAGTTTTACTGTACAGGAGTTATAGTCCAGTGTGTTACTGTACAGGAGTTAAGGTCCAGTGTTACTGTACAGGAGTTAAAGTCCAGTGTTACAGTACAGGAGTTAAAGTCCAGTGTTACTGTACAGGAGTTAAGGTCCAGTGTGTTACTGTACAGGAGTTAAAATCCAGTGTTACAGTACAGGAGTTAAAGTCCAGTGTTACAGTACAGGAGTTATAGCCCAGTGTGTACAGTACAGGAGTTAAAGTCCAGTGTTACAGTACAGGAGTTATAGCCCAGTGTGTACAGTACAGGAGTTAAAGTCCAGTGTTACAGTACAGGAGTTAAAGTCCAGTGTTACAGTACAGGAGTTATAGCCCAGTGTGTACAGTACAGGAGTTAAAGTCCAATGTTACTGTACAGGAGTTATAGTCCAGTGTGTACAGTACAGGAGTTAAAGTCCAGTGTTAAAGTCCAGTGTGTACAGTACAGGAGTTAAAGTCCAGTGTGTACAGTACAGGAGTTATAGTCCAGTGTGTTACTGTACAGGAGTTAAAGTCCAGTTTTACTGTACAGGAGTTATAGTCCAGTGTGTTACTGTACAGGAGTTAAAGTCCAGTTTTACTGTACAGGAGTTATAGTCCAGTGTGTTACTGTACAGGAGTTAAGGTCCAGTGTTACTGTACAGGAGTTAAAGTCCAGTGTTACTGTACAGGAGTTAAAGTCCAGTGTGTACAGTACAGGAGTTAAAGTCCAGTGTTACTGTACAGGAGTTAAAGTCCAGTGTTAAAGTCCAGTGTGTACAGTACAGGAGTTAAAGTCAAGTGTTAATGTACAGGAGTTAAAGTCCAGTGTTAAAGTCCAGTGTGTACAGTACAGGAGTTATAGTCCAGTGTTAATGTACAGGAGTTATAGTCCAGTGTTAATGTACAGGAGTTAAAGTCCAGTGTTAAAGTCCAGTGTGTACAGTACAGGAGTTAAAGTCCAGTGTTACAGTACAGGAGTTAAAGTCCAGTGTGTACAGTACAGGAGTTAAAGTCCAGTGTTACAGTACAGGAGTTAAAGTCCAGTGTGTACAGTACAGGAGTTAAAGTCCAGTGTGTACAGTACAGGAGTTAAAGTCAAGTGTTACAGTACAGGAGTTAAAGTCCAGTGTTACAGTACAGGAGTTAAAGTCCAGTGTTAAAGTCCAGTGTGTACAGTACAGGATTTAAAGTCCAGTGTTAATTTACAGGAGTTAAAGTCCAGTGTTAAAGTCCAGTGTGTACAGTACAGGAGTTATAGTCCAGTGTTAATGTACAGGAGTTAAAGTCCAGTGTTAAATTCCAGTGTGTACAGTACAGGAGTTAAAGTCCAGTGTTACAGTACAGGAGTTAAAGTCCAGTGTGTACAGTACAGGAGTTAAAGTCCAGTGTGTACAGTACAGGAGTTAAAGTCCAGTGTTAAAGTCCAGTGTGTACAGTACAGGAGTTAAAGTCCAGTGTGTACAGTACAGGAGTTAAAGTCCAGTGTTACTGTACAGGAGTTAAAGTCAAGTGTTACAGTACAGGAGTTAAAGTCCAGTGTTAAAGTCCAGTGTGTACAGTACAGGAGTTAAAGTCGTGTTAATGTACAGGAGTTAAAGTCCAGTGTGTACAGTACAGGAGTTAAGGTCCAGTGTTACAGTACAGGAGTTAAAGTCCAGTGTGTACAGTACAGGAGTTAAAGTCAAGTGTTACAGTACAGGAGTTAAAGTCCAGTGTGTACAGTACAGGAGTTAAAGTCCAGTGTGTACAGTACAGGAGTTAAAGTCCAGTGTTACTGTACAGGAGTTAAAGTCAAGTGTTACAGTACAGGAGTTAAAGTCCAGTGTTAAAGTCCAGTGTGTACAGTACAGGAGTTAAAGTCGTGTTAATGTACAGGAGTTAAAGTCCAGTGTGTACAGTACAGGAGTTAAGGTCCAGTGTTACAGTACAGGAGTTAAAGTCCAGTGTTACAGTACAGGAGTTAAAGTCCAGTGTGTACAGTACAGGAGTTAAAGTCAAGTGTTACAGTACAGGAGTTAAAGTCCAGTGTTAAAGTCCAGTGTGTACAGTACAGGAGTTAAAGTCCAGTGTTACTGTACAGGAGTTAAAGTCCAGTGTTAAAGTCCAGTGTGTACAGTACAGGAGTTAAAGTCAAGTGTGTACAGTACAGGAGTTAAAGTCCAGTGTTACAGTACAGGAGTTAAAGTCCAGTGTTAAAGTCCAGTGTGTACAGTACACGAGTTAAAGTCAAGTGTTAATGTACAGGAGTTAAAGTCCAGTGTGTACAGTACAGGAGTTAAGGTCCAGTGTTACAGTACAGGAGTTAAAGTCCAGTGTTACTGTACAGGAGTTAAAGTCCAGTGTTACAGTACAGGAGTTAAAGTCCAGTGTGTACAGTACAGGAGTTAAAGTCCAGTGTGTACAGTACAGGAGTTAAAGTCAAGTGTTACAGTACAGGAGTTAAAGTCCAGTGTTAAAGTCCAGTGTGTACAGTACAGGAGTTAAAGTCCAGTGTGTACAGTACAGGAGTTAAAGTCAAGTGTTACAGTACAGGAGTTAAAGTCCAGTGTTAAAGTCCAGTGTGTACAGTACAGGAGTTAAAGTCCAGTGTGTACAGTACAGGAGTTAAGGTCCAGTGTTACAGTACAGGAGTTAAAGTCCAGTGTTACAGTACAGGAGTTAAAGTCCAGTGTGTACAGTACAGGAGTTAAAGTCAAGTGTTACAGTACAGGAGTTAAAGTCCAGTGTTAAAGTCCAGTGTGTACAGTACAGGAGATAAAGTCCAGTGTGTACAGTACAGGAGTTAAAGTCCAGTGTGTACAGTACAGGAGTTAAAGTCCAGTGTTAAAGTCCAGTGTGTACAGTACAGGAGTTAAAGTCCAGTGTGTACAGTACAGGAGTTAAAGTCAAGTGTTACAGTACAGGAGTTAAAGTCCAGTGTTAAAGTCCAGTGTGTACAGTACAGGAGTTAAAGTCAAGTGTTAATGTACAGGAGTTAAAGTCCAGTGTGTACAGTACAGGAGTTAAAGTCCAGTGTTAAAGTCCAGTGTGTACAGTACAGGAGTTAAGGTCCAGTGTTACAGTACAGGAGTTAAAGTCAAGTGTTACAGTACAGGAGTTAAAGTCCAGTGTTAAAGTCCAGTGTGTACAGTACAGGAGTTAAGGTCCAGTGTTACAGTACAGGAGTTAAAGTCCAGTGTTACAGTACAGGAGTTATAGCCCAGTGTGTACAGTACAGGAGTTAAAGTCCAGTGTTACAGTACAGGAGTTATAGCCCAGTGTGTACAGTACAGGAGTTAAAGTCCAGTGTTACTGTACAGGAGTTAAAGTCCAGTGTTACAGTACAGGAGTTAAAGTCCAGTGTTACAGTACAGGAGTTATAGTCCAGTGTGTACAGTACAGGAGTTATAGTCCAGTGTGTACAGTACAGGAGTTAAAGTCCAGTGTGTACAGTACAGGAGTTAAAGTCAAGTGTTACAGTACAGGAGTTAAAGTCCAGTGTTAAAGTCCAGTGTGTACAGTACAGGAGTTAAAGTCCAGTGTTAAAGTCCAGTGTGTACAGTACAGGAGTTAAAGTCCAGTTTTACTGTACAGGAGTTATAGTCCAGTGTGTTACTGTACAGGAGTTAAGGTCCAGTGTTACTGTACAGGAGTTAAAGTCCAGTGTTACAGTACAGGAGTTAAAGTCCAGTGTTACTGTACAGGAGTTAAGGTCCAGTGTGTTACTGTACAGGAGTTAAAGTCCAGTGTTACAGTACAGGAGTTAAAGTCCAGTGTTACAGTACAGGAGTTAAAGTCCAGTGTTACTGTACAGGAGTTAAAGTCCAGTGTTAAAGTCCAGTGTGTACAGTACAGGAGTTAAAGTCAAGTGTTAATGTACAGGAGTTAAAGTCCAGTGTTAAAGTCCAGTGTGTACAGTACAGGAGTTATAGTCCAGTGTTAATGTACAGGAGTTAAAGTCCAGTGTTAAAGTCCAGTGTGTACAGTACAGGAGTTAAAGTCCAGTGTTACAGTACAGGAGTTAAAGTCCAGTGTTACAGTACAGGAGTTATAGCCCAGTGTGTACAGTACAGGAGTTAAAGTCCAATGTTACTGTACAGGAGTTATAGTCCAGTGTGTACAGTACAGGAGTTAAAGTCCAGTGTTAAAGTCCAGTCCAGTGTGTACAGTACAGGAGTTATAGTCCAGTGTGTTACTGTACAGGAGTTAAAGTCCAGTTTTACTGTACAGGAGTTATAGTCCAGTGTGTTACTGTACAGGAGTTAAGGTCCAGTGTTACTGTACAGGAGTTAAAGTCCAGTGTTACTGTACAGGAGTTAAAGTCCAGTGTTAAAGTCCAGTGTGTACAGTACAGGAGTTAAAGTCAAGTGTTAATGTACAGGAGTTAAAGTCCAGTGTTAAAGTCCAGTGTGTACAGTACAGGAGTTATAGTCCAGTGTTAATGTACAGGAGTTATAGTCCAGTGTTAATGTACAGGAGTTAAAGTCCAGTGTTAAAGTCCAGTGTGTACAGTACAGGAGTTAAAGTCCAGTGTGTACAGTACAGGAGTTAAAGTCCAGTGTTACAGTACAGGAGTTAAAGTCCAGTGTGTACAGTACAGGAGTTAAAGTCCAGTGTGTACAGTACAGGAGTTAAAGTCAAGTGTTACAGTACAGGAGTTAAAGTCCAGTGTGTACAGTACAGGAGTTAAAGTCCAGTGTTACAGTACAGGAGTTAAAGTCCAGTGTGTACAGTACAGGAGTTAAAGTCCAGTGTTACAGTACAGGAGTTAAAGTCAAGTGTTACAGTACAGGAGTTAAAGTCCAGTGTTACAGTACAGGAGTTAAAGTCCAGTGTTAAAGTCCAGTGTGTACAGTACAGGATTTAAAGTCCAGTGTTAATTTACAGGAGTTAAAGTCCAGTGTTAAAGTCCAGTGTGTACAGTACAGGAGTTATAGTCCAGTGTTAATGTACAGGAGTTAAAGTCCAGTGTTACAGTACAGGAGTTATAGCCCAGTGTGTACAGTACAGGAGTTATAGCCCAGTGTTACTGTACAGGAGTTAAAGTCCAGTGTTACAGTACAGGAGTTAAAGTCCAGTGTTACAGTACAGGAGTTATAGCCCAGTGTGTACAGTACAGGAGTTAAAGTCCAGTGTTACAGTACAGGAGTTAAAGTCCAGTGTTACAGTACAGGAGTTAAAGTCCAGTGTTACAGTACAGGAGTTATAGCCCAGTGTGTACAGTACAGGAGTTAAAGTCCAGTGTTACAGTACAGGAGTTATAGCCCAGTGTGTACAGTACAGGAGTTATAGCCCAGTGTGTACAGTACAGGAGTTAAAGTCCAGTGTTACTGTACAGGAGTTAAAGTCCAGTGTTACAGTACAGGAGTTATAGCCCAGTGTGTACAGTACAGGAGTTAAAGTCCAATGTTACTGTACAGGAGTTATAGTCCAGTGTGTACAGTACAGGAGTTAAAGTCCAGTGTTAAAGTCCAGTGTGTACAGTACAGGAGTTAAAGTCCAGTGTGTACAGTACAGGAGTTATAGTCCAGTGTGTTACTGTACAGGAGTTAAAGTCCAGTTTTACTGTACAGGAGTTATAGTCCAGTGTGTTACTGTACAGGAGTTAAGGTCCAGTGTTACTGTACAGGAGTTAAAGTCCAGTGTTACAGTACAGGAGTTAAAGTCCAGTGTTACTGTACAGGAGTTAAGGTCCAGTGTGTTACTGTACAGGAGTTAAAATCCAGTGTTACAGTACAGGAGTTAAAGTCCAGTGTTACAGTACAGGAGTTATAGCCCAGTGTGTACAGTACAGGAGTTAAAGTCCAGTGTTACAGTACAGGAGTTATAGCCCAGTGTGTACAGTACAGGAGTTAAAGTCCAGTGTTACAGTACAGGAGTTAAAGTCCAGTGTTACAGTACAGGAGTTATAGCCCAGTGTGTACAGTACAGGAGTTAAAGTCCAATGTTACTGTACAGGAGTTATAGTCCAGTGTGTACAGTACAGGAGTTAAAGTCCAGTGTTAAAGTCCAGTGTGTACAGTATAGGAGTTAAAGTCCAGTGTGTACAGTACAGGAGTTATAGTCCAGTGTGTTACTGTACAGGAGTTAAAGTCCAGTTTTACTGTACAGGAGTTATAGTCCAGTGTGTTACTGTACAGGAGTTAAGGTCCAGTGTTACTGTACAGGAGTTAAAGTCCAGTGTGTACAGTACAGGAGTTAAAGTCCAGTGTTACTGTACAGGAGTTAAAGTCCAGTGTTAAAGTCCAGTGTGTACAGTACAGGAGTTAAAGTCAAGTGTTAATGTACAGGAGTTAAAGTCCAGTGTTAAAGTCCAGTGTGTACAGTACAGGAGTTATAGTCCAGTGTTAATGTACAGGAGTTATAGTCCAGTGTTAATGTACAGGAGTTAAAGTCCAGTGTTAAAGTCCAGTGTGTACAGTACAGGAGTTAAAGTCCAGTGTTACAGTACAGGAGTTAAAGTCCAGTGTGTACAGTACAGGAGTTAAAGTCCAGTGTTACAGTACAGGAGTTAAAGTCCAGTGTGTACAGTACAGGAGTTAAAGTCCAGTGTGTACAGTACAGGAGTTAAAGTCAAGTGTTACAGTACAGGAGTTAAAGTCCAGTGTTACAGTACAGGAGTTAAAGTCCAGTGTTAAAGTCCAGTGTGTACAGTACAGGATTTAAAGTCCAGTGTTAATTTACAGGAGTTAAAGTCCAGTGTTAAAGTCCAGTGTGTACAGTACAGGAGTTATAGTCCAGTGTTAATGTACAGGAGTTAAAGTCCAGTGTTAAATTCCAGTGTGTACAGTACAGGAGTTAAAGTCCAGTGTTACAGTACAGGAGTTAAAGTCCAGTGTGTACAGTACAGGAGTTAAAGTCCAGTGTGTACAGTACAGGAGTTAAAGTCCAGTGTTAAAGTCCAGTGTGTACAGTACAGGAGTTAAAGTCCAGTGTGTACAGTATAGGAGTTAAAGTCCAGTGTTACTGTACAGGAGTTAAAGTCCAGTGTTACTGTACAGGAGTTAAAGTCAAGTGTTACAGTACAGGAGTTAAAGTCCAGTGTTAAAGTCCAGTGTGTACAGTACAGGAGTTAAAGTCGTGTTAATGTACAGGAGTTAAAGTCCAGTGTGTACAGTACAGGAGTTAAGGTCCAGTGTTACAGTACAGGAGTTAAAGTCCAGTGTGTACAGTACAGGAGTTAAAGTCAAGTGTTACAGTACAGGAGTTAAAGTCCAGTGTGTACAGTACAGGAGTTAAAGTCCAGTGTGTACAGTACAGGAGTTAAAGTCCAGTGTTACTGTACAGGAGTTAAAGTCAAGTGTTACAGTACAGGAGTTAAAGTCCAGTGTTAAAGTCCAGTGTGTACAGTACAGGAGTTAAAGTCGTGTTAATGTACAGGAGTTAAAGTCCAGTGTGTACAGTACAGGAGTTAAGGTCCAGTGTTACAGTACAGGAGTTAAAGTCCAGTGTTACAGTACAGGAGTTAAAGTCCAGTGTGTACAGTACAGGAGTTAAAGTCAAGTGTTACAGTACAGGAGTTAAAGTCCAGTGTTAAAGTCCAGTGTGTACAGTACAGGAGTTAAAGTCCAGTGTTACTGTACAGGAGTTAAAGTCCAGTGTTAAAGTCCAGTGTGTACAGTACAGGAGTTAAAGTCAAGTGTGTACAGTACAGGAGTTAAAGTCCAGTGTTACAGTACAGGAGTTAAAGTCCAGTGTTAAAGTCCAGTGTGTACAGTACACGAGTTAAAGTCAAGTGTTAATGTACAGGAGTTAAAGTCCAGTGTGTACAGTACAGGAGTTAAGGTCCAGTGTTACAGTACAGGAGTTAAAGTCCAGTGTTACTGTACAGGAGTTAAAGTCCAGTGTTACAGTACAGGAGTTAAAGTCCAGTGTGTACAGTACAGGAGTTAAAGTCAAGTGTGTACAGTACAGGAGTTAAAGTCCAGTGTGTACAGTACAGGAGTTAAAGTCAAGTGTTACAGTACAGGAGTTAAAGTCCAGTGTTAAAGTCCAGTGTGTACAGTACAGGAGTTAAAGTCCAGTGTGTACAGTACAGGAGTTAAAGTCAAGTGTTACAGTACAGGAGTTAAAGTCCAGTGTTAAAGTCCAGTGTGTACAGTACAGGAGTTAAAGTCCAGTGTGTACAGTACAGGAGTTAAGGTCCAGTGTTACAGTACAGGAGTTAAAGTCCAGTGTTACAGTACAGGAGTTAAAGTCCAGTGTGTACAGTACAGGAGTTAAAGTCAAGTGTTACAGTACAGGAGTTAAAGTCCAGTGTTAAAGTCCAGTGTGTACAGTACAGGAGATAAAGTCCAGTGTGTACAGTACAGGAGTTAAAGTCCAGTGTGTACAGTACAGGAGTTAAAGTCCAGTGTTAAAGTCCAGTGTGTACAGTACAGGAGTTAAAGTCCAGTGTGTACAGTACAGGAGTTAAAGTCAAGTGTTACAGTACAGGAGTTAAAGTCCAGTGTTAAAGTCCAGTGTGTACAGTACAGGAGTTAAAGTCAAGTGTTAATGTACAGGAGTTAAAGTCCAGTGTGTACAGTACAGGAGTTAAAGTCCAGTGTTAAAGTCCAGTGTGTACAGTACAGGAGTTAAGGTCCAGTGTTACAGTACAGGAGTTAAAGTCCAGTGTTACAGTACAGGAGTTATAGCCCAGTGTGTACAGTACAGGAGTTAAAGTCCAGTGTTACAGTACAGGAGTTATAGCCCAGTGTGTACAGTACAGGAGTTATAGCCCAGTGTGTACAGTACAGGAGTTAAAGTCCAGTGTTACTGTACAGGAGTTAAAGTCCAGTGTTACAGTACAGGAGTTATAGTCCAGTGTGTACAGTACAGGAGTTATAGTCCAGTGTGTACAGTACAGGAGTTAAAGTCCAGTGTGTACAGTACAGGAGTTAAAGTCAAGTGTTACAGTACAGGAGTTAAAGTCCAGTGTTAAAGTCCAGTGTGTACAGTACAGGAGTTAAAGTCCAGTGTGTACAGTACAGGAGTTAAGGTCCAGTGTTACAGTACAGGAGTTAAAGTCCAGTGTTACAGTACAGGAGTTAAAGTCCAGTGTGTACAGTACAGGAGTTAAAGTCAAGTGTTACAGTACAGGAGTTAAAGTCCAGTGTTAAAGTCCAGTGTGTACAGTACAGGAGTTATAGCCCAGTGTGTACAGTACAGGAGTTAAAGTCCAGTGTTACAGTACAGGAGTTAAAGTCCAGTGTGTACAGTACAGGAGTTAAAGTCAAGTGTTACAGTACAGGAGTTAAAGTCCAGTGTTAAAGTCCAGTGTGTACAGTACAGGAGTTATAGCCCAGTGTGTACAGTACAGGAGTTATAGCCCAGTGTGTACAGTACAGGAGTTAAAGTCCAGTGTGTACAGTACAGGAGTTAAAGTCCAGTGTTAAAGTCCAGTGTGTACAGTACAGGAGTTATAGCCCAGTGTGTACAGTACAGGAGTTAAAGTCCAGTGTTAAAGTCCAGTGTTACAGTACAGGAGTTATAGCCCAGTGTGTACAGTACAGGAGTTAAAGTCCAGTGTTACAGTACAGGAGTTATAGCCCAGTGTGTACAGTACAGGAGTTATAGCCCAGTGTGTACAGTACAGGAGTTATAGCCCAGTGTGTACAGTACAGGAGTTAAAGTCCAGTGTTACAGTACAGGAGTTAAAGTCCAGTGTTACAGTACAGGAGTTATAGCCCAGTGTGTACAGTACAGGAGTTAAAGTCCAATGTTACTGTACAGGAGTTATAGTCCAGTGTGTACAGTACAGGAGTTATAGTCCAGTGTGTACAGTACAGGAGTTAAAGTCCAGTGTGTACAGTACAGGAGTTAAAGTCCAGTGTGTACAGTACAGGAGTTAAAGTCAAGTGTTACAGTACAGGAGTTAAAGTCCAGTGTTAAAGTCCAGTGTGTACAGTACAGGAGTTAAAGTCCAGTGTGTACAGTACAGGAGTTAAGGTCCAGTGTTACAGTACAGGAGTTAAAGTCCAGTGTTACAGTACAGGAGTTAAAGTCAAGTGTTACAGTACAGGAGTTAAAGTCCAGTGTTAAAGTCCAGTGTGTACAGTACAGGAGTTAAAGTCCAGTGTGTACAGTACAGGAGTTAAAGTCCAGTGTTAAAGTCCAGTGTGTACAGTACAGGAGTTAAAGTCCAGTGTGTACAGTACAGGAGTTAAAGTCAAGTGTTACAGTACAGGAGTTAAAGTCCAGTGTTAAAGTCCAGTGTGTACAGTACAGGAGTTAAAGTCAAGTGTTAATGTACAGGAGTTAAAGTCCAGTGTGTACAGTACAGGAGTTAAAGTCCAGTGTTAAAGTCCAGTGTGTACAGTACAGGAGTTAAGGTCCAGTGTTACAGTACAGGAGTTAAAGTCCAGTGTTAAAGTCCAGTGTGTACAGTACAGGAGTTATAGCCCAGTGTGTACAGTACAGGAGTTAAGGTCCAGTGTTACAGTACAGGAGTTAAAGTCCAGTGTTACAGTACAGTAGTTAAAGTCCAGTGTGTACAGTACAGGAGTTAAAGTCCAGTGTGTACAGTACAGGAGTTAAAGTCAAGTGTTAAAGTACAGGAGTTTAAGGACGTCCAGTGTTACCAGTACAGTAGTTAAAGTCCAGTGTGTTACAGTACAGGATTAAAGTCCAGTGTGTACAGTACAGGAGTTAAAGTCCAGTGTGTACAGTTAACAGGAGTTAAGGTCCAGTGTAAGGGGGGGGGACAAGTTAAGGGTCCAGTGTTACTGTACAGGGCGTCTAAAGTCCGCAGTGTAAAGTCCAGTGTTACAGTACAGGAGTTAAGGTCCAGTGTTACTGTACAGGAGTTAAAGTCAAGTGTTAAAGTCCAGTGTTACAGTACAGGAGTTAAAGTCCAGTGTTACAGTACAGTAGTTAAAGTCCAGTGTGTACAGTACAGGAGTTAAAGTCCAGTGTGTACAGTACAGGAGTTAAAGTCCAGTGTTAAAGTCCAGTGTGTACAGTACAGGAGTTAAGGTCCAGTGTTACAGTACAGGAGTTAAGGTCCAGTGTTACTGTACAGGAGTTAAAGTCCAGTGTTACAGTACAGTAGTTAAAGTCCAGTGTGTACAGTACAGGAGTTAAAGTCAAGTGTTAAAGTCCAGTGTTACAGTACAGGAGTTAAGGTCCAGTGTTACTGTGGTTCTTACTGGTTTCCAGTGCAGTTAGACTGTTCCTCACAGGCAGTGCAGCAGCTTCATATTCTCTCTCAAGTCTCTTATAAGCTCAGGATTTTGGCAGCGTTCCTTGATGAATAAACACTCTCGTCTCTTAATGGGGAACAGTTTATGCTATAGTGTTTAGCACAATGTTCTGACAGTTTAAGCTGTGACTAAACATGAAAACTTCCCTTGAATGATGATACATTGAATCATTTGTCACACGCTTCAATCAAAGTTACTTTCGGTGCGTTCAAGCATGTATTCGACCGATTGAGCTACAGGAATATGATTGCATTGATTTTGCTGTTGAACTTTTAATTGTTTGAATAGATTAAATATAAATGATTTTGATTCATGTCAAGTCATTGTTATTAGTAACAGAAGATCGTGCATTAACAGAACATGAAACTGTAATATCTATAAAGTGGTTGTCCTTGTTAATTGGCTGATGAAGGGTTTTGTTGGCATTTGTTAGTCTATATAATACGTTATAAGATCGTAGTTCATCAATAGACCGAGGTGTTCAGTATCATCTGATTCCAGCTGTAACATCACGCAGACGTTTCTGTGTAACCAGCAGAGTTTTAGTGAACTACCCTTGTTTGAAATGGCAACAACGCTTCGCTTTCTTTACTGTTGCTAATCGTCTCTTATAGTGTTGCTATAGATACAAGCAGAAATGTATCCCTTTATCTCGCTGAATTGCACGGGATGATTGTCCCGCAGATGAGCGAACATGTTTGATGTGTCATTCATGCCAAATACATTAGCAATATTCTGCACGTTATTTACAGTGAAATACAGTATTAGCAAATACCGTCAGTTACCCGTTCCACGGTACCGCTATGACCGCCTGCTGTCTCTGTGAACACGTGTTCAGTTTAACCCGCGTCTGTCTGATCTGGATAAACACCGTGTCAAGATCAATAATCACTAAACGAATCTCGAGACACGTTCTGTCTCATTCAGCGCACTGCGTCGAGCTTTTGGACATTCTGACAGAGTTCAGGTGTCAAAGATGAT
>JAVLUX010000214.1:422500-425000 GCA_032164185.1 Moxostoma hubbsi
TTCAGTGTGTTTCAGGGTGTTGAGAGTGTTTCAGTGTGTTGAGAGTGTGTTGAGAGTGTTTCAGTGTGTTGAGAGTGTTTCAGTGTGTTGAGAGTGTTTCAGTGTGTTGAGAGTGTTTCAGTGTGTTGAGAGTGTTTCAGCGTGTTGAGAGTGTTTCAGTGTGTTTCAGTATGTTGAGAGTGTTTCAGCGTGTTGAGAGTGTTTCAGCGTGTTGAGAGTGTTTCAGTGTGTTTCAGGGTGTTGAGAGTGTTTCAGTGTGTTGAGAGTGTGTTGAGAGTGTTTCAGTGTGTTGAGAGTGTTTCAGTGTGTTTCAGTGTGTTGAGAGTGTTTCAGCGTGTTTCAGCGTGTTTCAGCGTGTTTCAGTGTGTTGAGAGTGTTTCAGCGTGTTTCAGTGTGTTTCAGCGTGTTGAGAGTGTTTCAGTGTGTTTCAGCGTGTTGAGAGTGTTTCAGTGTGTTGAGAGTGTTTCAGTGTGTTTCAGCGTGTTGAGAGTGTTTCAGTGTGTTGAGAGTGTGTTGAGAGTGTTTCAGTGTGTTGAGAGTGTGTTGAGAGTGTTTCAGCGTGTTGAGTGTGTTTCAGTGTGTTTCAGTGTGTTCAGAGTGTTTCAGTGTGTTGAGAGTGTTTCAGTGTGTTTCAGTGTGTTTCAGTGTGTTTCAGCGTGTTGAGAGTGTTTCAGTGTGTTTCAGTGTGTTGAGAGTGTTTCAGTGTGTTGAGAGTGTGTTGAGAGTGTTTCAGTGTGTTGAGAGTGTTTCAGTGTGTTGAGAGTGTTTCAGTGTGTTTCAGCGTGTTGAGTGTGTTTCAGCGTGTTTCAGTGTGTTTCAACGTGTTGAGAGTGTTTCAGTGTGTTTCAGTGTGTTGAGAGTGTTTCAGTGTGTTTCAGCGTGTTGAGAGTGTTTCAGTGTGTTTCAGTGTGTTGAGAGTGTTTCAGTGTGTTTCAGCGTGTTGAGAGTGTTTCAGTGTGTTGAGAGTGTTTCAGTGTGTTTCAGTGTGTTGAGAGTGTTTCAGCGTGTTGAGAGTGTTTCAGCGTGTTGAGAGTGTTTCAGTGTGTTTCAGTGTGTTGAGAGTGTTTCAGTGTGTTTCAGCGTGTTGAGAGTGTTTCAGTGTGTTTCAGTGTGTTGAGAGTGTTTCAGTGTGTTTCAGCGTGTTGAGAGTGTTTCAGTGTGTTGAGAGTGTTTCAGTGTGTTGAGAGTGTGTTGAGAGTGTTTCAGCGTGTTGAGTGTGTTTCAGTGTGTTTCAGTGTGTTGAGAGTGTTTCAGTGTGTTGAGAGTGTTTCAGTGTGTTTCAGCGTGTTGAGTGTGTTTCAGTGTGTTGAGAGTGTTTCAGCGTGTTGAGTGTGTTTCAGTGTGTTGAGTGTGTTTCAGCGTGTTGAGTGTGTTTCAGTGTGTTTCAGGCCAATTTGGTTACCCCATGTGACTCTACCCTTCCTAGCAACCGGGCCAATTTGGTTGCCCCATGTGACTCTACCCTCCCTAACAACCGGGACAATTTGGTTACCCCATGTGACTCTACCCTCCCTAGCAACCGGGACAATTTTGTTGCTAAGGAGACTGACTGGAGTGACTGGGATTCGAACTAGCATACCCCAGGGGTGGTAATTAGCGTCCTTTATCACTGACCCCCTGAAAAACCCGGATATTAAGATATATTTAATACTTCTGGATTACAGGCACTATTAGGGAATATTGCGACATGTGGCGCTGAACGCAGCTGATTTTAGTGATAGTCACGACACTTTTCTCAACTTATTCTTTTTAATTCCAAAATCATTGATGGAAATGGTCATTTTGACCCCCTTCTACACAATAATGTATTACTCTGTAAATATGGATCCTTGGTGTTTAATTTCGGAGTTCTCTGAAACACACTCGGTGCAGACGTTCATTCAGATGAATCTTTAATGGTCACGGGATGTCCCGAGAGGACTCCATTAGAGTCTAGTGTTTGTGATTGAGTCTTTGGTAACTGCTGATTTTACTCTGACACAGTAATGACTAGTTTCAGCTCCGTGTACGGCGGATGCTGCGTGAAGCGTTCACGGGGTTAACGGGATTATAAACCTCTGCTATTATCCTGTCTGCCATGACGGACGACACCAGAGAGGATTCCAGCACAATGCAGATTCATCAAACGCTCGTCACATTCTGCTCATATGTACACAACATATCATCAACTATCATGTAGTTATTGTGTGTTGTGTACACACGCTCCTGAGTGAGGAATTCCACACGGAATATCGCCACTTTTCCTTTCACACTCCATTAAAGACGTTAGCCATCAGATTTTCCTTTAATGATGCCGATGATTGTGTGTGAGGAACATGAAAGGATTTTTAGTGAGGGTGGAAATTGATTAAGGAGCAGATGAAGGATTTGTGCCGCCCAATTACAGGCCAAATATCCTCCGCTAATCTGCATAAGGGCGTGACCGGCGGCCGTGCTTCAGACGATGAACGGCATGTGCTGATGAAAACATGACGTACAGTTATTCCAAACACTCAAATGT
>JAVLUX010000214.1:427500-430000 GCA_032164185.1 Moxostoma hubbsi
TGTGTGTGTAGTGTGAGTGTGTAGTGTGTAGTGTGTGTGTGTTGTGTGTGTGTAGTGTGTGTGTGTGTAGTGTGTGTAGTGTGTGTGTTGTGTGTAGTGTGTGTGTGTGTAGTGTGTGTGTAGTGTGAGTTTGAGTGTGTGTAGTGTGTAGTGTGTGTGTGTGTGTTGTGTGTGTGTAGTGTGAGTGTGTGTGTGTGTGTGTGTGTAGTGTGTAGTGTGTGTGTGGTGTGAGTGTGTAGTGTGTGTGTGTGGTGTGAGTGTAGTGTGTGTGTGTGTTGTGTGTGTAGTGTGAGTGTGTGTAGTGTGAGTGTGTGTGTGTGTGTAGTGTGTTGTGTGTGTGTGTGTAGTGTGTTGTGTGTAGTGTGTGTGTTTAGTGTGGTGTGTGTGTGTTGGGGTGATGTGAGGCTCTTTCCTCTTTTGGTTTATCTCAGATTATCTGTAATCTCAGCTGTTTTAATTCACCTCAGTGCTGGGTCATATCTGTCAGTGTAAGTGAAGTGCGTCTCTATTGGCTGGACAAGTGATTGACAGCCGGTGGGCGGGACTCAGTGGATTATTTGATGCAGGTTTGTGTGTGCAGAATGCTGCATTGTGCTTATGAAAGACATGAGACCGAGTGCAGAACGGCGTGTGGAATATTCTGGAGATCGGATAAGACACACAGTATTTACAGGACGTACGTTACATTTACAGTCAAGCTGCACGTTTGATCATCGTGTGCCACGTGAACATAGACACTGTAAATCATTCATGAGCACCGCTCTGGTCCAAGCAATAACTAAATCAGCCAAATCTCATCTCGAGATGTTTTCTGTCCAGCAAGACCAGAAGGGTCGTCTACTGTAATGAACTCTCCGGCCTTCCCGAAAACACCATTAGACACCTGCAGCTCATGCAGAATGCCAGTGCTGACCCGAACCAACAAATCTGAGCACATTCCCCCAGTCCTGCGATCTGTGCACCGCCGTGCGCTCACATTTACACTTTAAATACTGTTACTCATTTATATATCGCTCACCGCGGACGGAAGAACTGCAGATGTGCTGAATATAAACAGACCTCTCACATCATTAGGATCAAGCCACCCGCAGCTGGCACCAGCTTCCAGAAGAGGTCGGGTGTGCCCCAATAGAAGCCTCTAGTGGTCGACCGAAATGTGTTTATAATGGCTGATGTCCCGAGAGCAGATCGACCCAAACAATGCGGATATATCTCACATAACAAACATTACACGAATCAAACCAATACCAGCACATAGAGAATATGACATTTATTCATAATGCTCGTGAAGGTCTTTTACTTTAAAGTTGCTGTCGTGTGGATCCAGCGATGTATTGATCTGGATCAGCTGATTGTTTATTGCATTTGTTGAAACGAGATATGTGCATATTTGCAGACGGTATATTCTAGAAGTTTTATTGATGTCTTTTCTCGTTAGACGAGTTAAAGTGACAGGAACTGTTGAGGAGAGAGAGGGAGAAACAGACACTTTATGAGCTCAATCGCGTCGCTCGCGGCTCTGATATACGGACCGAGACTAAACGAAACTCTTCATTTATTTAAAAGTGTATTTTATCTTGCATTGTATTTAATGTAAAGCACTTTGCCTTGACCTGGCTGGTAAAAGTGCAGATTTCTCAGTTCAGCTGCGAGATTGTTAATATGCGTCCACTGAACCGCTGCTCTTCTTAAAGAGACAGTACTGGTTTAGCACATGTGCCACATCTCACTGTAAACACTTTAATAAAACAAACTATGCATGGAAACAATAAACATGCAACAGAAGATATATACAGTATATCTCCATTTTTATTGATGGAACACACATTTGCTCATTTTTAAAAAGCCAAAATAAGACAAAAATGCTGAAAAAGTAATGATAAAATCTAACATGAATATTTCCATAATGTAACTGCATTAGCTGAGCTGATTTTATGTGGAAAATAAACAGATATTATATCTGAAATATACCAAATAAATCAAAATTGGAATGGAGAGTTTGTGAATGCAACAGGATCAAATGGGGAGATCGGTCTGATCATTCATGTCTGCTGCAAGTGGCACTTAATAGAAAAGCCTAAAAAGCCTGAGAAATGTGCCTCAGACAGAAAGTGCTCTCATATGTCCTGTCCCAGAGGACCCGCTCAGTGTAATGGAGGTACTTCAGGGTGAAAGTGTTGCAACGTCCTTCAGTGACGGCAGCATTGACCGTATATCAACACAGCGGACGGCTTGTCCATTAGTCTCCACCACGGTAAATTCTCATTTGTGTCTCCAGCTGCTTTCAGCCTCACTGTGACCTCACGCAGAGCTCAGAGGATATGCACCAATCTCGCCATCAACACGTCTTCTAACATGTGAAACGGCCTTCAAACACGCTCGGCGCTCCTCTGATGTGACTGTAGATGAGCAGACACTCATGGCACACCCTACCTGTTTATACTGTCTGTTAAGCCTTCAGTTTTTGATTCAAGTGTTACTTAATGTGAAGCTGATTTTG
>JAVLUX010000214.1:435000-457500 GCA_032164185.1 Moxostoma hubbsi
TATACCGGATAAACTATACCTGATAAACTATACCGGATAAACTATACCGGATAAACTATACCTGATAAACTATACCTGATAAACTATACCTGATAAACTATACCGGACAAACTATACCGGATAAACTATACCGGATAAACTATACCTGATAAACTATACCGGATAAACTATACCGGATAAACTATACCTGATAAACTATACCTGATAAACTATACCGGATAAACTATACCGGATAAACTATACCGGATAAACTATACCTGATAAACTATACCTGATAAACTATACCGGATAAACTATACCGGATAAACTATACCTGATAAACTATACCGGATAAACTATACCGGATAAACTATACCGGATAAACTATACCTGATAAACTATACCGGATAAACTATACCGGATAAACTATACCGGATAAACTATACCTGATAAACTATACCGGATAAACTATACCTGATAAACTATACCTGATAAACTATACCTGATAAACTATACCGGATAAACTATACCTGATAAACTATACCTGATAAACTATACCGGACAAACTATACCTGATAAACTATACCTGATAAACTATACCGGATAAACTATACCGGATAAACTATACCTGATAAACTATACCGGACAAACTATACCGGATAAACTATACCTGATAAACTATACCGGATAAACTATACCGGATAAACTATACCTGATAAACTATACCTGATAAACTATACCGGACAAACTATACCGGATAAACTATACCTGATAAACTATACCGGATAAACTATACCGGATAAACTATACCTGATAAACTATACCGGATAAACTATACCTGATAAACTATACCTGATAAACTATACCTGATAAACTATACCTGATAAACTATACCGGACAAACTATACCGGACAAACTATACCGGATAAACTATACCGGACAAACTATACCGGATAAACTATACCGGACAAACTATACCTGATAAACTATACCGGATAAACTATACCGGATAAACTATACCGGACAAACTATACCTGATAAACTATACCGGATAAACTATACCTGATAAACTATACCGGATAAACTATACCGGATAAAATTGTATTTGATGGACTATATCGGATAAATCTTTGGCCTACTATATAAAATACTGGATGGAATATACAGAATAAAATGTATTGTAAAAACTAAAGTGGGAAAATAATACTGGATAGACTGTACTGTGTGAAGAATACTGATAAACACAAACTTATTGTGAGTCGCTCATCTCAGACTTATAATTAGTGCTCAGCAGAATTTGTCTCTATGGCAACTGGCGCTTATTCTTCTCTTTATAACAGATAATGATTGTTATTGTAAACTCACAAACACACAGAAGATACATGGAAATGGGATCAATGAATAAATAATCCATAAGATCAGTATAACGGAGTACTCTCTCTCTCTTTAATGTGCATCAGGGCATCATGGGATGTTTTCTGCACAGTTTACCGAACACGGCACAAATCTGATCAATTCATGGAAAACTGTCTTTAAAATTTGATGACTTGTGTTACATTCAGTTTCGTTTCAAATGGAAGTGCTGTTCATGAAGTACAACACACACGGAGAGATGGAGGTGTGTGTGTGTGTGTGTGTGTGTGTGTGTGTGTCTCGTGTGGTTTCATTACTGCGGTCAGAGTCTCTTCACACTTCAGCTGCTTCATCCATCCGTCCGTGGAGAGTTTGACAGATCTCAGATCTGTCTGTGGGTGAGGGTACTGGAGCGTTTACAAATGTGCAGCTTGTGTTTGTGTTAAAGCACTTACATGAATTCTTCAGTATCAGTGAGTGATGCCAGAGATTATTTAGCAGAGTCGGGCCACTACTGATCAAATGTATGTCTGAGCACCCAACGGATGTAGAAAGGACGTCCCTTTGTAAAACTGGGCACCTCTTGCTGAATTAAACATGAAGCATTATACAGTATGTCATGTGACAACAATGGATCGTACCACTATATGACATGTGTTTGATGACATATTGTGTGCTGTTTCACACACTGCTGTGCCTGTGAGGAAATAGTGTGTAGTGTGCAGTATGCCAGTATGCAGTATACCAGTATGCAGTATGCCAGTGTGCAGTATGCCAGTGTGCAGTATACCAGTATGCAGTATACCAGTGTGCAGTATGCCAGTATAACAGTATGCAGTATACCAGTATAACAGTGTGCAGTATAGCAGTATGCAGTATAGCAGTATGCAGTAAGCAGTATGCCAGTATACCAGTATGCAGTATACCAGTATGCAGTATACCAGTATGCAGTATAACAGTGTGCAGTATAGCAGTATGCAGTATAGCAGTATGCAGTAAGCAGTATGCCAGTATACCAGTATGCAGTATACCAGTATGCAGTATGCCAGTATGCAAGTATGCAGTAAGCAGTATGCCAGTATGCAGTATACCAGTATGCAGTATGCAGTATACCAGTATGCAGTAAGCCAGTAAGCAGTATGCCAGTATGCCAGTATGCAGTATACCATTGTGCAGTATGCCAGTGTGCAGTATACCAGTATGCAGTATGCCAGTATACCAGTATGCAAGTATGCAGTAGGCAGTATACCATTATACCAGTATGCAGTATACCATTATACCAGTATGCAGTATACCAGTATACCAGTATGCAGTATACCAGTATACCAGTATGCCAGTATGCAAGTATGCAGTATACCAGTATGCCAGTATGCAGTATGCCAGTATGCAGTATGCCAGTATACCAGTAAGCAGTATGCAGTAAGCCAGTAAGCAGTATGCCAGTATGCCAGTAAGCAGTATGCCAGTATACCAGTATGCAAGTATGCAGTATGCAGTATACCAGTATGCAGTATACCAGTATGCAGTATGCAGTAAGCCAGTAAGCCGTATGCAGTAAGCAGTATGCCAGTATACAAGTATGCAGTATGCAGTATACCAGTATGCAGTATACCAGTATATCAGTATACCAGTATATCAGTATACCAGTATATCAGTATGCAGTATATCAGTAAGCAGTATGCCAGTAAGCAGTATGCAGTATGCAGTATGCAGTATATCAGTAAGCATTATGCAGTAAGCAGTATGCCAGTAAGCAGCATGCCAGTATGCCAGTATGCAGTATGCAGTATGCAGCATGCCAGTAAGCAGTATGCCAGTATGCTGTAAGCAGCATGCCAGTATACAAGTATGCAGTATGCAGTATACCAGTATGCAGTATACCAGTATACCAGTATGCAGTATATCAGTAAGCAGTAAGCCAGTATGCCAGTAAGCAGCATGCCAGTATGCAGTATGCTGTAAGCAGTATATCAGTAAGCAGTATGCCAGTATACAAGTATGCAGTATGCAGTATACCAGTATGCAGTATACCAGTATGCAGTATACCAGTATATCAGTATGCAGTATATCAGTATGCAGTATATCAGTAAGCATTATGCAGTAAGCAGTATGCCAGTAAGCAGCATGCCAGTATGCAGTATGCAGCATGCCAGTATGCCAGTAAGCAGTATGCCAGTATGCAGTAAGCAGTATGCCAGTATGCTGTAAGCAGCATGCCAGTATACAAGTATGCAGTATGCAGTATACCAGTATGCAGTATATCAGTATGCTGTAAGCAGTATGCCAGTAAGCAGCATGCCAGTATGCAGTATGCAGTATGCTGTAAGCAGTATGCCAGTAAGCAGCATGCCAGTATGCAGTAAGCAGTATGCAGTAAGCAGTATGCCAGTAAGCAGTATGCCAGTATGCAGTATGCTGTAAGCAGTATGCAGTAAGCAGTATGCCAGTATGCAGTATGCCAGTAAGCAGTATGCAGTAAGCAGTATGCAGTAAGCAGTATGCCAGTATGCAGTATGCCAGTAAGCAGTAAGCAGTATGCCAGTATGCTGTAAGCAGTATGCAGTAAGCAGTATGCCAGTATGCTGTAAGCAGTATGCAGTATGCAGTAAGCAGTATGCCAGTATGCTGTAAGCAGTATGCCAGTATGCAGTAAGCAGTATGCAGTAAGCAGTATGCAGTAAGCAGTATGCCAGTATGCTGTAAGCAGTATGCCAGTAAGCAGCATGCCAGTATGCAGTATGCTGTAAGCAGTATGCCAGTAAGCAGCATGCCAGTATGCAGTATGCAGTATGCTGTAAGCAGTATGCCAGTAAGCAGCATGCCAGTATGCAGTAAGCAGTATGCAGTAAGCAGTATGCCAGTAAGCAGTATGCCAGTATGCAGTATGCTGTAAGCAGTATGCAGTAAGCAGTATGCCAGTATGCAGTATGCAGTAAGCAGTATGCAGTAAGCAGTATGCCAGTATGCAGTATGCCAGTAAGCAGTATGCCAGTATGTTGTAAGCAGTATGCCAGTATGCTGTAAGCAGTATGCAGTAAGCAGTATGCAGTAAGCAGTATGCCAGTATGCTGTAAGCAGTATGCCAGTATGCAGTAAGCCAGTATGCAGTATGCTGTAAGCAGTATGCAGTAAGCAGTATGCAGTAAGCAGTATGCCAGTATGCAGTATGCCAGTAAGCAGTATGCAGTAAGCAGTATGCCAGTATGTTGTAAGCAGTATGCCAGTAAGCAGTATGCCAGTATGCCAGTATGCAGTAAGCAGTATGCCAGTATGCAGTATGCCAGTAAGCAGTATGCAGTAAGCAGTATGCCAGTATGCTGTAAGCAGTATGCAGTAAGCATTATGCAGTATGCAGTATACCAGTATGCAGTAAGCAGTATGCAGTATGCTGTAAGCAGTATGCAGTAAGCAGTATGCCAGTATGCTGTAAGCAGTATGCAGTAAGCAGTATGCCGGTATGCTGTAAGCAGTATGCAGTAAGCAGTATGCAGTATGCTGTAAGCAGTATGCAGTATGCAGTATGCCAGTAAGCAGTATGCAGTAAGCAGTATGCAGTAAGCAGTATGCCAGTATGCTGTAAGCAGTATGCAGTAAGCAGTATGCAGTATACCAGTATGCAGTAAGCAGTATGCAGTATGCTGTAAGCAGTATGCAGTAAGCAGTATGCCAGTATGCTGTAAGCAGTATGCAGTAAGCAGTATGCCAGTATGCTGTAAGCAGTATGCCAGTATGCAGTAAGCAGTATGCCAGTATGCCAGTATGCTGTAAGCAGTATGCCAGTATGCAGTAAGCAGTATGCAGTATGCCAGTATGGCAGTATGCAGTAAGCAGTATGCCAGTATGCTGTAAGCAGTATGCCAGTATGCCAGTATGCTGTAAGCAGTATGCCAGTATGCAGTATGCCAGTATGCAGTAAGCAGTATGCCAGTATGCCAGTATGCTGTAAGCAGTATGCCAGTATGCAGTAAGCAGTATGCCAGTATGCTGTAAGCAGTATGCCAGTATGCCAGTATGGAAGTATGCTGTAAGCAGTAAGCAGTATGCAGTATGCTGTAAGCAGTATGCAGTATGCCAGTATGGCAGTATGCAGTAAGCAGTATGCCAGTATGCTGTAAGCAGTATGCCAGTATGCCAGTATGGCAGTATGGCAGTATGCAGTATGCTGTAAGCAGTATGCCAGTATGGCAGTATGCAGTATGCTGTAAGCAGTATGCCAGTATGCTGTAAGCAGTATGCAGTATGCCAGTATGCCAGTATGCTGTAAGCAGTATGCAGTATGCCAGTATGGCAGTATGCAGTAAGCAGTATGCCAGTATGCTGTAAGCAGTATGCAGTATGCCAGTATGGAAGTATGCTGTAAGCAGTAAGCAGTATGCAGTATGCTGTAAGCAGTATGCAGTATGCCAGTATGGCAGTATGCAGTAAGCAGTATGCCAGTATGCTGTAAGCAGTATGCCAGTATGCCAGTATGGCAGTATGGCAGTATGCAGTATGCTGTAAGCAGTATGCCAGTATGCAGTATGCCAGTATGGCAGTATGCAGTATGCTGTAAGCAGTATGCCAGTATGCTGTAAGCAGTATGCAGTATGGCAGTATGCAGTAAGCAGTATGCCAGTATGCTGTAAGCAGTATGCCAGTATGCCAGTATGGCAGTATGCTGTAAGCAGTAAGCAGTATGCAGTATGCTGTAAGCAGTATGCCAGTATGGCAGTATGGCAGTATGCAGTATGCTGTAAGCAGTATGCCAGTATGC
Source organism: Moxostoma hubbsi (assembly GCA_032164185.1). Lineage (NCBI taxonomy): Eukaryota > Metazoa > Chordata > Actinopteri > Cypriniformes > Catostomidae > Moxostoma > Moxostoma hubbsi. The sequence continues at coordinate 441,086 of JAVLUX010000214.1, forward strand.
AGTATGCCAGTATGGCAGTATGCAGTATGCTGTAAGCAGTATGCAGTATGCCAGTATGGCAGTATGCAGTAAGCAGTATGCAGTATGCTGTAAGCAGTATGCAGTAAGCAGTATGCCAGTATGTTGTAAGCAGTATGCCAGTAAGCAGTATGCCAGTATGCCAGTATGCAGTAAGCAGTATGCCAGTATGCAGTATGCCAGTAAGCAGTATGCAGTAAGCAGTATGCCAGTATGCTGTAAGCAGTATGCAGTAAGCATTATGCAGTATGCAGTATACCAGTATGCAGTAAGCAGTATGCAGTATGCTGTAAGCAGTATGCAGTATGCAGTATGCCAGTATGGCAGTATGCAGTATGCTGTAAGCAGTATGCCAGTATGCTGTAAGCAGTATGCAGTATGGCAGTATGCAGTAAGCAGTATGCCAGTATGCTGTAAGCAGTATGCCAGTATGCCAGTATGGCAGTATGCTGTAAGCAGTAAGCAGTATGCAGTATGCTGTAAGCAGTATGCCAGTATGGCAGTATGGCAGTATGCAGTATGCTGTAAGCAGTATGCCAGTATGCAGTATGCCAGTATGGCAGTATGCAGTATGCTGTAAGCAGTATGCAGTATGCCAGTATGGCAGTATGCAGTAAGCAGTATGCAGTATGCCAGTAAGCAGTATGCAGTAAGCAGTATGCCAGTATGTTGTAAGCAGTATGCCAGTAAGCAGTATGCCAGTATGCCAGTATGCAGTAAGCAGTATGCCAGTATGCAGTATGCCAGTAAGCAGTATGCAGTAAGCAGTATGCCAGTATGCTGTAAGCAGTATGCAGTAAGCATTATGCAGTATGCAGTATGCCAGTATGCAGTATGCCAGTAAGCAGTATGCAGTAAGCAGTATGCCAGTATGCTGTAAGCAGTATGCAGTAAGCAGTATGCCAGTATGCTGTAAGCAGTATGCAGTAAGCAGTATGCCGGTATGCTGTAAGCAGTATGCAGTAAGCAGTATGCAGTATGCAGTATACCAGTATGCCAGTAAGCAGTATGCAGTATGCTGTAAGCAGTATGCAGTATGCAGTATGCCAGTAAGCAGTATGCAGTAAGCAGTATGCAGTAAGCAGTATGCCAGTATGCTGTAAGCAGTATGCAGTAAGCAGTATGCAGTATGCAGTATACCAGTATGCAGTAAGCAGTATGCAGTATGCTGTAAGCAGTATGCAGTAAGCAGTATGCCAGTATGCTGTAAGCAGTATGCAGTAAGCAGTATGCCAGTATGCTGTAAGCAGTATGCCAGTATGCAGTAAGCAGTATGCCAGTATGCCAGTATGCTGTAAGCAGTATGCCAGTATGCAGTAAGCAGTATGCAGTATGCCAGTATGGCAGTATGCAGTAAGCAGTATGCCAGTATGCTGTAAGCAGTATGCCAGTATGCCAGTATGCTGTAAGCAGTATGCCAGTATGCAGTATGCCAGTATGCAGTAAGCAGTATGCCAGTATGCCAGTATGCTGTAAGCAGTATGCCAGTATGCAGTAAGCAGTATGCCAGTATGCTGTAAGCAGTATGCCAGTATGCCAGTATGGAAGTATGCTGTAAGCAGTAAGCAGTATGCAGTATGCTGTAAGCAGTATGCAGTATGCCAGTATGGCAGTATGGCAGTATGCAGTATGCTGTAAGCAGTATGCCAGTATGCAGTATGCCAGTATGGCAGTATGCAGTATGCTGTAAGCAGTATGCCAGTATGCTGTAAGCAGTATGCAGTATGCCAGTATGCCAGTATGCTGTAAGCAGTATGCAGTATGCCAGTATGGCAGTATGCAGTAAGCAGTATGCCAGTATGCTGTAAGCAGTATGCAGTATGCCAGTATGGAAGTATGCTGTAAGCAGTAAGCAGTATGCAGTATGCTGTAAGCAGTATGCAGTATGCCAGTATGGCAGTATGCAGTAAGCAGTATGCCAGTATGCTGTAAGCAGTATGCCAGTATGCCAGTATGGCAGTATGGCAGTATGCAGTATGCTGTAAGCAGTATGCCAGTATGCAGTATGCCAGTATGGCAGTATGCAGTATGCTGTAAGCAGTATGCCAGTATGCTGTAAGCAGTATGCAGTATGGCAGTATGCAGTAAGCAGTATGCCAGTATGCTGTAAGCAGTATGCCAGTATGCCAGTATGGCAGTATGCTGTAAGCAGTAAGCAGTATGCAGTATGCTGTAAGCAGTATGCCAGTATGGCAGTATGGCAGTATGCAGTATGCTGTAAGCAGTATGCCAGTATGCAGTATGCCAGTATGGCAGTATGCAGTATGCTGTAAGCAGTATGCAGTATGCCAGTATGGCAGTATGCAGTAAGCAGTATGCAGTATGCTGTAAGCAGTATGCAGTATGCCAGTATGGCAGTATGCAGTAAGCAGTATGCAGTATGCTGTAAGCAGTATGCAGTATGCCAGTATGGCAGTATGCAGTAAGCAGTATGCAGTAAGCAGTATGCAGTATGCTGTAAGCAGTATGCAGTATGCCAGTATGGCAGTATGCAGTATGCTGTAAGCAGTATGCAGTATGCCAGTATGGCAGTATGCAGTATGCTGTAAGCAGTATGCAGTATGCCAGTATGGCAGTATGCAGTAAGCAGTATGCAGTATGCTGTAAGCAGTATGCAGTATGCCAGTATGGCAGTATGCAGTAAGCAGTATGCAGTATGCTGTAAGCAGTATGCCAGTATGGCAGTATGGCAGTATGCAGTATGCTGTAAGCAGTATGCCAGTATGCAGTATGCCAGTATGGCAGTATGCCAGTATGCTGTAAGCAGTATGCAGTATGCCAGTATGGCAGTATGCAGTAAGCAGTATGCCAGTATGCTGTAAGCAGTATGCCAGTATGCCAGTATGGCAGTATGGCAGTATGCAGTATGCTGTAAGCAGTATGCCAGTATGCAGTATGCCAGTATGGCAGTATGCAGTATGCTGTAAGCAGTATGCCAGTATGCTGTAAGCAGTATGCAGTATGCCAGTATGGCAGTATGCAGTAAGCAGTATGCCAGTATGCTGTAAGCAGTATGCCAGTATGCCAGTATGGCAGTATGCTGTAAGCAGTAAGCAGTATGCAGTATGCTGTAAGCAGTATGCCAGTATGCCAGGATTCCCAACATAACCAGAGAGAGAGAAATACACTTTGGCCAAGTTCTCGGCAGACTGTTTAGATGTGTGTATTATTTAATTATGCAATGACCTCACTGACACTGACCCGTGTGTGTGTGTGTGTGTGTGTGTGTGTGTGTGTGTAATGTCATTATTCCACAAATACATTAAGAAGTCTCATTCCCAGATCTGTGGTGGGAGAAACTGCCAGGAATGAACAGATGATTGTTTTACTGTCACAATACAGTTACATGATTGTAAATCTTACATTTAATTTTAATTAACCGTGTGTGTGTGAGAGTGAGTGAGTGAGAGTGTGTGTGTGTGTGTGTGTGTGTGTGTGTGTAGTGAGAGTGTGTGTGTGTAGTGAGAGTGTGTATGTAGTGAGAGTGTTGTGTGTGTGTGTGTGTGTGTGTGTGTGTGTAGTGAGAGTGTGTGTGAGTGTGTGTGTGTGTGTGTGTGTGTGTGTGTGTGTGTGTAGTGAGAGTGTTGTGTGTGTGTGTGTGTGTGTGTAGTGAGAGTGTGTGTGAGTGTGTGTGTGTGTGTGTGTGTAGTGAGAGTGTGTGTGTGTGTGTGTGTGTGTGTAGTGAGAGTGTGTGTGTGTGTGTGTGTGTGTGTGACATTCATGTGCTGCTGTTCTGATGGTCTTTACCTTCATTACACTCTCACATCAGAAGTCTGTGTTTATTTGTAACCCACTTTGGATAAAAGGATCTGTTATATAAATAATTAAATGTGAGTGTAGTGATGAAAATAAATGAAGCAGTTGTGTTCTTGTAATTGTGTTAGTGAATAAACACGTCGTGCTGAGGAAGCAGATGTCTGACCAACACCAGCTGACCTTCATACAGAGATCATTATAGCATGAACACATTTGCACAGCTCGTTCATGTTAAAATATTACAATATTACAGCAAACAATGTGTGTGTGTGTTCACGGGTTAGTCATGTTTCTCTCACACACACACACACACACACATGCTGTGTTCTGGTTGGGTGACCCCTCTGTGTGTGTCGGGTGTCATGTTAATCGATTGAACCCTTCCTGTTTTATTAAACACGGTCAGTGAGTCATCCTGCTCAGCTGCCTCAGCCAATCACACGCTGAGCTGTGTCAGGTTATTATGCTGTTAACACTCACTCTGATTGGCCGAGATGCTGGTCCTGAGGCACAGTTAATTAATGCTGCTGTAGCGTGCAGTGAAAGACCTGGAGTGTGTGTGTGTGTGTGTGTGTGAGTGTGTGTGTGTGTGTGGGGGAGTGTGTGTGTGTGTGTGTGAGAGTGTGTATATGTGTGTGTGTGTGTGTGTGTGAGAGTGTATATGTGTGTGTGTGTGAGAGTGTGTATATGTGTGTGTATATGTGTGTGTGTGTGTGTGTGTATATGTGTGTGTGTATGTGTGTGTGTGTGTGTGTAAATGTGTGTGTGTGCTTATTGGACTTTATGGTGTGTTGAATGTTGTTGTAAAGGTCAAGTGATGCGGCACTCAAAGGAAATTGAAATTCCAGAACAGATTATTCCTTGATTTCATCCTGCTGACTTGTTCTCTTACTCCTGTCTGTCATCAAGGTTTGTGTGGTTCTGAAACGGGAATGATGGGAGTCTCTGTGAGGGAGCAGTTGAGTTTCCTTTGAAATGGAAAATGAACATCAGTCTCTGTCTGGATAATCCTCTTTTAATAATACAGAGTCCATTTAGAAAGCTTTTAGCAAATCAGCCATTTATGTGAGACTTCACAAGGACATGCTGACGGGACTGTACACACACACACACACACACACACACACACCACAGCTGCTCACATTTACACATCTCACCTGAACTGCATATGCATTGAGTGCCTCTTGTTCAGGTGAGATGAGTTCATGATTATCACTGCATGATACTAATAATGATTCACTGAGGAGACACTAATATTAATTGTTTCCTGTCTCGACCTCGGGATTGATGTCCTGAGATTACCAGAGACGGTCAGATCCAGCTCTGTTCCTGCTTGGTGTTTGGGAGATTATTCCATAGTTCAGGAGCCAAATATGAACGGGATCGTCCTCCTTTTGTGGATTTTGATATTCTAGGAAGTATTAAAGGGCAGAATTGTGTGATCGTGATGAAGGTGATGAATATAGTGTGGTAGAAGGTCACTTCAGTACTGCGGAGACATTCAACGCTTTATATGTAGTTACAGAATATTATAATTAATATGTAATTTAACAGGAAACAATGTAACGATGATAAAATGGGGCTAATATGATCGTATTTCTGGCTGCTGCATTTTGACCCAATTGAAGATTATTTATTGATCTTGCTGGACATCCTCCCAGTAATGCATCACAATAATCTAGTCTTGATGAACGCATGAATTAGTGTTTCGGCATCAGCAACAGAGAGTGAGTGCCGTAATTTATCAATATTTCTGAGGTGAAAGAATGCTGTTCTACAAACATTGGTGATGTGATTGTCAAAGGACAGATTGGATATATATAACACCTAATTATTCACTGTTGAAGATGATGTAACAGAACATCCATCCAGAGTCACATTATATTTTGGTCCAATCATTAGTACCTCTGTTTTATCAGAATTGAGTAGAAGGAAATTTCTGGCCATCCAATCTTTGATTTCATCGATACACTCTGATAATTTGGAGAATTGTGAAATCTCATCAGGTTTTGAGGAAATATAAAGTTGTGTATCGTCAGTATAACAGTGGAAACTTATTCCACGATTCCTGATAATATCTCCCAGGGGAAGCATATATATGGAGAAAAGCAGAGGCCCTAAAACTGATCCCTGTGACACTCCATACTTTACTTTTGTTTGGTTTGACAATTCATATTTTTCCATCTCAGCGAGTATTGACGCTGACTACCACACCTGGAGTCGTGAGTTTGAATCCAGGGCGTGCTGAGTGACTCCAGTCAGGTCTCCTTAGCAACCAAATTGGCCTGGTTGCTAGGGAGGGTAGAGTCACATGGGGTAACCAAATTGTCCCGGTTGCTAGGGAGGGTAGAGTCACATGGGTAACCAAATTGGCCCGGTTGCTAGGGAGTGTAGAGTCACATGGGGTAACCAAATTGTCCCAGTTGCTAGGGAGGGTAGAGTCACATGGGGTAACCAAATTGGCCCGGTTGCTAGGGAGAGTAGAGTCACATGGGGTAACCTCCTCGTGGTCACTATAATGTGGTTCTCGCTCTCGGTGGGGCGTGTGGTGAGTTGTGCGTGGATGCCGCGGAGAATAGCGTGAAGCCTCCACACGCGCTACGTCTTCATGGTAACATGCTCATTAAGTCACGTGATAAGATGCGTGGATTGATGTCTCAGACGCGGAGGCAACTGAGATTCGTCCTCCGACACCCGGATTGAGGCGAGTCACTACGCCACCACGAGGACTTGGAGCGCTTTGGGAATTGGGCGTTCCTGTTTGGGAGAAACATTACTTCAAACTTTGTCGATTGAGCTCAGCACGTACCGTATTAATATTCCTTTAAATCACAGTAAGTTAAAAGCAGCGCATGAACTACTACCATGATGTATAAATATTGAACTTTTTTTATTACAGGGGTCCTAAAAATAGTCTTAATTTTACTTTTGCAAAAATAAGAAACAAAAATGCAATCAGGTAAAGGGCCAGTGCAGAGGTGTTTCTCTCCCGCCGTTTCTGAAGGTTAAAGGTCACCCGTAGAGTTCTGGTGAACGGTGTTGTACATCAGGATTACTCCAGTCAAACGCACACACTTTCCTTCTGGTCTGTGACTCAGAAATGGGACACTTCCGTTGGACATTTTCCAGGTTCTGAAAATCGAACAGTGAATTGTCTGCTGAGACGTGAGAACTGAAGAAGAGATGTGACAGACTCATTTCCTGTAGCACAAGTGTTTCTGATGATGGGCCTTTTATTCACAGGACAGACATTGTTCAGGAGCCACAGGACACTTGAAGTGTGCTCTTGTTAGTGCTCTTGTTAGTGCTGTTTACTGAGGCATCACTCGTGCTGTTGATCACACTCATATTGAGTCATCCCACACTGCTACAAGCATGACATTGTTTAAAGACAGGTGTGATATTACCTGCAGACAAACTGGCACGACTGAAGAACTGAACACTCTTGACTCGGGCTAGTACACCTACAGTAGCGAACGCAACATACTGAACAGGAAGCGTTCATTGATCTGATCGTGTCAGAGTTAGTGATGTGGTTTTGATTTGACTCACCTTCGGGTTCTCGGCGGTTCTGATCCTGCAGATGTTAAACTGAATCTGATCACAAAACTACAACGACCCTCGCGACTGCGGTCACACCTTGTATACACCTAGCATCAACATGTCAAGCAGATCAGATTAGCACCTACTCAGAACACACATTTGACAACATGAAGTGCTTCATATAAACGTGATCAAATGTTTCACTTCATTTGCAGTCTGCAGAGCAGAGAGAGCACACTGAAATAGCAACAGCTTAACCTTTACTTCCGCAGTGTGGCAATATTTTGGTTATTAAAAAGACCCACAAGGCATCTTCAATGATGATGGTTATCCAATTTGTTGAATAAAGTGTCGTCTCAGGCAGGAAACACTTCAAACCTGAAGAGCCACATCTGTGATCATCACTCCGAGGAATATGCAGAGATGAATGTATGTGGGAAAACAGTATATAAGCTAATAAACGATCAACCCCTGATCATAACACTCCCAGATTAACAAGGTATAACTCGTGTCCTTTTTGCATCATCTGAAAAGTCTTTGATTTCATCGATACACTCCGCTAATTTGGAGAATTGTGAAATCTCATCAGGTTTTGAGGAAATATAAAGTTGTGTATCGTCAGTATAACAGTGGAAACTTATTCCACGATTCCTGATAATATCTCCCAGGGGAAGCATATACATGGAGAAAAGCAGAGGCCCTAAAACTGATCCCTGCGGCACTCCATACTTTACTTTTGTTTGGTTTGATAATTCCTCATTTACACAGACAATGTAGTAGCGGGATTGGCCGTGTGTGATACGGTCTCTGTGATTGGCCGTGAGTGATACGGTCTCTGTGATTGGCCGTGAGTGATACGGTCTCTGTGATTGGGCGTGTGTGATACGGTCTCTGTGATTGGGCGTGTGTGATACGGTCTCTGTGATTGGCGTGTGTGATACGGTCTCTGTGATTGGCGTGTGTGATACGGTCTCTGTGATTGGGCGTGTGTGATACGGTCTCTGTGATTGGCGTGTGTGATACGGTCTCTGTGATTGGCCGTGTGTGATACGGTCTCTGTGATTGGCGTGTGTGATACGGTCTCTGTGATTGGCGTGTGTGATACGGTCTCTGTGATTGGCCGTGAGTGATACGGTCTCTGTGATTGGCCGTGAGTGATACGGTCTCTGTGATTGGCGTGTGTGATACGGTCTCTGTGATTGGCGTGTGTGATACGGTCTCTGTGATTGGCCGTGAGTGATACGGTCTCTGTGATTGGCCGTGAGTGATACGGTCTCTGTGATTGGGCGTGTGTGATACGGTCTCTGTGATTGGGCGTGTGTGATACGGTCTCTGTGATTGGCGTGTGTGATACGGTCTCTGTGATTGGCGTGTGTGATACGGTCTCTGTGATTGGCCGTGAGTGATAGGGTCTCTGTGATTGGGCGTGTGTGATACGGTCTCTGTGATTGGCGTGTGTGATACGGTCTCTGTGATTGGCCGTGTGTGATACGGTCTCTGTGATTGGCGTGTGTGATACGGTCTCTGTGATTGGCGTGTGTGATACGGTCTCTGTGATTGGCCGTGAGTGATACGGTCTCTGTGATTGGCCGTGAGTGATACGGTCTCTGTGATTGGCGTGTGTGATACGGTCTCTGTGATTGGCGTGTGTGATACGGTCTCTGTGATTGGCGTGTGTGATACGGTCTCTGTGATTGCCGTGAGTGATACGGTCTCTGTGATTGGCGTGTGTGATACGGTCTCTGTGATTGGCCTTGAGTGATACGGTCTCTGTGATTGGCCGTGAGTGATACGGTCTCTGTGATTGGCGTGTGTGATACGGTCTCTGTGATTGGCGTGTGTGATACGGTCTCTGTGATTGGCCGTGAGTGATACGGTCTCTGTGATTGGCCGTGAGTGATACGGTCTCTGTGATTGGCGTGTGTGATACGGTCTCTGTGATTGGCGTGTGTGATACGGTCTCTGTGATTGGCCGTGAGTGATACGGTCTCTGTGATTGGCGTGTGTGATACGGTCTCTGTGATTGGCCGTGAGTGATACGGTCTCTGTGATTGGGCGTGTGTGATACGGTCTCTGTGATTGGCGTGTGTGATACGGTTTCTGTGATTGGCCGTGAGTGATACGGTCTCTGTGATTGGCCGTGAGTGATACGGTCTCTGTGATTGGCCGTGAGTGATACGGTCTCTGTGATTGGCGTGTGTGATACGGTCTCTGTGATTGGCGTGTGTGATACGGTCTCTGTGATTGGCGTGTGTGATACGGTCTCTGTGATTGGCCGTGAGTGATACGGTCTCTGTGATTGGCCGTGAGTGATACGGTCTCTGTGATTGGCGTGTGTGATACGGTCTCTGTGATTGCCGTGAGTGATACGGTCTCTGTGATTGGCGTGTGTGATACGGTCTCTGTGATTGGCGTGTGTGATACGGTCTCTGTGATTGGCCGTGAGTGATACGGTCTCTGTGATTGGCGTGTGTGATACGGTCTCTGTGATTGGCCGTGTGTGATACGGTCTCTGTGATTGGCCGTGAGTGATACGGTCTCTGTGATTGGCCGTGTGTGATACGGTCTCTGTGATTGCCGTGAGTGATACGGTCTCTGTGATTGGCGTGTGTGATACGGTCTCTGTGATTGGCGTGTGTGATACGGTCTCTGTGATTGGCCGTGAGTGATACGGTCTCTGTGATTGGCCGTGTGTGATACGGTCTCTGTGATTGGCCGTGAGTGATACGGTCTCTGTGATTGGCCGTGAGTGATACGGTCTCTGTGATTGGCCGTGAGTGATACGGTCTCTGTGATTGGCGTGTGTGATACGGTCTCTGTGATTGGCCGTGAGTGATACGGTCTCTGTGATTGGCCGTGAGTGATACGGTCTCTGTGATTGGCCGTGTGTGATACGGTCTCTGTGATTGGCCGTGAGTGATACGGTCTCTGTGATTGGCCGTGAGTGATACGGTCTCTGTGATTGGCCGTGAGTGATACGGTCTCTGTGATTGGCCGTGAGTGATACGGTCTCTGTGATTGGCCGTGAGTGATACGGTCTCTGTGATTGGCCGTGAGTGATACGGTCTCTGTGATTGGGCGTGTGTGATACGGTCTCTGTGATTGGCCGTGAGTGATACGGTCTCTGTGATTGGCGTGTGTGATACGGTCTCTGTGATTGGCGTGTGTGATACGGTCTCTGTGATTGGCCGTGTGTGATACGGTCTCTGTGATTGGGCGTGTGTGATACGGTCTCTGTGATTGGCCGTGAGTGATACGGTCTCTGTGATTGGCGTGTGTGATACGGTCTCTGTGATTGGCCGTGAGTGATACGGTCTCTGTGATTGGCCGTGAGTGATACGGTCTCTGTGATTGGCGTGTGTGATACGGTCTCTGTGATTGGCCGTGAGTGATACGGTCTCTGTGATTGGCCGTGAGTGATACGGTCTCTGTGATTGGCCGTGAGTGATGCGGTCTCTGTGATTGGCCGTGAGTGATACGGTCTCTGTGATTGGCGTGTGTGATACGGTCTCTGTGATTGGCGTGTGTGATACGGTCTCTGTGATTGGCCGTGAGTGATACGGTCTCTGTGATTGGCGTGTGTGATACGGTCTCTGTGATTGGCGTGTGTGATACGGTCTCTGTGATTGGCGTGTGTGATACGGTCTCTGTGATTGGCCGTGAGTGATGCGGTCTCTGTGATTGGCCGTGTGTGATACGGTCTCTGTGATTGGGCGTGTGTGATACGGTCTCTGTGATTGGCCGTGAGTGATACGGTCTCTGTGATTGGCGTGTGTGATACGGTCTCTGTGATTGGCGTGTGTGATACGGTCTCTGTGATTGGCCGTGTGTGATACGGTCTCTGTGATTGGGCGTGTGTGATACGGTCTCTGTGATTGGCCGTGAGTGATACGGTCTCTGTGATTGGCGTGTGTGATACGGTCTCTGTGATTGGCGTGTGTGATACGGTCTCTGTGATTGGCCGTGTGTGATACGGTCTCTGTGATTGGCCGTGAGTGATACGGTCTCTGTGATTGGCGTGTGTGATACGGTCTCTGTGATTGGCGTGTGTGATACGGTCTCTGTGATTGGGCGTGTGTGATACGGTCTCTGTGATTGGCGTGTGTGATACGGTCTCTGTGATTGGCCGTGAGTGATACGGTCTCTGTGATTGGCCGTGTGTGATACGGTCTCTGTGATTGGCGTGTGTGATACGGTCTCTGTGATTGGCCGTGAGTGATACGGTCTCTGTGATTGGCCGTGAGTGATACGGTTTCTGTGATTGGCCGTGAGTGATACGGTTTCTGTGATTGGCGTGTGTGATACGGTCTCTGTGATTGGCCGTGAGTGATACGGTCTCTGTGATTGCCGTGTGTGATACGGTCTCTGTGATTGGGCGTGTGTGATACGGTCTCTGTGATTGGCCGTGTGTGATACGGTCTCTGTGATTGGCCGTGAGTGATACGGTCTCTGTGATTGGCCGTGAGTGATACGGTCTCTGTGATTGGCCGTGAGTGATACGGTCTCTGTGATTGGCGTGTGTGATACGGTCTCTGTGATTGGCCGTGTGTGATACGGTCTCTGTGATTGGGCGTGTGTGATACGGTCTCTGTGATTGGCCGTGAGTGATACGGTCTCTGTGATTGGCCGTGAGTGATACGGTTTCTGTGATTGGCCGTGAGTGATACGGTCTCTGTGATTGGCGTGTGTGATACGGTCTCTGTGATTGGCCGTGTGTGATACGGTCTCTGTGATTGGGCGTGTGTGATACGGTCTCTGTGATTGGCCGTGAGTGATACGGTCTCTGTGATTGGCCGTGAGTGATACGGTTTCTGTGATTGGCCGTGAGTGATACGGTCTCTGTGATTGGCGTGTGTGATACGGTCTCTGTGATTGGCCGTGTGTGATACGGTCTCTGTGATTGGCCGTGTGTGATACGGTCTCTGTGATTGGCCGTGAGTGATACGGTCTCTGTGATTGGCCGTGTGTGATACGGTCTCTGTGATTGGCCGTGAGTGATACGGTCTCTGTGATTGGCCGTGAGTGATACGGTCTCTGTGATTGGCCGTGAGTGATACGGTCTCTGTGATTGGCGTGTGTGATACGGTCTCTGTGATTGGCCGTGTGTGATACGGTCTCTGTGATTGGCCGTGTGTGATACGGTCTCTGTGATTGGGCGTGTGTGATACGGTCTCTGTGATTGGCCGTGAGTGATACGGTCTCTGTGATTGGCCGTGAGTGATACGGTCTCTGTGATTGGCCGTGAGTGATACGGTCTCTGTGATTGGGCGTGTGTGATACGGTCTCTGTGATTGGGCGTGTGTGATACGGTCTCTGTGATTGGCGTGTGTGATACGGTCTCTGTGATTGGCCGTGAGTGATACGGTCTCTGTGATTGGCCGTGTGTGATACGGTCTCTGTGATTGGCCGTGTGTGATACGGTCTCTGTGATTGGCCGTGAGTGATACGGTCTCTGTGATTGGCCGTGAGTGATACGGTCTCTGTGATTGGCCGTGAGTGATACGGTCTCTGTGATTGGGCGTGTGTGATACGGTCTCTGTGATTGGCGTGTGTGATACGGTCTCTGTGATTGGCCGTGAGTGATACGGTCTCTGTGATTGGCGTGTGTGATACGGTCTCTGTGATTGGTCTAAAGAGACTTGAGGAAGCAACCTGTAATGAGACGAGATGACCACTTGACCATTGATCGGCTCTCCTGACCCAAGCTCATTCATCATGTGTATAATCTCCCAGTATGAGCATGACCTCTGACCTCTGAGCAACAGAAGCCCTGCATCACATACGACGACACACACATATTGTTTTCTGACTATTCAGATATGATTCTTCTCTCTGTGTGTGTGTGTGTGTGTGTGTGGTACAGTGAAGGAGTCCCTGTGGCGAGTGTCCTGTTCCTCTGTGAAATTTCAATTAGAAATAACTTTATTGCTTATTGCTCCCCAGAGACAACGATCTGTCTGTGCCATCAATAACAGCAGGAGTGTCTGTCAAACCACCAAGAGCAGTGCCACACACACACACACACACACACACACACACACACACACACACACACACACACACACACAGCTCTGACACTGATATGAGAGTGATTCATGTTCATTTCCTCTCAGCTGGTAATGGACTCTTCACTTGAGTGTGGATCTGTTGAAGAACTCACTGACGCATTCATTGTGTGTGTCAGTCAGTGTTTGTTACCTTGAAGCTTTCATTGTTTATTTGCTCGACATTAATTGATCGACTGGAGTCATGTGGATTACTTTCATGCAGTCTAAATATGACTTCTGGACCGTCAGACAGCCAGCAGCCTAATGGCATCCGTTTCCATTATAAGAGCCCACAGTGCTGAAATACTCTTCTACAAATCCTCATGTGTGTTCTGGGACGACACGAGTCGTGTCATGAATCAATCAAATGCAAATAAGTCACAAAAGGACGCATGAAACTAGCAAACATATCGATGCAGAGAAATAAATATATATTACAGTATAGAAAATGTATCATTCAATGTAGTAGTAATAATACAAATAGTTTATATGTTTTTAAATTAAATATAATCTAAAATATTTCAGTAATATCACACTTAAAGTTGTACTTCCTGTCGAGTGAACGCTGGCGTGTGTGTCCGCCGCTGCTCCGGTTGTGATGTTTTTAGTTGTTTATGTAATGGTCTCAGGAAATCATGTTTCATGGTTCTTGTTTATGGATAATGGACTGTTGAATCTGTCTGGACTGGAGTCACGCGGTGATCGACTCCTGATTCCTGGGGATTTTAATATCCACGTATGCCGTCCATCCAAAGCGCGGGTAAATGAATTTCTCTCCCTCACGGAGTCTTTAAATTGTGTTGAACATGTCACCGGTTCTACACACAACATGGGTCATACATTAGAGCTTGTGTTGTCTGATCTCTGTTTCTATCTTCCAGATCTCAGATATTGGCATCTCTGAGCATTATTCAATAATGTTTGTGTCTGTCTTTACGTCACTCCAGGTCCACTCATCAACTGTTTGATTTAGACGAGCTTCAGGTCTCTTTTGACATCTTAAAGGCGTCTTTAACAAACTATCAAAGAGCAGTGAAAGTGTTTCTCTAAAGTAATCTCTGATCATGCAAATCCACCAAAAGTATTGTTTAATACTGTCCATTCGGTCTGAAACACTATGAGAGATGATTACATGCTAATCAAGAGACAGACAGTGAGACAGACAGTGAGACAGGAGGAACAGAGACAGACAGTGAGACAGGAGGAACAGAGACAGACAGTGAGACAGGAGGAAGTGAGACAGACAGTGAGACAGGAGGAAGAGAGACAGACAGAGGCACTGAGTGTTTGAGTATGCAGTGAGACAGACAGACAAACAGTGAGACAGGAGGAAGAGAGACAGACAGTGCGACAGGAGGAAGAGAGACAGACAGAGTTACTGAGTGTTTCAGTGTGCAGTGAGACAGGAGGAAGAGAGACAGACAGAGGAACTGAGTGTTTGAGTATGCAGTGAGACAGGAGGAAGAGAGACAGACAGAGGAACTGAGTGTTTGAGTATGCAGTGAGACAGACAGACAAACAGTGAGACAGGAGGAAGAGAGACAGACAGTGAGACAGGAGGAAGAGAGACAGACAGAGTTACTGAGTGTTTCAGTGTGCAGTGAGACAGGAGGAAGAGAGACAGACAGAGGAACTGAGTGTTTGAGTATGCAGTGAGACAGACAGACAGTGAGACAGGAGGAAGAGAGACAGACAGAGGCAGTGAGTGTTTCAGTGTGCAGTGAGACAGGAGGAAGAGAGACAGCCAGAGGCAGTGAGTGTTTGTGTGTGCAGTGAGACAGACAGACAGTGAGACAGGAGGAAGAGAGACAGACAGAGGCACTGAGTGTTTGTGTGTGCAGTGAGACAGACAGACAGTGAGACAGGAGGAAGAGAGACAGACAGTGAGACAGGAGGAAGAGAGACAGACAGTGAGACAGGAGGAAGAGAGACAGACAGAGGCACTGAGTGTTTGTGTGTGCAGTGAGACAGACAGACAGTGAGACAGGAGGAAGAGAGACAGACAGAGGCAGTGAGTGTTTGTGTGTGCAGTGAGACAGACAGACAGTGAGACAGGAGGAAGTGAGACAGACAGAGGCACTGAGTGTTTCAGTGTGCAGTGAGACAGGAGGAAGAGAGACAGACAGTGAGACAGGAGGAAGAGAGACAGACAAAGGCACTGAGTGTTTGTGTGTGCAGTGAGACAGACAGACAGTGAGACAGGAGGAAGAGAGACAGACAGTGAGACAGGAGGAAGAGAGACAGACAGAGGCAGTGAGTGTTTGTGTGTGCAGTGAGACAGACAGACAGTGAGACAGGAGGAAGTGAGACAGACAGAGGCACTGAGTGTTTCAGTGTGCAGTGAGACAGGAGGAAGAGAGACAGACAGTGAGACAGGAGGAAGAGAGACAGACAGAGGCACTGAGTGTTTGTGTGTGCAGTGAGACAGACAGACAGTGAGACAGGAGGAAGAGAGACAGACAGAGGCAGTGAGTGTTTGTGTGTGCAGTGAGACAGACAGACAGTGAGACAGGAGGAAGTGAGACAGACAGAGGCACTGAGTGTTTCAGTGTGCAGTGAGACAGGAGGAAGAGAGACAGACAGTGAGACAGGAGGAAGAGAGACAGACAAAGGCACTGAGTGTTTGTGTGTGCAGTGAGACAGACAGACAGTGAGACAGGAGGAAGAGAGACAGACAGTGAGACAGGAGGAAGAGAGACAGACAGAGGCAGTGAGTGTTTGTGTGTGCAGTGAGACAGACAGACAGTGAGACAGGAGGAAGTGAGACAGACAGAGGCACTGAGTGTTTCAGTGTGCAGTGAGACAGGAGGAAGAGAGACAGACAGTGAGACAGGAGGAAGAGAGACAGACAGAGGCACTGAGTGTTTGTGTGTGCAGTGAGACAGACAGACAGTGAGACAGGAGGAAGAGAGACAGACAGTGAGACAGGAGGAAGAGAGACAGACAGTGAGACAGGAGGAAGAGAGACAGCCAGAGGCAGTGAGTGTTTGTGTGTGCAGTGAGACAGACAGACAGTGAGACAGGAGGAAGAGAGACAGACAGAGGCACTGA
>JAVLUX010000214.1:462500-465000 GCA_032164185.1 Moxostoma hubbsi
CTCACACACACACACATATCACACACACATCAGACACACACACACTCCACAGATGCAAGTTAAGACTTTACTATGTAAAGGAGAAGCCGTATATCATCACTGTCCAGAAGCACTGCCGACTCCTCTGGTCTCACTCTCGACTTTAGTAAACCTTTGTTAGTGAACACCCCTCGCCGCTGCATCCACAGATGCAAGTTAAGACTTTACTATGTAAAGGAGAAGCCGTACATCATCACTGTCCAGAAGCACTGCCGACTTCTCTGGACTCACTCTCAACTTTAGTAAACCTTTGTTAGTGAACACCCCTCGCCGCTGCATCCACAGATGCAAGTTCAGACTTTACTATGTAAAGGAGAAGCCGTACATCATCACTGTCCAGAAGTGCTACTGACTTCTCTGGTCTCACTCTCGACTTTAGTAAACCTTTGTTAGTGAACACCCCTCGCCGCTGCATCCACAGATGCAAGTTCAGACTTTACTATGTAAAGGAGAAGCCGTACATCATCACTGTCCAGAAGCACTGCTGACTTCTCTGGACTCACTCTCAACTTTAGTAAACCTTTGTTAGTGAACACCCCTCGCCGCTGCATCCACAGATGCAAGTTAAGACTTTACTATGTAAAGGAGAAGCCGTACATCATCACTGTCCAGAAGCACTGCCGACTTCTCTGGTCTCACTCTCAACTTTAGTAAACCTTTGTTAGTGAACACCCCTCGCCGCTGCATCCACAGATGCAAGTTCAGACTTTACTATGTAAAGGAGAAGCCGTACATCATCACTGTCCAGAAGCACTGCTGACTTCTCTGGACTCACTCTCAACTTTAGTAAACCTTTGTTAGTGAACACCCCTCGCCGCTGCATCCACAGATGCAAGTTCAGACTTTACTATGTAAAGGAGAAGCCGTACATCATCACTGTCCAGAAGCACTGCTGACTTCTCTGGACTCACTCTCAACTTTAGTAAACCTTTGTTAGTGAACACCCCTCGCCGCTGCATCCACAGATGCAAGTTCAGACTTTACTATGTAAAGGAGAAGCCGTACATCATCACTGTCCAGAAGCACTGCCGACTTCTCTGGACTCGCTCTCATCTTAGATGGAAAGTAGAACAGTGGAACTGTGTGTTTTGGTCTGATGAGTCCACATTTCAAATAGTTTTTGATAAACACATTCGTCATGTTCTCCTGGCCAAAGAGCATCAGGTCCAAAAGCCAGTGTCTGTATGGGCCAGGGGCGTGTCGGTGCCCATGGCATGGGTAACTCGCACATCTGTGAGGGCACCATTAATGCAGACACACATGTACACATTTTGGAGCAGCATATACTGCCATCCAGCACCAACTTTTCTAGGGATGTCCCGGGATTTTATTAGCATTTCTCAAGCTGTCACAACTTCTTCAGAATTGGGTTTGTATGTAATCTAGATTATATCGAATTGTGAACCTCATATCATATGTTGAACCGTATGGTGAGGCCATATCGTCCTATCCCAAGCAACGAATGATTGTCGGGATAAAAGTCATCCTGACTGTAGCACCGTTGGGATGCAGACGTAAAGTCGGGGTTGTCCCAGTTTTATTGGGACGTCTGGTCACACTAAGCGAGAGTCATGAGTGACTGTGACATCAGCAGCTGACGGACTCGCATCAGATTGAGTCACGCGGCTCGTTTTATTGCAGAGTCTGTATAGAGACGGAAGTGATTAATAACCCCTGCAGAATAACCTCACACACACACACACACACACCTGTGCACTGGGGTTCTGGGGCTTTAAGTGTGTTTGGAAAAGGGTTGAGATTGTGTGTAACCGTAGTAACTGTCCATTTTGATAAGGTACAGCTTAAACAGAACTGAAAAAACATTTGTAAAGCCCGACTGCCAACAGCATCACTGCTAGGATGTGTGTGTGTGTGTGTGTGTGAGTGTGTGTGTGTGTGTGTGTGTGTGTGTGTGTGTGTGTGTGTGAGTGTAGTGTGTGTGTGTGTGTGTGTTGTGTGAGTGTATGTGTGTGTGTGTGTGTGTGTGTGAGTGTGTGTGTGTGTGTGTGTTGGTTTGTGTGTGTGTGTGTTTTGCCGGCAGAGGAAATTTTTAAGTAATCCTATTTGTCAAGATCACAGGTATGAAGTCTGCCGTCTGACCTGGACAAACCTCAAGCCTTACTGTGAGTGTTGTGTGTGTGTGTGTGAGAGTGTGTTTGTTTGTGTGTGGTGTGTGTGTGTGTGTGTGTGAGAGAGGAGAGTGTGTTTTTGTGTGTGTGTGTGTGTGTGTGTGTGAGAGAGTGTGGTTTGTTTGTGTGTGTAGTGTGTGTGTGTGTATAGTGTGAGAGTGTGTGTGTGAGAGTGTGTTTGTTTGTGTGTGTGTGTGTGTGTGGTGTGAGAGTGTGTTTGTGTGTGTGTGTGTGTGTGTGTGTGTGTTATGACTGTGTGTGTGAGTGTATATGAGTGTGTGTGTGTGTGAGAGTGTTTATGTGTGTGTGTATATAACTGTGGGTGTGTGTAT
>JAVLUX010000214.1:470000-473088 GCA_032164185.1 Moxostoma hubbsi
GTGGTGTGTGTGTGTGTGTGTGTGAGTGTGGTGTGAGTGTGGGTGTGGTGTGGGTGTTGAGGGTGGTAGGTGGTGGTGTGAGTGTGTGTGTGTGTGTGTGAGTGTGTGTGTTTGTGTGTGTGGTGTTGTGTGTGGAGTGTGTGGTGTGGAGAGAGGGGTTTGTGAGATGGTGAGGTGTGTTGTTGTGAGGAGTGTGTGTGTGGTGTGAGAGTGTGTGTGTGTGTGAGTGTGTGTGTGAGTGTTTTGTGGTGTGTGGTGTGTGTGGAGTGTGTGTGTGAGAGAGTGTGTGTGTTGTTGTGTGTGTGTGAGTGTGTGTGTGTGTGTGTGTGTGGTGAGTGTCTGTGTGTGTGTGTGAGTGTGGGTGAGGTGTGTGTGTGTTTGTCAGTGTGTGTGTGTGTGTGTGTGTGTGGGTGCGTGTGCGTGTGAGTGGTGTGTGCGGGGTGTGGTGGGGTTGTGTGTGTGTGTGTGTCTGTGTGTGAGTGTGTGTTTGAGTGTCTGTGTGTGAGTGGGTGTTGGGTGTGGGTGTGGGGAGGTGTGTGGTGTGTGCTGTGTGTGAGTGTGTGTCTGGGTGTGTGTGAGAGGTGTGTGAGTGTGTGTGATCTGTGTGTGTAGTGCGTGTGTTAGTGTACTGTGTGTGAGTGTGTGTGTGTGTGTGTGTGTATGTGAGAGTGTGTGTGTGTGTATATAGTGTGTGTGTTGTGTGTGTATATAGTGTGTGTAGTGTGTGTGTGTGGTATATAGTGAGTGGAGTGTGTAGTGTGGTGTGTGAGTGAGGTGTGTGTGAGTGTGTTGTAGTGTGAGTGTGGTGTGTGTGATGTGAGTGTGAGAGTGTGGTGTGTGTGTGAGTGTGTGGTGTGTGTGTGTGTGAGTGAGTGTGTGTGTATGTGTGAGAGAGTGTGTGTGTGAGAGTGTGTGTGTGTGTGCGAGAGTGGTGTGGAGTGTGTGTGGTGTGTGTGTGTGTGTGAGGAGTGTGTGAGAGAGTGTGAGTGTGTGTGTGTGTGAGTGCATGTGTGTGTGTGTGTGTGTATATGTGGGAGTGTGTGTGTGAGAGAGTGTGAGTGTGTGAGTGTGTGTGTGTGTGAGTGTGTGTGTGCTTTGAGTGTGTGTGAGAGAGTGCGTGTGTGTTGAGAGTGTGTATTTGTGTGGTTTGTGGAATCTGTGTGGTGAGTGTGTGTGTTTGTCAGTGTGTGTTAGTGAGTGTGTGTGTGTGTGTGAGAGTGAGTGAGTGTGTGTGTGTGTGTGTTTGTCCAGTTGTGTTGTGTGTGTGTGAGAGTGAGTGTGTGAGTGGTGTGTTGTGTGATGAGAGTGAGTGTGTGTGAGAGTGAGTGAGTGAGTGATTGTGTGTGTGTTTTGTCAGTGTGTGTGGTGTGAGAGTGAGTGTGTGAGAGTGAGTGTGTGTGAGAGTGTGTGGGAGGGGCGAGAGGGTGAGGTGTCGTGTGCAAAATCAAAGGTCATTGCAGGTGAACTTTGACCCCCGGGTCCTGGTTTGGGCATCTCTGATATCAGGAATCATTACTGTGGTTAAAGTATTAAATTATTATATTATTAACTAGCGCGGTGTACCTGACTACTTGTTAAACTCGTGATAAATGTACGCAAGGCTGCTGATGTGTAATTATAAATCCTTATTTTGACAGCGCTTTAAACGAGATATTTTCAGAATACTAATGAGAGTCTCGTAAGAGTTTTTATGAGTGTTTTGAGCGTGCGGATGCCGTTGCGATATCAAATGACACTTACCCCATCTCACCTAACCCCAATCTGTCATCTCCACAGAACATCATGTTGTCTCAGTGAGGAGATCCTGCAGAATGTATGTAGAAGTGTCGTCAAGTCAGTTATAATGATGTAATGTTGCAATTCAACTGAACCAATCAAACACTCTTAAACAGCCGACATCAAAACACATTACTGATACAACTCTCTATGACTCTCTCTCAATTCAATATCAATTTCAATTTAATTTAACGAGCTTTATTGGCATGACAAAGACATTTTGTATTGCCAAGCAATTACATAGAAAAACAAAACAGGAACTAAACTAAGCATTTAGACATTAGAGACATAGAGACTCTCTATGACTCTCTATGACTCCTCTCTGACTCTCTCTGACTCTCTCTATGACTCTCTCTCTATGACTCTCTATGACTCTCTATGACTCTCTCTGACTCTCTCTATGGACTCTCTCTCTATGACTCTCCTCTCTATGACTCTCTCTCTCTGACTCTCTATGACTCTCTCTCTATGACTCTCTCTCTCTCTGACTCTCTCTCTATGACTCTCTATGACTCTCTATGACTCTCTCTGACTCTCTCTATGACTCTCTCTCTATGACTCTCTCTCTATGACTCTCTCTCTCTGACTCTCTCTATGACTCTCTCTCTATGACTCTCTCTCCCTGACTCTCTCTCTGACTCTCTCTATGACTCTCCTCTCTATGCACTCTCTCTATGACTCTCTCTGACTCTATACTCTCTATGACTCTCTCTCTAGACTCTCTCTATGACTTCTCTCTCTGATCTCTCTCTATGACTCACTCTCTGACTCTCTCTATGACTCTCTGACTCACTCTCTGACTCTCTCTCTATGACTCACTCTCTGACTCTCTCTCTGATTCTCTCTATGACTCACTCTCTGACTCTCTCTATGCCTCTCTCTCTGACCTCCTCTGACTCACTCTCTAGACTCTCTCTTCTGACTTCACTCTCTGACCTCCTCTGCCTCTATCTCGACTCTCTCTCTGACTCACTTCTCATGACTCACTCTCTCTATGACTCTGGACTCTATGACTCTCTCTATGACTCACTCTCTATGACTCTCTCTCCTCGACTCTCTCTCTCTGACTCTCTCTCTATGACTCTCTCTCTGACTCTCAATTTAATTTCAATTTAACGAGCTTTATTGGCATGACAAAGACATTTTGTATGCCAAAGCAATTACATAGAAAAACAGAACAGGAACTAAACTAGGACATGACAACAATAATAACTATAAAGAAATAACATGCAACATTATCAGTAACAGGGGGAGGGGATTGGGGTCAGGGTCATCAATACATCATGTGTTGTTATTGGTTGAGTTCTGGTTG
>JAVLUX010000215.1:600000-822500 GCA_032164185.1 Moxostoma hubbsi
TCTGCTCTATCTGGTGCAGCTGCTCCACACTGAGTTTCATGTTCTCACTATTAACTTTGTCTGTGGGGGTGTTTTATCATTTAGAGAAAGAAATGATTGAAATGGAAATACAGTTATTAGTGTGCTCTTTAAGTATACACTTCCCTTATTACTGGGTTTGGCACACAAAGAAGGCCCAGGAAATGAGAGCAAAGTTTAATATACTGCATACATATATTTTTGCATAATAATTTCAAAATATATTCAGACTGAACTAATTCACACCATGATTTAACCTACCTTTTGACATTTCTTAAAGTAAGACAAGAGCTGAAATGTTAGCACTGGTTGTTGTGTCTCTGAGACCTCTTCACAAATACTGCTGCATCACTGTTGGTATGCTGCCGTGTCATGCAAATGCAGGTTTCCTCCATTATTTGCAAAACTGAAAGTGTAAACCATGGCAGTGAACAGCAGAGTAACAAGTTGTAGTATCTTGTGTAAATTACTGTAACCACTCTGTGTTGTGATTAAATATGGCAACATTTCAAATCATGCAAATTGTGTGAATGAATCAAAGGATTACTGCATTTTATTTCCAAGACAAAATTAATATTCAATCAAGTAGTTTTTAACTTTCTAACTTTCACTATGACCAAATCACTGTGAGGAAATCAAAATTGATATTATTTTTTATTTCATATTGTTAGTAATATTAAGAAAAGAGGGAATGGAACCCTGGTCATTTGCATGAAAAAGGCATATCTATTCTGTCTTAACACACAATGCCATTGCAACAACACTTGGGGAAGAATTTTGTCTTTGATTTCAGTTTTTTCACTAGACTTTTAGAGTTATTTTTTGTTGTGTATTTTGTCCCAGTTATAATATGCCATTTTCCTGCATAAACGTAACACTTAAATATACAGTGTATTTTGTGACCTAATTTTTTACTACTGGCAAAAAAAATTAAAACCCCAGTCAAAGAGAGATTAGTCCTACACTGTTCAATGAACAAAAGTGTACATGTGAGAAAAATTCTCACTGTCTGTATTTTTGTTAATCTGAAATGCTTTTGCATTGGCAATGAACAAGATTTTAGTGAAGAATCACACACATGCCTGTCACATTAATTTCCCTTTTCAGAACTGAGTAGCTTATTGTTAAGGGATGAACTGATACCATGTTGGTTGTACCCCAGAGGATTGTCTGCATGAGGCCAATCCCACTTTTTCAGTTTACCATCTCTGAGGTTGTTTTGATGTTATAAGAGTGGCACGCCGGTCTAACCTGTTCCATAACCAAATGCACTGTTGTGGTGTACCATTTCATCAGAGCAAGAGAAATGAATGTGTTGAAAAGATCTACGCAAGTGGGTTACAAAGAGTGGAAAGACACAGATATCAGGTAATTCTTGTAGATGGTTTGTGTGTATTTGTAAATAAAAGCATGTGTGCTGTTATATACTATTTACATATGTGCTGGATGTTACTAAGATATTTTAATCAACATATCTAATTATTGTTTTATAAAATGACATCCTTTGTCTGAAAATTTCAGAAAAACAGGATGCAGGTTTAGTTTACAAAATGAAAAGCCCATAGTTGCTTAAATATAAAGTTAATCAATTTCAGCAATTTCAGATTTGAAAAAGATTTACATGAAAAATATTTACAGGATTTTTAGCAATTTAATCAGTTACAACTGAATCCAGTAAGTTTGGAGTATGTGTGTTAAAAACATGCCAAACACAGGCTAAAACTATAGCAGGACTAACATGTTTTTGGTGCGTTGTGTTTAGTTTTGTGACATTCCGGACAGATGATCAGAGCATCCTTACTGTTAAGGAGGAGCAGTCTGGGGAAAATGAGCCCAACGATCAAGGAGTTCCCAATATACTGGAGCAAGTGGATTTGGGGGACAGAAGGACAAGAAGTTCTGATATCTCAGGCAGGCACTCTTATCAATATACAAAAGTTGCCATTCCAGGATTGTGTTAAATGTTTAAAGTCTAAAAATGATGATTAAGATCTGTGTTGCTGTGTAGAGCTACAGTGTAGCTATTGGATTCAGTTCATTTCTGGTCATTGAGAGGTGAAAAGTCATTAGGATATTTGGATGTGCAAAAATACTGTAATTGATCTTGCAGCAATAACAATGCAATCTTTTGTAGGTTACTGGAAAAATTTCACGTCAGGCTTTTCTTTTTCTCTTTTTTTGCCTAGTGAGCGTGTCTATGTCACTTTGAAGCTCAAATAGACATACCGATACATTAATAAGGATCAAGTCTCAAGCTGAAAAAAGCTTGGGATTTTCTCTAAATATGTGTAAAGTAAGGTTCAGTAGAGCTGAGGTTAGTGAATCCAAACGCAGTTTATTAAAATTGCTTTACAACCTAAATATACCCAAACATAATCATTCAACAGATCTTGATGGGATGAGAATCCATAAAATGTTTTTTTTTTTTTTTTTTTTTTTTTTTAAACAAGCTACATTGAAACCACCCAACAAGGGAACAAAGAAAGAAGTATTTATTCAAACACAGAACCAAGTAACCAACACACATTAATCACAACCAATGATTAACTAAGACTAATGAGCAACAACCAATGAAAAGACAGGATTAATAAACCAATACATGAACACCAGGAAAAGGAAACATGAACAATGACATGACAAGACCAAGATACAAAACAAAAGACAGAAACCCAAAACAAGAAACAAAAGGCCTAAAAACCTTCTAATAGGCCCATGAATTTGCCAGGTACCATACTTCTTGAGATCAAGTCTTTTTAATGAATTCTGTTGGGCACATGTGCTTTTCATAAAATAAAAATGACACTGGTGTCTCTCACATTTTTATCAGCATCTAAAGTAAATATATAGTAATTGTGACACAACTACTGCACCATCAGCTTAGTAACTGTAGTTCTAGTTATTTGTCAACAAAATTGATTTTCTCAGAAAGCTTTCCACACAATACAGATATTAAGAACAAACTGCTCTCAACTTCCATTTTCATTTAAACCCAGATTCTTTGTTGCATGGGTCAGTGTTAAGAAAAGCACTCAAATTTTGAAAAAAGTTTTATGCTTTGATTGAATGCAATCTCTCTTCATCATTCTGTAAATACCTTTTGCTTCACTTAGAAACCTTTACTGTGGAGGAAGCTGTTGAGGTTATTGGTTTTGGAAAGTTTCAATGGAAGCTCTCTATGCTCACTGGAATTGCATGGGTAAGACATTTAGCATTATAGCATATTAGAAACTAGAAGGTTTACTGAAGAGCTTAAATTCAATTCAGTGTATTCAGTTCTCTGAAAATTCACAAAAATTGATGTGTTTTCTAATTGTGTGCCAAGATGGCCGATGCTATGGAAATGGTGCTCCTTAGTATTGCAGCTCCCCAACTGCGTTGTGAATGGAGGCTCCCTAGCTGGAAAGTGGCACTCATCACAGCAGTCAGTATTCACTTTTGTAGACTTCAACCGCTAACTTGGTTAAACGCCTGTAGTTGCTTTTGGTTTAGCTTCACTGAAAAGTAATTGTTGGCTTCTTAATTTCAAGGAACCCTCACAAAAAAGAGATGTTTGCCAGAATGTTAACCTCAGTCACCTTTTACTCATTGCATTTTGTTCCCCACACAATTTAACTGAATGGTGACTAAAGCTGCCGGTCTCTCACATTCTGCTTTACTGAGTGACTAAATGATAACAGAATTTTCATTTTTGGGTGAACTATTCCTTTAAAGGTGCACTCAGTAACTTTTGACTTTGTGTCATCTTGAACTTACACTGACATCTAGCAGCTTGGATGCAGCATCATTTAAAATCAATAGTTTTCAGTTTGGGTACCATTGTAGTGTTTACAGTAAGCCATCATTACTTTAATCAATGAGTAAAAGTCTCAAAAACAGGACAGTTACTGAGATTAAGTGAGTAGTATTCAGCTGTTCATGTGATTCTAATATAGCAGCCCCCATATACGGACCCTCTTCATGTAGAATAAAGCAGCTTTTATACGATTACTGATATGACTGGAGTTTTCATTTTAATGTGAGTGGTCATGATTTCCTACATATTTAGCAAAATTACAATTCATGTCTTTAGAAGTTAAACTTTTTTTAATGGAGAAATATTACTGAATGCACCTTTAATGTGAGATTTATTAGTTATGCTTGTCATATTCTCTGTGTTTTCAGTGTTGAATCTTTTAAAAATTGAATCATGATGTTTTCTCTGGTTTCTGCCAGGCAGTGTTCATTGGAATGATGCTCAGCTCATCCCTTTGGGGGAACATCTCAGACAAGTATGGCCGGAAAGTGGTATGTTTGTTTTAAATCTAGCATGTGTGAACTGCATTAATTAATAAATTCAATGTAAACATTAGTTATTTGGCTTTTGAGGTAAAGCAGTCAGTATTGATTCAATGCTCTGTTTCCATCTGTTGTCAGTGTTTAATACTGTGCATTGTATGGACACTGTATTATGGGCTGCTCAGTGCTTTTGTGCCTGTTTATGGCTGGATCTTAGTCTTGCGAGGCCTCGTGGGATTTGGCCTGGGAGGAGCTCCTCAGTCGTGAGTCTACTCATGTTCCTTCAATGAACAAACAAGCCAGACAGTTACTGTTTTATTGCCTGATGGGACATTCATAAGCATGGTAGACACAAGATGCAACATTTTAATGTGGTGCTTGTTTGTTTAAAAAATTATTTCTAGACATTGTTTTGAGAACCAATAAAGAAAGCTAGTGCTATATGATTGTACACTCAGGTGCAGCACTGAGATGTTGTGAGTGTTGCTGTTCTAACATCATGTGTTAAAACACACTATTATCTACACTTTTTACACTACTTTTTAGCTTTCCTCAATGTTCGGATTAGCTGATCCTGGAAAAATGTGCAAAAAAATAATTTTAAACTCATACTGGATGAGTTTTTGATTTTAGCAAGTTGCGTATTTGTTCACACAGAATAAAAAAAGTGAAAATTCAGTAGGCCTATGATTTTTAATAATTTAAATATTTTTGTTTTTGTTACACTTTTTTTTATTAATTGTATAAATAAATTGTACAAGCGTTATGCCAAGCCATGTTAATTTAAAAATATTGTATTCTCCCCTACAGAGTGACATTATATACTGAATTCCTTCCAGTGAAATCCAGAGGGACCTCCGTAATCCTGTTAGGGGTAAGAACAAGTGTTTCTTTATTACCCACTTTTTCAGAATGCAGTTAAACTTTTAATTATACTGTATACTGTATAGTTTGTTAGTTGATGTTGTAACTGACTGAAGAAATATACTGTATGTTAGATTCACAAGATAAGCTATAGTGAAGTGTGGCAATCTTTTTCATATCTGGTACATATGTTGCTCTTAAAATGCATCTTGATAAAAATAAATGATATTGGTGTCCTAATAGGTGTTTTGGGCCCTGGGTGCTGTGTTTGAAGTATTACTGGCTATGCTGATCATGCCTACATTAGGCTGGAAATGGCTGCTAGCTCTGTCCACCATACCTCTGGTTGTCTTTGCTGCCTCCTGCTGTGTATGTATGGCTCTAACAAGTTCTAAATTATTTAATTTTGATTGTGATGTCTAAAGTTCATCTCAAATTGCTGATTCTAATAGAAGTTGTACTTTGTATAAATACTAGATTGTGAACATGAAAATGACAAAAGTAAGGTTGATTGTGTGAATTTGTAATGTAGTGGTTGCCGGAGAGTCCTAGATTTGATGTACTGAGAGGCAGAGCAGACAAGGCCCTGAAAACTCTGAAAAATATAGCTGCAGCCAATGGGAGTTATGTGCCTAAAGGAAGACTTGTCGCCATAAGACAGGTACTGTCTACTGGACTCTCAGTTACACATCTTTTATCTGAATCTCCTTTTGTCTTTTCTTATTTTGTGATTGATATTTTCATTTTGCACTCACTGAGCACTTTGTTAGGAACACTATACTAATACTGGGTAGGGCCTCCCTATGCTTTCAAAACAGACTTAATTCTTGGTGGCATGGATTCCACAAGATGTTGGAAACATTCCTTTGAGATTCTGGTCCATGTTGACATTATTGCATCAGCATTCATTCTGCGAATCTCCCATTTTACTACATCCCAGAGGTGGTCTATTGGATTCAGATCCGGTGATTGGTTTGAGATTACATTTGCTTTGTGACATGGTGCATTATCATGCAGGAAGTATCCAAAAGTAGATGGGCAAATTGTGGCCATGAAGGAATGCACTTGGTCAACAACTATACTCAAATAGGTTGTGGCATTCAAGAGATGATTGATTGGTATTAACGGGCCCAAGCTGTGCCAAGAAAACATTTCCCACACCATTACACCACCACCACCAGCCTGGACTGTTGACACAAGGCAGGTTGGGTCCATGGATTCATGCTGTTGTCACCAAATTCTGACCCTACCATCTGTGTGCCTCAGAAGAAATCAAGATTCATCAGACCAGGCTAAGTTTTTTCAGTCTTGAACTGTCTAGTTTTGGTGAGCCTGTGCCAACTGCAGCCTCAGCTTTCTGTCTGTGGCTGACAGAAGTGGAACCCGACATGGTCTTCAGCCCATCCGCATCAAGTTTCAACGTATTGTGCATTCTGAAAGGCTATTCTGCTAACCACAATTGCACAAAGTGGTTATCTGAATTACTGTAGCATTTCTGTCAGCTCAAACCAGTCTGGCCATTCTCTGTTGACCTCTCTCATCAACAAGGTGTTTCCATCACAGAACTGCTGCTCACTTGGTGTTTTTTTGTGTTTGACACCATTCTAAGTAAATTCTAGAGACTGCTGTATGTGTAAATCCCAGGAGATCAGCAGTTACCAAGCCCGTCTGGCACCAACAGTCATGCCACGGTCAAAATCACTGAGATCACATATTTACCCATTCTGATAGTTGTACCCGTATCTGCCTGATTTTATGCATTTCACTGCTGCCACTTGATTGGCTGATTAGATAATTGCATGAATATGTAGGTGTACAGGTGTTCCTAATAAAGTGCTCAGTGAGGCTATATGATATACTGGCATAAAATGCTTCAATTGGAGAATTGTTTCAAAAAGGAAATTTCCAACCATTTTTATTTTTGATTTTTTTTATCTTTTAGTGGTAAGTGTGGGTTAGACCATAGAAATTATAATGAACTCAACAGAGGTCTATGGTTTGTCCCATTCAGATTGCCAAGTATACGTGTGTTTGTGTGTGTGTGTAGGATGATCGTGGCAAAATTAAAGATCTATTTATTCCCGAATACTCCAAGACGACACTTCTGATCTGGTTTATCTGGTAAATCTCTGCAAAATGTTTAAAATGATTTAGCAAATCCTTCCACCTAAAAACCTCTAAAACTGACAAATTTACATACACAGGTTCTGCAATGCTTTTTCATATTATGGTCTTGTGCTGCTAACCACAGAGCTATTCCAGGCAGGATCTGTGTGTAGTGGTATGTTGTTTCAATGTTTCCTTAAGCATTTATTGGCCAAACTAAATTAGCACAAGCTTGAATCTAATGGGACAGTTAAATGTTTAGCTTGTCTGTGTCTACTAATACTAAAATATTTATCACCATGGAAAGTACTTTTTAAATAAAAAAATGTATTTACAACAGGTTTCTCTTTAACATTCATATACAGTACATCAACTATTTGCCTGAACTAATTTTTGGGAACTACCTTTTTTATTTCAGTATGTGTGTATAATGTGTGTCAGTAAAAATTAAATGTCTCTCATTCCAGTGACTGACAACTCAAATATGGAACTTCGGTGCAGTTTAGCATGCAGATATCTGACTATTCATGACTACAAGGACCTTTTATGGACAACCTTAGCAGAATTTCCAGGTTACATGTACTGTAGCTATAGACTAAGTGTGCCTAGACACCAAGTCATTTTCTCCTCTCAAATAATATTTTTCAGATTACCAGTCTAAATGCAAACATTGTTACTAATATATATATACATACACAGGATTATGCAAAAGTTTAGGCACCCCTGACAATTTCCAAGATTTTCATTTATAAATAATTGGGTGTTTGGATCAGCAATTTCATTTTGATCTATCAAATAACTGAAGGACACAGTAATATTTCAGTAGTGAAATGAGGTTTATTGGATGAAAAGAAAATGTGCAATATGCATCAAAACAAAATTAGACAGGTGCATAAATTTGGGCACCCCAACAGAAATATCACATCAATAGTTTAGTTGAGCCTCCATTAGCAGAAATAACAGCCTCTAGACGCTTCCTATAGCCTGTAATGAGTGTCTGGATTCTGGATGAAGGTATTTTGGACCATTCCTTCTTGCAAAACATCTCCAGTTCAGTTAGGTTTGATGGTTGCCGACCATGGACAGCCCACTTCAAATCACCCCACAGATTTTCAATGATATTCAGGTCAGGGGAATGGGATGGCCATTCCAGAATATTGTACTTGTTCCTCTGCATACATTTTGAGCAGAGTTTTGGGTCATTGTCTTCCAGCCCCGGCGTAACTTCAACTTTGTGACTGATTCCTCTACATTATTCTCAAGTGTCTGCTGATATTGAGTGGAATCCATGCGACCCTCAACTTTAACAAGATTCCCAGTACCGGCACTGGCCACACAGCCCCACAGCATGATGGAACCTCTACCAAATTTTACTGTGGGTAGCAAGTGTTTGTCTTGGAACGCTGTGTTCTTTTGCCACCATTCATAACGCCCCTTGTTATGACCAAATAACTCCATCTTTGTTTCATCAGTCCACAGCACCTTCTTCCAAAATGAAGTTGTCTTGTCCAAATATGCATTTGCATACCTCAAGCGACTCTGTTTGTGGCGTGTGTGCAGAAAAGGCTTCTTCCGCATCACTCTCCCGTACAGCTTCTCCTTGAGCAAAGTGCGCTGAATTGTTGAACGATGCACAGTGACACCATCTGCAGCATGATGTTGTAGGTCTTTGGAGGTGGTCTGTGGGCTGTTTTTGACCGTTCTCACCATCCTTCGCCTTTGCCTCTCCGATATTTTACTTGGCCTGCCACTTCTGGCCTTAACAAGAACTGTGCCTGTGGTCTTCCATTTCCTCACTATGTTCCTCACAGTGGACACTGACAGCTTAAATCTCTGTGATAGCTTTTTGAAGACTTCTCATAAAGCATAATGTTGAACAATCTTTGTTTTCAGGTCATTTGAGAGTTGTTTTGAGGCCCCCATGATGCCACTCTTCAGAGGAGAGTGAAAGAGAACAACAACTTGCAATTGGCCACATTAAATACCTTTTCTCATGATTGGATGCACCTGTCTATGAAGGCTTAATGAGCTCACCAAACCAATTGTGTGTTCCAATTAATCAGTGCTATGTAGTTACAGGTATTCAAATCAACAAAATGACAAGGGTGCCCAAATTTATGCACATGTCTAATTTCGTTTTGATGCATATTGCACATTTTCTGTTCATCCAATAAACCTCATTTCACTACTGAAATATTACTGTGTCCTTCAGTTATTTGATAGATCAAAATGAAATTGCTGATCCAAACACCCAATTATTTACAAATGAAAATCATGGAAATTGTCAGGGGTGCCTAAACTTTTTCATTCGTCTGTATACTATATATGTGGATATAAAAAGTCTACACACCCCTGTTATAATACCAGGTTCTTGTGATGAAAAGAATGAGACAAAGATTTTTCCCACCTTTATAACGTGAACAATTCAATTGAAAAACAAACTGAAATCTTTGAGGGGGAAAAATTAAAAAAACTCACAATAACCTGGTTGCATAAGTGTGCACACCCTTAAACTAATACTTTGTTGAAGCACCTTTTGATTTTATTACAGCACTCAGTCTTTTTGGGTAGGAGTCTATTAGCATGGCACATCTTGACGTGGCAATATTTGCCCACTCTTCTTTGCAAAAACGCTCCAAATCTGTCAGATTGCGAGGACATCTCCTGTGCACAGCACTCTTCAGATCACCCCACAGATGATCAATTGGATTCAGGTCTGGGCTCTGGCTGGGCCATTCCAAAACATTAATCATCTTCTGGTGAAGCCATGCTTTTGTGGATTTGGATGTGTGCTTTGGGTCGTTGTCGTGCTGAAAGGTGAACTTCCTCTTCATCTTCAGCTTTCTAACGGACGCCTGAAGGTTTTGTGCCAAAATTGCCTGGTATTTGGAACTGTTCATAATTCCCTTCACCCTGACTAAGGCCACGGTTCCAGCTGAAGAAAAAAGTCCCCAAAGCATGATGCTGCCACCACCATGCTTCACTGTGGGTATGGTGTTCTTTGGGTGATGTGCAGTGTTGTTTTTGCGGCAAACATACTTTTTGGAAATATGCCAAAAAGTTCAACCTTGGTTTCATCAGACCATAATACATTTTCCCACATGCTTTTGGGAGACTTGATGTTTGTTTTTGCAAACTTCAGCCGGGCTTGGGTGTTTGTCTTTGTAAGAAAAGGCGTCCGTCTTGCCACCCTACCCCATTCATATGAAGAATACGGGAGATTTTTGTCACGTGTAGCACACAGCCAGAAATTCCAACAGTTCCTTTAATATTGCTGTAGGCCTCTTGGAAGCCTCCCTGACCATTTTTCTTCTCATCTTTTCATAAATTTTGGAGGGACGTCCAGTTCTTGTAATGTCTCTGTTGTGCCATATTTTCTCCACTTGATGATGACTGTCTTCACTGTGTTCCATGGTATACCTAATGCTTTTGTACCCTTCTCCTGACTGATATCTTTCAACAATGAGATCCCTCTGATGCTTTGGAAGCTCTCTGCAGACCATGGCTTTTGCACTGAGATGCAACTAAGAAAATGTCAGAAAAATCCTACTAGAACAGCTGAACTTTATTTGTGATTAATCAGAGTCACTTTAAATGATGGCAGGTGTGTAATGACTTCTATTTAACATGAGTTTCAATGTGATTGGTTAATTCTGAACACAGCCACATACCCAGTTATAAGAGGGTGTGCACACTTATGCAACCAGGTTATTGTAAGATTTTTTATTAAAAAATTTTACCCACAAAGATTTCAGTTTGTTTTTCAATTGAATTGTTCACATTATAGGACACATTAAAAGTGGAAAAAGTTCTGACATGATTTATCTTTGTCTCATTATTTTACATAAAAAAAACTGGCATTTTAACCGGGGTGTGTAGAATTTTTATATCCACTGTATATATTAGGCTACATATAAACTCATAGATAACTGTCTGATGTGTGTCTTGATGTCAGAATAGGTCTTCTGGTGTCACTGTGGATGATTGATCGGATTGGTCGGAGAAAAAGCATGGCACTTTGTTTTTTAGTATTCTCTCTGTGTATTTTGCCACTGTATGCCTGCACACATAGGTAGGTTCATTAAATATATATATATTTAGTTAAAGGCCTATCCAACAACTTGTACAGATGATCATTAGCAAATTTCAATGTCGGATCTATAATTTCGTCGTATAAAAGAATCGATGAAGGTTCTGAATATTTTGCAAGGCACTGAAAATGACAACTTGTTTATATTTTGCATTTACATTTGCAGGACTGTTCTCACAGTATTTATTTTCATTGCCCGAGCCTGTATTTCAGGGGGTTGGCAGGTTGCATATGTTTATACACCTGAGGTAAGACTTAATTTCACAGCAGATTACTGTACTTCAGTCAATCCCAGCAGAATTTTCTTTTAAAATACCAATTCCTATTTTTTGTTTTGACCCCCTTAGGTTTTTCCTACAGCAACCAGGGCTATTGGAATTGGTACAAGCAGTGGGATGGCTCGTGTTGGAGCTCTTGTCACACCATTTGTTGCTCAGGTAGAACATTTCCTCAGTGAATGAAGTTTCAAAGACTAGGAATGTGTATTGAATATATATTGAAAGTTCAGACCACTTTCTTATTTGTGTCCTTTGTGAATATGTGTACATCCCCACTCAGGTGCTTCTGAAATCATCAGTTAACCTGACTCTGTCTGTGTATTTAATATGCTGCTTGCTGGGTGCAGCAGCGTCCTGGGTTTTGCCCATGGAGACGATGGGGCAGAGCCTTCAGGAATCAACTCATACCACCATGGAACAAGAAAACAGAAATCCAGAGTAGCTCTGAGGAGTCCACCAGCAACACGTGTCATTAAAGGGATCATTTACCCAAAGATTTAATTCTCTCATCATTTACTCACCCTCATGCCATCTAAGATGTGTATAGCTTGCTTTCTTCTGCTGAACACATACAAAGATTTTAAGAATATCTCCGCTCTGGAGTTTCTTGCAATGCAAGGGAAAGGTGATTAGGCCATAGAAGCTCCAAAAAGCAGAAAGTCAGCATGAAAATAATTTATAAGACTCCAGTTAAATCAATGTCTTCTGAAGCGATCCAGTTTTGGGTGAGAACAGATCAAAATGTAACTCCTTTTTCACTGTACATCTTGACATCAGTCTTCTTGGCTCGATGCTGTAGGAAGTGTTATCATCTAGCACTCTGTGCATGCATTAAACACTAGGAAGTGTAATCGAGCTCGAAATCATGATTGTACCTATACTGCAATGGGAAGATGTTCAGTGAAAAAGGAGTTACAGTTTGGTATGTTCTCACCCAAATCCAACTGGATTGCTTCAGAAGACATTGATTAATCCACTGGAGTCGTATGGATTACTTTTATACTGAATTTATCACCTTTTTGGAGTTTCAAAGGCCTGATCACCATTCACGTGCATTGTATGGACCTACAGAGCTTGAGATATTCTTCTAAAAATCTTCGTTTGTGTTCAGCAGATGAAAGTCAAACAAATCTGGGATGGCATGCGGGTGAGAAAATTATGAGAATTTTAATTTTTGGGTGAACCTACCCCTTTAACAACAAACACTGAACTGACGAAATGCAATGTCTAGATAACATGCAATACTGACAATGGAGAAAGCCATAATCATTAAGAATACCATACTGGTATACTGTAGATCACAAGTGTATTCAAAATGCAATTTTACATATTTCAATTCGTGGATGTGTTAATTAAAATATTATCAATATGCTCTTTAAACGAATATCTGTGATCCTTGTTCATTCTTTTTTTTTAATGGTACAATACCCTGTTTATGATACTAAGCTTGGGACACATGTAAAACCGCTAAATATTTGGTTGTTGTTTACACAAATGTATCTTACTCATAGTAAGAAGGAATAAACTACATCTCGCGCATTATGAATCGTTTTGACATATTAGCCCAAACCAATAGTCTTTACATCATAAGGGCTGCTGTAGTAGCCTTTGTGGATGATTGGGTGTTGAGTCTGCATAGGATGCACTGTTGTCAGGGAGAAGTGCAAGTCACCTTCACGCGGTTGGCCCAGAAGCCCATATCTAACGCAATCACAGAACCACACCAACCACGGACGGCGGTCCCGAACGAGCTCCATCATGTGTGGCCACTAAATGAGCGGTCCTGCCGCGGAGTACAGACCGTTATTTATTGTCTTCGTTCGCGTGAATGAGAATTTTCAGAATCCCCGAGTTGAACGACAAAGCCGATGATGGGTTTATCGCTCCGGTGAAAGCGGGCGCCAAAGAGATTTAATGCGCCTCTGAATGCTTTAAGCCCGTCACTGGCGGCGGGTGCAGAACGGGATATCTCGGCGTCTCCTCCTCGGTTACCCCGGCACCTGTGAGGTTTCCCCTGGGCGCTTTAACCCAGCCATGGCTCTGGTGACTCTGCAGCGCTCCCCTACACCCAGCGCCGCATCCTCAGCCAGCACCAACGCGGGGGAGGTGAGTGGAGGCTGACGGGGGAGGAAATGCCGGGGATGTATGTGTAAATAAGCTTTAAAGAGCTCATGTTAACCAGGCCTGTTGCTCATGGAGCATCCATTCAACACATCGCCTATATAATCATGTACAAATGCGATAATATTACTAATTTACCACAAGAATTCGCCAGGTTCAACCTGCCGTGTAGATGAGCCGCGTGGTGAAGGTTTGACATTAGCGAGGTTGTTTTTTTCCAGCCAGTGTATGTGAGAGCGCGCGGGATGATGATGGGTATTAACTTGACTTGCCCAAACTAAACAAAGCATATTAGTATTGTATAATGATTATATAGTTTGTCAAATATATCTACCCATATGCCCTTTTTAAAGTTTATCCTGCCTCACGTGCAGTAGTGTAAGAGGGCGTTTACACCGAACGCGTATTTTCCGTCCTTCAGCAATGTTTTTCAATTATTTATCTATGTAAACATGCCATAGTCAGATGTTTTTTTTCCCCTGCGCCGCACCTTACTGTGTTTTTTTTCAGCGTCACCACGTTTTTTAGACACCGTGTTAAGTTAAAAATAACTTCAGCTTTTAAAAACACGTCACGAGACACCGCTTTATTCGTTGCGCTGCGTCTAAATTTTTAGTCATACCACGATTTTGATTTACAATAGTTTATTAGTAGAATTCAATATTTTATACTTCTGACCAATTGAGCGTTGGCAGCTCTCAGTACACTCACTGCCGCTGCAATGATGTCATAGAATATATATACTCTGCCTGGTGACCAATCATGAGGCCCAGAATTTTGTTATGTCTCCCCACCAGATTTGTTGTTCACGTTGATGTCAGAGACAGATCACTCATAAGTTATCCCGATGAAGTATAAGCCCACATTAATGCCCATCCCTGAGTCTTTCCATTTGTAATGTATCCTAAATCCCACCAGGTATGGTTTTGTTTTGCTTAAAGGGAGAGTTAACCCAAAAAATAATAATAATAATAAAACAAAAACAATAATCTCATAATTTACTCACCCTCATGCTATCCCACATGAGTATGACTTTATTTAATTTTGCTGAACAGACAGACAATTTTAAAAGAATATCTCAGCTCTGTTGGTCCTCACAATGCAAGTGAATGGGAACCAAAACTTGGAAGGTCCAAAATGCACATAAAGGCGGCATAAAAGGAATTAATAGGACTCCAGTGGTTAAATCCATATCTTCAGAAGAGGTGTGATAGGTGTGGGTGAGAAGCAGATCAATATTTCAGTCACTTCAAAATGATTGTGGTTTCATCCCATCAAACCTAGGATGTAATCAAATATTTTAAACTGATCCACTATTTGAATATTTGGGGGACATGTCCTACTCAACGTCTATGGTTTTTATGGTACTGATTGAAATATTCTGCTGTCAGTGGCTCTGTGTTTGACTGTAAACCAGGATTAGAGATAATCACAATTTGTTGGAATAAGCATAGTAATTTCATAAACCACATTTTCTACCAGAGATATTTTTAAATTCTTGCTTACTGTTTTTATTTGTCAGGATGTAGGCAGTGATGATGATCGAAAAGCAAACCTGAGGTCAGTGATATTTAATTCATTTAATACATTCATTCTTTTTTATCTATGATAATTAATCTTATTTTTGAATGTGTTTATAATTGTGTGTATGGCCTGTTTCAGCTTGAGTGAAAGTTTCTTCATGGTAAAGGGGGCAGCTTTGTTTTTACAACAAGGCAGCAGTCCACAAGGGCCCAGAACACCCACCCATCACAAAAACGCAGGTAAACCACCACAGCACACAGGTGGATGTAATGGATTTCTGTTACATTGTGATGCCATTGTTTATGAAACTAGTGCTTTATTGTCCATAATATTGTTACATTATATGAGTTTTTCTTCTTTTTGTCATTGTTTTTTGGGGTTAAAGGTGATCTTCCACAGCACCTACAAGTAATGATAAACACCCTTCGCTCTGAAGACAGACTCACATTGGTAAGTGACAAACTGACAATGTGTTTAATTATACATAGTACAGTGATAGAAAAACAAATTCAAAGTAAAGGTCGACCGATAGTGGATTTTGCAGATACCGATAACTAAGCTGGCGAAAAAGGTGGTTAGCTGATTTGTCGGCCTATAGTTTTTAAAATTGATTAATTTGAATAAAAAAAAAAAAGTCTCTAGTCTTTTCTTACTGTGACATGCACAGACATGGAGGCTAAAATGAATAACATTCCAGATGCAGTTTATTGTGCAACCAAAATACCAATAATAATCAGAATAAAATAAGATTTGGTAGATAACGATGGGGACTCTTATTTTGAAATGTCTGTGCTCCCAGCTCACACAGCTTATATCTTCTTAATAACAAAACCTCTTTGGAGCTCTCATTTTTCTAACCTTACAGTAACAAATTGGACCCACCTCAACCCCCAGATTTCATTGGATCTGCATGAATCAAACACTTTTTTTATTCAACGAGGTAAATTAAGATGAAAAATCTTTCCATTCTTCATTTTGTAACCATTCCAACAGCTAATGTTGGTATTTTCAAACATGCAGTTCTCCAATGCAACAATTAGTTGTGACAAATTTTTTGCAAAAATTGTAAAGCCACCTAGAATTACATTTTGTTTGTCCTAAATGATTGATTTATTGTACCGTGACTATATGGCATGATAATGTGTACTGTATACATACCCTGGCTTTTCTCTGTCTATGTTTTCAATCAGTTTCTTAAGTGTCCAGTTCTGTGCATTGCATAGTCATGTGGAACAACAAACTCCATGCAGAGTCAGTGATTGTCTTTATTTTACCTACTTTCTTGAAGAACCAAGGAGGCCTAACTATAGAATACTTAGCGCTTTAAACGGAGGATTAATAATAAAAAAAAACTACCAGCAACAATCTGCGTAGATTTCCACGCAGCAAAAAAGCAACTATCTGCACGATGTATGGGTAAAACCAATGTAACGGTCGACCTCTTCAAAATAAATTCACCAATTTTCGATCTCCATCAACAGGCTGTTAGGTTAGAAAGTGGATGGACAGATCATGTGCGGTACATGGTGGTTGTCTACACAAATGGGCGTGAGGACACTGAAGAGAACATACTGCTGGGGATGGACTTCACAGATATGGACAGGTAGAGCAAATTAACTGCCTTTATGTATTCTCCACTTATTCCTGCATTCTCTATATCACACTTATTAGAAGACACATATGTTTGTTTGTTGGTTTGTCATAGTAAAAGCTGCTCTATTGGGATGACCCTTCCGCTGTGGAGTGATACCAAGATCCATTTGGATGGAGATGGGTAAATATACTGGTTCACTTTCAATAGGGCAAAGGTCCTCAATGTGACTCAGAGGAACATTTCTGACCCAGTTATTTGCCAAGTCAAGTAGTATTGAAGAAAAAAGTATCTTGCTGATCATAATGTTTTTTAATACTGCCAAACACCTGCTTTAGTTTTGCGAGTTCTACCTTCATTTCTTTCTCGCGTCCACTGTCGATAAAAAGTTGTTTGCCAGATTCCCAAATGTTATAGTTGTCACATTTGAAATTACAAAGTACATAAATTAAGACCCAATAGAAAAGTCCTTGATGTTCTGTGTACAGAGAATGGTATCTGTGGGTTCAGTATAAAATAACATGTTTATGGTCTCTGTGCATGTGACCTGGGTGCTATTGGCAGACTTTAAATTCACACTGTGAACAGAGAATTTTCCACTGGCTTGTAGTGTGAAATTTCTCCATTGACCAGTCCAAGAAAGCAGCATTGTCCTGGTGTGTGTATTGTCCTATGCATTTCTAAATCATTTCCAAATATGCAAGAGCTCATAATTTGAATTTCTCTACTGTGCTATCTCTTCTCTCAGAGGGTTTAGTGTGAGCACAGCAGGAAGACTGCATATCTTTAAGCCTGTGTCAGTCCAGTCCATGTGGTATGTTGCTTTATTTGTTGCATAATTTTACAGAGGAAATAAAATGTTAGCATTTAATATTATAAATACTAAACAATAACATAAATCCTCTCATTTTCTTTTATAAAATTGTCATGTTTATATACTGTGTGTGTGTGTGTGTGTGACTATTCATATATATATATATATATACATACACAAACACACACACACACACACACACATAATTTAAGTCAGAACTTTACATGCACATTAGCCAAATACATTTAAAAACATTCCCTGTCTTGGATCAGTTAGCATCACTTCTTTATTTTAAGAATGTGAAATGACAGAATAATAGTAGAGAGAATGATTTATTTCAGCTTTAATTTATTTCATCACTGTCACAGTGGGTCAGAAGTTTACATACAATTTGTTAGTATTTGGTAGCATTGCCAAATTGTTTAACTTGGGTCAAACGTTTTAGGTAGCCTTCCACAAGCTTCTCACAATAAGTTGGAGAAAATATTTGTCTGAGGTCAGGGCTTTGTGATGGCCACTCCAATACTTTGACTTTATCCTTAAGCCATTTTGCCACAACTTTGGAGGTATGCTTGGGGTCATTGTCCATTTAGATGACCCATTTTGACTGAGCTTTATCCTCCTGGCTGATGTTTTGATATGTTTCTTTAAAA
This sequence comes from Moxostoma hubbsi, assembly GCA_032164185.1. NCBI lineage: Eukaryota > Metazoa > Chordata > Actinopteri > Cypriniformes > Catostomidae > Moxostoma > Moxostoma hubbsi. The sequence continues at coordinate 618,335 of JAVLUX010000215.1, forward strand.
TATCCACATAATTTTCCTTCCTTATGATGCCATCTATTTTGTGAAGTGCACCAGTCCCTCCTGCAGCAAAATACCCCCACAACATGGTGCTGCCACCCATATGCTTCACGGTTAGGTTGGTGTTCTTTGGCTTGCAAGCCTCACCCTTTTCCTCCAAACATAACTGTGGAGGTGAGGGCATGGTTGAGCACCTGTCTGGGGAGTGGGAAAGCAGTAAGGACATCTACCTGAGATGAATTGTGACTAATTACCATCTCTGTGTTCACAGTGAGAGTCGGGGGAGATAAAAGACAGTCAGTTAATAGGAGAGAGACAGACAGACCAGAGTCTTAGTGTCTGACCTCTGAGAGAGAGTCTTGTGTTGTGTGAAGCTGAAAAAAAATTGCTGGTTATTTGTGAATAAAACAGACTCATGTGAACTGTGTAAACTGGTTCCCACTTCATCCTTTATCTGCCCAACCTGAACCTTTGTTACAATAACGATTGTCTTTATGGCCAAACAGTTTGCCGAGATATCCCGTTTTGCACCCGCCGCCAGTCCCGTATCAGGCTAATCAAGCCACCGAGAGGGATAAAAGCCGATCGCAGAGGGCGGTGCGGGAGAGAGAGATCCTTACGTACATGTCCGTCGTCTTATGTGTTTGTCTTTTGAGTTTCTCATTAAACCTTTATTTACACGTTAAGCCGGTCTCTCGCCTCTTCCTTGCCCGTGAGCGTGAACTGTTTTACACGGTTAACACGTTGTTTCATTAGACCATGTGCATTTGCAAACTGTAGTCTGGCTTTTTTATGGTGGTTTTGGAGCAGTGGCTTCCTCCTTGCTGAGCAGCTTTTCAGGTTATATCAATATAGGAATTTGTATTGTTTTATTTAGGAGTTTTATTGTGGATATAGATAATTGTCTACCTGTTTCCTCCAGCATCTTCACAAGGTCCTTTGCTGTTGTTCTGGGTTTAAATTGCACTTTTTGCACCAAACTTTGTTCATCTCTAGGAGACAGAATGCGTCTCCTTCCTGAGTGGTATGATGGCTGCGTGGTCCCATGGTGTATATACTTGTGTACTATTGTTTGTACAGATGAATGTTGTACCTTCTGGCGCTTGGAAATTGCTCCCAAGGATGAACCAGATTTCTGGAGGTCCACAATGTTTTTTTCTGGGGTCTTGATACTGGGGTTTTGGTTTTACCATGATGTCAAGCAAAAATGGACTGAGTTTGACAGTAGGCTTTAAAATACATCCACAGGTACACCTCCAATTCAATAAACCTCCGATCAGAAGCTAATTTTCTAAAGGCTTTACATAATTTTCTGGAACATTCCAAGCTTCTTAAAGGTACAGTTAACTTAGTGAATGTAAACTTCTGGCCCACTGCAATTGTGATTTAGTCAATTAAAAGTGAAACAATCTGTCTGAATAAAGTAGATGTCTATATATGTCTATATATACACTGTGTGTGTGTGTGTGTGTGTGTGTGTGTGTACTGTGTATCAGTATATTGTATATATTATACATACACATTGTTTGAATCAAATGTAAGTGCCTCAATTGTTTTGTAGGTCTGCCCTCCAGGTATTGCACAAAGCATGCGAGGTGTCCCGTAGGTACAACTATTTTCCAGGGGGAATGGCCCTGACCTGGGCTGGCTATTATGAGAGCTGCATCTCCTCAGAGCAGAGCTGTATCAATGAGTGGAATGCCATGACAGATCTGGAGACCACCAGGCCTGACTCCCCAGTCATGTTTTCTGATCAGTAAGTTCCGTGTCATCCGTGTCACTGGATGGTCAAAAGCAGAAATCTCCATTGCCACCACTACATTTTCACTCCAACAACTAATTAATAAACTGATTACAAAATGCATATATATATAAGTGAAAAAAGAGATTATGTAAGATATGACCTTCAATATTTTAATATGGGGCCAAGGTTTTTAATATTTTGCTGTGACCCCACTAATAATATTGTTTCATGTCATGCACAGGCCAACTGAGAGAGAGAGAACAGAGTGTATGATCAAAGCCAAACTCCGAAACATAATGATGTTTCAGGACCTGGAAAATATTACTTCCAAGGAGGTATGTATGATGAGAGTTTTATTCCATGGTTTAAATGAATCTTCTGAACCCCAATCGAATGGCTGGGGCATCTACCATGCAGGGAACATTAAATTGAATTAGAAATCATTCCTTTCCTTTCTGTAGATCCGAAATGAACTGGAACAACACATGAGCTGCAACCTAAGGGAGTATAAAGAGTTTATTGACAATGAGATGCTGCTTATCCTGGGCCAGATGGACAAGGCTACACTAATATTTGACCATCTGTACCTGGTAAAGCTTCCTCCTCCAAGATTTTCTCTTGCATCACATGCAAAAGTGATTCTTGTTTAGGGCAATTTTGCTAAATTTGTTTAAAGTGTTTGCTTGCCTAAAAAGCACATACTGCAAGAAAGTGTTAAAAGAAAGGCTAATGTGTATAATATATTTGTCATTAGTTTTGGATATTTCTATTTCTTCATGACATTTATAAGTCTCCTTGGTTTATGACCAAAATATATTTGTATTGACAGTTGCTTTAAGACTCTGTAGCCAATTAGACACTTAAGCGATGGTTGTTGCACATCTAATTTATTTCAGGGCTCAGAATGGAACGCATCCAATTTGGAAGAGCTCCAAGACTCTGGGTCAGTGCAGAGATTTATAAGATCATTCTAAGTGTGCATTGAGTTAAGATTACACTTGTATTTAACACAGATCAGCAATAAACCATCTAACATCAGTGTATTTTATGCAGGGTTGGGTATATCCTCAATGTCACAAGAGAGATTGACAACTTTTTCCCAGGTACCTTTTGTTATTATAACATCCGTGTTTATGATGATGAGACTACAGATCTGCTGGCCCACTGGAACGAAACATACAACTTCATAGTTAAAGCCAAGTGAGTTACTTTTCATGTTTAGGAAGATATTTTAAAAAATTGTCTCTGTTCCTGTATCCTCCTTTCTTTTGACCTTTGTATAGATGGGTTATATTTGATCCTGCTAGCTATTGCTATCCTTATTATACAATCAAATAAAAAGCTTTTTTTTTTTCCATAATTAAATTATTATTAAATTAATATTGATGCCCTGTATGTCATTTTGTATAGGAAAAACAACTCTAAATGCCTAGTCCATTGCAAGATGGGAGTGAGTCGCTCAGCATCCACTGTAATTGCTTATGCTATGAAGGAGTGTGGATGGTCACTTGAGAAGGCATACAATTTTGTCAAACAGAAGAGGAGTATAGCACAACCCAATCCAGCTTTCATGAAACAACTGGCTGAGTATGAGGGGATTTTAGATGCCAGGTGGGAAAAGCCAAGATAAAGAGATGCATTTCATTTGACTTCATTAAATTTATTCAGCAATTACATTTATTCATTCAGCTGAAACATTTATCCAAAGAAACATGGTTTTTGGTATTTATATTTGTAGGCAATTTGTTAGTCATTGAAATGTGGAATACAGTGTAAAGGGAATTGAAATAATGATTATCCCTGCTTAAAAAAACAACAACAACAACAAAAAAACGCTTTTAATCAGAATACATTTTCATGCTGTTCCAGACTGTTTGCTGTAAAAAGTGCTGGTTTGATGCTGATGAAGCTGATTGACTAACAAAGACTTGTTAGTTAAACAGACTAGTAGGGACACCAGTGCACTAGCATCAAAAATACAATGTTTGCTGGTGACTTAACACTGATCTAAGAATCAACCTGTTGCTTTTTCATTGCTTTTTTTGTATTGTGAGTTTGCTTTGATAATGTGAAACATTATCATCGATGTGACTGCTACCTCTGTTTTCCGTCATTGCAGCAAGCAGCGACACAACAAACTCTGGCAACCAGACGGTAATGAGTACTCATTGGAGGGTCTCCAGGCTTCAGCTGCCAGCGGTGACCAGACTCCGTTTTCCTCACTTCGCCCTGATCAGGAGGCAGTGGCATGGGGCCAAGGAGGAGCAAGTTCTTCCCTCTGCTGTGGAGACGAGCCAACAGACCATCTCAATTACAACTACTACTTCCGCCGACTCTCAGACACCGCTCTGGACAGTGAACCATCAACGCCAGTTCGAGGTCCTCCACTTTTAGGCATGGAGCGAGTCTTCATTGAGATTGAAGATGTTGAGAGGGATGCATTGCTGGATGATGAGGGCTTCCCCACGGCTCACTTGGCCCTACCTGGGGAGGGCACAGCAGCCCAGACCTGCAGCCGGTTGGAGCCTTTGGAGGATTTGCGTTTGCGGCTGGAATTTAGCACTGTGGTGGAGGAGGATGAGGAGGAAGCACAAAAGGAGGAAGCAGAGATGGCAGCCTTAGCTCGTGGTGAGGAGATGCCGAGGGATGACGAACGCCTGGCTAACTTGAACCGCTTTAACAACGAGAACGCCAACAACAGCAACAGGCTGGCTGGGAAACGCAGCTGCCCTTCCGGCTTTGACGTGAGTATGACGTCTTAGCTGTAGCGGCAGCTCTCCTGGCTTGTATGCAAGCTCTTATAGCTGTGAATCCATCCTAAACGCTTTTCTTTCTCTAAAGCATCGCCTACTCTTACACCTTTTAAAAAACCTAACCATGCATTCTCCCTGCCTGTGTGTATTCATCGGTTTAGGACAGTGCTAGCATTGGAAACCCCTTCAAAGTGAAGCCCTCATATCAGTCGTGCCGAGACTGCCTGCGCCTGCCCAGTGGCCGCCGCTGTGAACGTCGCAACCATCGCCTTAACCTTCCACGTCACACTGGCCTGCCCAGAATCTCCATCCAGGCCCCTGGGGGAAACCAATTTAGTACCATTCCCATCAATAAGGTGCCTCCCACTGTCCCTCGCCATCACATATGCAGCGGACACTGCCAGTGCACTTGTTACTCCGGTGCTCCTGAAGTGGTGAACTTGGACGCTTACCACAAGCAACTGGCTTTGCCTAAGAGCTGCAATGCTCTTCCTCAGGATTTGCATTATTCCTTGGAGACTGAGGTCATGGATGAGAGGCACAAAATGGAGGGGGAAGAGAAGAGCAGTAAGGAAAGCTCCAGCAGTCCTACTACAGAGCTTACTCTCCTGAGTCTCAGTGTGGGTGGTGAGAGGCCTACTGCGGGGCTCAGCCAGGGGACATACCTGGAGACACAGATCCCTCAGTCAGAACAGATGGACTTGAATGTAGAGGACACTGCCACAGAGGACATGGAAGTGGATGATGGGATTGTCCCAATGGACTCTGCCTCTGCTAAATGCCCCACACTACAGCATAATTTCACACCAGCCTCCTCACCGCAAAGCTCTGCACTGACACGCAGCTCCAGCAGCGAAAGTCTGCAGAGCATACAGGGAGGGCAGCCAGGAATGGTACGTAAGCGAGCCCTAGAGATTGAAAGCCGTGTGCGGCTTGCAGGTATAACCATGCCCTCCCAACTCAAACGGTCAAATTCACTGGCTAAGCTCTGTGATTTGGCCATCTCCACCGAGGACATCACACTTGCTACCACAGTCTCCATTGACTACAGTGAGCAAGACTCTGCTATTGCCATGCAATCCTCTTGCTCTCCCAAGTTCTCTTTAACTGTGTTGCAAAATTTAAAAAGCTGACTTCTCAAAGATGTCAGAACTGCTTTCTCAGTGAATGGTACAACTCCATCACAAACCGACAAAGTCCTGCAATGGAGCCTGTTATTGCAAGACACCTCATGAGAACAATCAAGCCAGAGTTGGACCTCCTTCCAACAGCCCTTAACATAACTGCACTGCATTTCTCATGTTTGTCTGTGCTTTAATTAAGATGTATATTAAAGCATGCTCTGGCTTGGACCTTCATTAACGACTTTGTTGATAACACTTTGCTTTGTCTTGCTAAAGGAACCGCTACTGATTAAGGTTTTAATATACATGTGACCCATCTTTAGGTGGTGTAATGCAGACCCAACAAAACCGTAAATATACAGGCTGAGTGCAACGATTTGCCTACAATCCTTAAAGAATTTGTGTAGGACTGATTGTTAAAATATTCGGTTGATCTGCATAATTAAATCTTACTACTTTAAGATACTTTAAGGGAATATTCTGTGTTCAATACAAGTTAAACTCAGTCAACAGTATTTATGGCAAATGTTGATTACCACAACAATTTATTTAGACTTTATTTAGTCCCTCCCTTTCTTTTATTAAAAGCAAAAATCTGGGTTACTGTGAGGCACTTACAATGGAAGTGAATCCGTAAACGTTAAAATACTAATTGTTTCAAAAGTATCGATGAAAACAATTTGGGTGTTAACATTATTTTAGTGTGATAAATCACTTACTAAACTTTTCTGTGTAATGTCATATGCAATTTTACAACTTTGTTGCCATGACGCAAAGCCATAAACCCTGAAAACCTAAAACAACAGTTTAAAAACTATACAGCTCAAATAACACAAGTTTTAACATAAGAATTCATGTAAGTGCTTATATAAAATTGAAACCCTTCAAAAATTGGCCCCAGTTTAATAAAACAAGATCATGAACAAAATCTTAACCCAAAGCTTATGCCTTACAAAAAAGAAATTGATACATATTTTGCAATTAAAATGAACATAAATATTTAGTGACAACATTATTTACATTTTTTTTTTATTCTTTAACAGCAATATAGTTCCACAAATTTTTTCAAAAAACTTTGTCAACTACAAAGTAATTTAAGACTAGAGTTCAGTCTAAAATGTATAAACATGTCTATTGAAGTGTTACTCCACCCTGATATTTACTTGAATCATTAATTGTTGTCTTTTAAGATCAACATATTCCATTTGCAGAAATGACGACAACAATAAAGCCACATAATTAGTATTTTTTCCAGAGAAAACAGAAACATAATTTGTATTAGAATTTCTCACCTGGTGTTTTTCAGATCAGGTGGATCTGAAATGTACTGCTAGATTACAGCTCTAATGTAATTTAGCTTAAGATATTCATTGTTCAAATTGTAGCCTGTGATGTGAAAAAGGCTTTATCGGCAACACATTAGTACAATACAGTCTTCATATTGACCAGAATTTGTTGAAATGTGTCATTATATTTATTTAAAAGGTTGTTTTAAAGTATGAAACAATATTATGGCATCTGATAATGACAGTCATGTTCAGTATTAAAAAGAGTGGTGTGAGTCTAGGGACTTTCTTGAGCTTGTCAATTAACTACCATTAGGTGCATTATACGTGTACCAGAACTTATAAAGTTGGATCAGTGCTCTGAGGAAACTAGTAACAAGTATATAAGTATTGGTTAAACTTGAACTTTATTTCAAATATGTTGATATACAAAAGTTTTGAGACACTTACTCATTCTTTATTATAATATTCTATAATCTTTTTTTTTTCCCACATATTAGAATAATAGTAAAGTCATCAAAACTATGGTATAAAATAAATGGAACTATGGGAATTATATTGTGACTAATCAAAATCCAAAATGAATCAAAACTGTGTTATATTTTAGCATCTTCAAAGTAGTCACCCTTTGCCTAGAATTTGCAGACATGTACTCTTGACATTTTCTCAACCAACTTCTCGAGGTATCACCTTGTGATGCTTTTTAAACAGTTTTGAAGGAGTTCCCATCTATGTTGGGCACTTATTGGCTGCTTTTCTTTATTATTTGGTCCAAGTCATCAATTTCAAAAACTAGTTGTGGTTTTTTTATATAAAATTTGAGTTGTACAATTAAATAAATTAATATGGTGGCACAATTATATTTTTGTCTACAAAACTAATTTCAAACATTTTAGCATGCGCCTTCAGATCAAAAGATATTTAAGATCATGAGAAACATTTTAGTCAAGTGTTTCAAAACTTTTGGCCGGTAGTGTATACACCGATCAGCCACAACATTAAAACCACCTGCATAATACTGTGTAGGTCACCCTCATGCCACCAAAACAGCGCCAACCCGATTCTCAGAATAGCATTCTGAGATTATATTCTTCTCACCACAATTGTACAGAGTTGCTATCTGAGTTACGGTAGACTTTGACCACTCTGGCCATTCTCTGTTGACCTCTCTCATCAACAAGGCATTTCCATCTGCAGAACTGCTGCTCACCAGATGTTTCCCAAATCATTGAGATCACATTTTTTCCCCATTCTCATGGTTGATGTGAACATTAACTGAAGCTCCTGAACCTGATCTGCATTATTTTATGCACTGCTGCCACATGATTGGCTGATAATCACATGGATGATTGTTGGTGCCAGACAGGCCGGTTTGAGTATTTCTGTAACTGCTGATCTCCTGGGATTTTCACACACAACAGTCTCTAGAATTTACTGCCAAAAACAAAATACAGCGGCAGTTCGGCAGATGGAAATGCCTTGTTGATGAGAGAGGTCAACAGAGAATTCGAACTGACAAAGTCTACGGTAACTCAGATAACTGCTCTGTACAATTGTGGTGAGAAGAATATCATCTCAAAATGCTATTCTGAGATGCGAGTTGGCGCTGTTTTGGCAGCAATTGGGGGTGACCTACACAGTATTAGGCAGGTGGTTTTAATGTTGTAGCTGATCGGTGTGTGTATATATATATATATATATATATATATATATATATATATATATATATATATATAAAATTGGTCTTTATGTTGTTTACTATGGTTATTTTTGTTACATTTAAAATATGCAAAGTGGCCTGTGCAATAAGTATAAGCAAGAATTTGAGGATAATCTAATAATTTTCCATTTAGAAAAAGGTTATGAGACATGAAAGAAGAGCACCTTGAGCTTTTTAATATAATCCACATGGGCCCAATCACTACTGAATGGAAACCATGTAATGACTTTGGAACTTAAAATTGGCTGTTTTATACATATATATATTTATTTGTTCATATTTTATTGTTGTATGGATGTGAAAAAATTGTTAAGGGTATTTCTTTAAATCAAAAATGTTTGCCAAAATGATGGCCTCCCAAAGAGAGTAAAGTTGTCTTGCTTTTTGCTCATAGCTTGTCATACCTCCACCCAGCTGCTGCTGATTTAAGTTCTAGAAATTTTTGTTTGTTCAAACATGTAAGTGCCTTACTTGTTGCCATTAACTGTTCTTTTTAAAACTTTGTTTTTTCTTCACCTTGTAATGGTCTTTATAAAGCAAAGTTTATTTTAAACAAATGCATATTTGTGGTTTATTACAGTCAGTTTGTCTCTTCATTTTAAAATGACATAATTTTTTTACATGGGAGACCAATGTCTCATTTTTTATTATTTTTATTTTAGTTATTTAATTATTTATTTATTTTTGGGCATGAAGCCCACTGGAATAAATAGAACATTGACTTTAACCCTAACTAAACAATTCTTATAAAGTGACTTGGAAAATGCATTTTTTTTTTTTTTTTTTTTACCATTTTAAGTTGTGCTGCAATTTGTTTTGTAATAATGTAATGTACTGTACAGATGATTATAGAAATAAATTATTTATTGTCTGCATCAGAATTTAACCAGCATTCCATTTATTTATAGCACTGAGTGGCTTTACCAAAGGAAAGAGAGGGGACTGTGTTGACAATTATTAAAATAAGTGAATACGAACTACTCATAATAATTCACTTCCTTGAGGCTTCATATACCCTTAACAGAAATTAACATTTTCTACAGATTAAGGCTGAAGTGAGTGATATGTAAAATAAATAATTTGTTTTACTGTGCCTGGCCTTTGAGTGCTGCACAGAAGCGACCTTTATTGAATTTGGCAAATGTGATTCTGACATCACAAGACCAGTAAAAGCAGTGAATCCAAGACACTGAGTCTGGATTCAGTTAAAGTCTTTTGTGCAAACAAAACCAAATTTGCATCACTGGTAAGGATTATTTTTTCTCTTTCTGTTGGAATATACGTACATGGTAAGACTGACAGCTCTCTATATGACATCTATATTTAATTGTATTGTAAGTCTCTTGGGATAAAATGCATCAGCTAAGGACATAATTGTAAATGTATTTGTGAATTAGTTGTAAAAAAATTGGTTTACCTAAATGTTGGATGATTTATGTTATGAACTGACAATAAGACTTTTCATATTTTCACATACTGTATGTCTCTGTATTTACCAACTTCTAACAATGCTGAAATAAATTTTGCATAGATAATAATTACAGTGGTTATCGATAGTTGTTATCTAAATAACAGACGATCCATTACAATAAGTAATCTTAAAGCTCTCCTGAAATGGCCCATGTGATGTCACTGTGTGTTTGTAGGATAAAGCCCATTGACTGACAACCAGTGGACAAACCAGTTAACTTGGTTATCCCAAAAAGTCATTTAAGTATATTTTGAGACATGATTTATATCTCCACCTTTACGCAAAAGTCACTTTGATTGAAGATTAATAAAATCAGCTAATTATTTCTAACTATTAAAAAAAAACAGTTTTTGTATTTTGTATAATTGTGTCTGTGCTCTATGTACTTGATCATGAAATTTTGCCATGGGCAAAGGAGGTGAAGAGAGAGAGAGAGAGAGAGACTGGTTTTATTGATGGTTCATCCTAGCTGCTGGGGATATTGTATGCTGAAGCCATCAACCTCAAAATAACCTATTAGATTTACTGCACAGTGCCTGAGCAATGCCATAATCATAATATAGGATTGCCGTTCATCCAGTAGTTAGCAGTCCAGCAAACTGAATTTGTGCCTCTACAGCTGACATTCTCAGACTAACAGAGTCAGAAGTCAACAGACAATGAACCATTAAAATATCCTATCATGCTTAAAGGGACAAGTAAATTAAGTGACAATTAATGATAATGTATAGACAACAATTTCAATATGTTCATATGTATAAGCAGCGCCATGTACCTCAAAATATGCTAAAGATTTGCCACATTTATATATATTATGGTATGAAATTGTCTGCATTATATAACATTCCATCAAATCTATAATTTAGCTCTTCGGTTGTTCATATATGAACACTTATAAGAGTAAAATAAACATATATTAGCACTTATAAGGTAAATTTGTGCTTTGAGTTTGAGTTTTGGTAACAGCATGGGCCAGAGTACAAATTCCAGGGCTCCAGAACCTCTTTATATCTTATCATATGCTTATATCAGGAGGCTATTTAAACAATTCTCCCACAAGACACATTGTGACACTAGTCAGTTGGGCATTATAGGTTGCTTCTTACTCTCAAACCTCTCAAGCGGGGCCATTCAAAATGTCACTGATAAACCCATGACTCCTACAGAGGCCACGGAGTTGAAATGACCCAGACTACAATCATTAAAGGAATAGTTGACAAAAAAAAAAAAAGACAAAAAAAGGAAATTATAAATTTTGTCATTATTTACTTGCCCTAATATTAGTCCAAACCTGTATGATTTTGTATTTCTCCATGGAACAAAAAAACAGACTGATCTCATTAAATATATGTGACAATGGCAACATTTTTGCAAACCAAAATATGTGCTTCTTTACACGTTTGGCTGCAGTGAGGATCTCTTTTATTTTGGGTTACTGTTTCATAGTTAACACACAAAAGTTGCTGGTCTGACATTAAGGTCAGGAGGTCTGAAGTGTTGTCAAGAGCCATGGGATATGTTTGGAGTGAGTGGGTTTTCCCCTTTTATGTCTAATGTGACCTTCGCACCTGGTAACAGACCTACTCTGCCAGTTGTCCAGTTCCCGTTTTGGCTCTGTGACTCAGTGGTCACACTTGGAGTCATTTAATTTTAGGCATTGCAACATTCCAGTAAGGAGTGATGAGAGTGGAACAAGAGAGAGAGTTTGAGATGGGAGGGAGCTTGTTTCAGATAAAGATATATGGTATGTTTGTATACTAATGGGTAGTGATGTGATACGTGTTCCTCACAGAGGTAATGGGACAATGAGCTAACAGGAAACAGGACAAAGTGGAATTCTTGACCAATGCTGTTTTTGACTATGAGATCTTAAACCAAAGTGAGGAGGAGACACATTCCAACAGCACAGAATCTGTACACAGCCAAGGCACAGATCAGGATTATGTTCAGGTACCAAAAAGACTTAATGACAACAGTGAGCACTCTTTCAGCCAGGGAGGAAAAAGGATCAGTCAGAGTTATGGCATAGATGTTTTATAGAATGTCAGGACACCAAATCCTCAGTTGAGCCTGACAGGAAGTCTGCGTGCCTCAAAATTCAAAACACTTGAACACGACGCCACTGGTACAGACGGCCTCTCTAGCGCTGTGGACAGCAACAGGCTTACAAAACAAAAAGGAATGACTAACAAACCTCTGCTTTATCCTAAGAATTCTCCAAACATGTTAGAATGTTCTTGTCAAGGGGGATCAACAGATGATCTTGGGCACATTGAGATGAATGAGGATACACGGATGGTGTATGACAGACACAATGGGAACAAAGAGGCAAGGGCAATGGAAAAGATCAGTGAGGATGGAGAAACAAAGAGAAAATCTTTGAGGAAGCACTTTTGCCCTTTAATGGATCAGGTAGAATCAGAAGAGACTAAATTACTTGAAAGAAAGCCATTCCAGGATAAAGGAGTTTCAGAGGATAACAAAGAGCAATTCAAGGATTCCCAAACATCATATGATGATAAATGTGATCAGACCCTAAATAGTTATAAAATTAGGAAAGATTGTGATGGAGTGTGCAACGATAGTACTGTAACTCTTCAACAAGATGTTTCTGATACAGACAGACTTGAAAATGTGGATAGAGCCAATTCATTGTGCCTGGGGAGTGGGACTTCAGATTCTCAATCATATTCAAGTCAGTCATGGCTTTGGAGCTCAAGTAAACATGATCATTTAGATTTCCAAGAAGGCAAAATTATCAGTTCAGTATCTCCCAGCATGGTTGATGTATCAACATGTATTTCAAAAGAACCTAATTATGTCTCACAGACACACAGTCATTGTGCAACAAAACCTAAAGGAAAATGTAGAAAAGACCAAAGAAACCAGACTTTCCATTCACCATTGCAAATGTTGGGACAAAAAGAGACTAGAAGCCCAGAATGCTCTGATATTAAAGGTAAGGAAAAAATCTTACATATTCCCAATAAACGATCTCAGGTAGCTCAGGAACATTGTTCATTAAGATCTAGATGCACACCACAAGTGACAACATTTAACTCATTTGACTCTGACACAGATCCCACAAATGCAGACGTATGTCTGTCTCCTTTGAGAATTGAGGAGGATTTTAACAAAAGTAATTAAGCTCATTTAATCCAAATTTCAACAAAAACAATACTTTGACTGACCCTCTTTGACTGAACTTTTTATTTCACACTAAGAAGCAAAATGATTACAAAGTTGAATTTGCGGTCAAGGAAAAACACTAAACAGTCATGTAATCTGAGAGTTTAACTCAATCCAGGTCTAAAAATGTCCCTGTTAGCAATTCATCACACTCAGCCAAAAAGGGAGTGTTTGGAGTACACACTGTTCATCAAACAGCTGTTCAGTCACTATCCACAGAAATGAGGAAAGCTGGTGATAGTTGTGGTCATGGAAGAAATAATACTTCACCTCTGCTTGAGTTATCAGACCAAAAAGGTACCATTCAAAGAGCTGTTCTAGACAAACAGACAACTGAGACTGAAGGCATCTGCGATGGTCAAAAAGCATGCTTGGGCGAAAGAGTTTACAATCCAGAGATCTACAGTCTGGATGATACAAATACAGGGGCTAAAGTGAAGGAATCACTGGCACATTATTCCAAAGGTAACTGTTCCTTAATAGATCCTTTTGTTGTAAACCATTTCAATTCTTTTTTTTCACTCAGATTTGAATGGTGGTAATGGCGACACTGCAAGAGTGGCCCAGACAGCTTCTTTGCAACGGGAGAAAGAACCTCTCTATTTCTCCGCTGTGATCACACAACCACTTCACATTCATGCATTTCCTGAACAGGAGAGAAGGAAGTCATCTGACACCTCCCATTTATATGTCCCTCACACTGAGATGCAGACTATGATCCCTGACATCCTAGCTGCAGAAACTTGGAAAACAGAGAAAAAGACTAATATCAAAGAACCACCACCACCTGTTCCAAAGAAACCAAAGAATCCCTTTAAAAAGGCTGTTACCCACAAAAAATCTGCTTCTCATTCCATTGATGAGCCAAGCAAATATTCTGACCTACTGCTTAAAAACATTAAAATGGGCAGAAGGCAGGCAACAGTGGATTCCATTGAGGATTTCAATATGCGTTCATCATATCTGAATATGTTACCTTATTGCACAGTCTCTCCGGAGTCCCCATCCTATGTGTGCATGTCCATAGGGTTTGAGCCTGAGGTTGATATTCCAAGACATTACTTAGACTTCTATGATAAACTTGTTGCACCTGACTGCGATAACGTGACAGGAACTGTTGATGATTCTCATGATAAAGAACTAATAGGTTTGGATATGTCTCAGCTGAGACCATTATTAGAGAAAAAAGCAAAAATAAAGGGCCCACCACCACCTGTTCCAAAAAAGGCGGGAAAACGTTTTGCTAAGACGGACACGGAGAAGATCTTCTCAATTAAAGACTCTGTTTTGGCAAATGTGGAATGTCCTGTCAAATATAATAAAGATGACTCTGAAAGCTATGTGCTGGGCATTGTGGATGAAGAAAACTCTATACCCACCACAGTCTCAACCAGATATATTCATGATTCCTGTCAAATTCCAAGCAGTGATTCTTCTGCCTCTGAGGAAAATGAACTGTCCAGATTCAGACCCGTCTCCGAACTCATCAAAGAGTCGAACAAAATCCAAGAGAAAGTGATAAATCACAGCAGTACAAACATTATGGAAGCCAGGCCAGATGTAAAAGTATCACAGATGAAGAGAGCCTTTAATGTCCAAACATTTCCCTATAAAATGGAAAGAAGATCCTCGCCAAAGAAAGGTAAGAGATTTTCAAGCTGACTACATTCCCAGTATTCATACAGTATACAATGGAGAGCATTATATATTATAGAGAAACTTGAACAGATTTGAATTGAAGTTAAAGTTAAAGTAAAAAAAAAAAAAAAAAAAAACAACTATGCAAAAGAGATTCAAAGCCTCCAACCCAGGAATTCATTTGTATTCTCTGTACAAGACATTTTGGTTTATGCATGTCATAGTTCAAAATCTTGGTGTGTCTTAAAGAGGACACCATGTTTTCAAAAAATATACATTTTGTGGAAAGAGGAACATTTGGATGTTTATAATCATGACTGATTTTCTTTTATTCTTTTTTTGTCAATTTTTACAAGGCATTGATATCTTTGATTTCCTATGAAAGGCATATCGGGACTTAAAAGGATAGTTCACCCAAAAATGAAAATTCTTCTCATCATTTACTCTCATGTAATCCTAGATGTGACTTTATTTTTTCTGCTGAACACAAACAAAGTCTTTTAGAGGAATATCTCAGCTCTGTGGCTCAATGCAAGTGAATGGTACCGACATTTTTAAGCCCAAAAAGCACATGCATGCATTATAAAAGTAATCCATAAGACTCCAATGGTTAAATCCATATCTTTAGAAACAGATCAATATTTAAATCTTGTTTTATTATAAATTCTCCTCCCTGCCCAGTAGGTAGCGATATGCATGAAGAATGGGATTCGGCAAAAACACATGAAGAAGAATATGAAATTGAAAGTGGAGATTGATAATAAAAAAGGATTTAAATATTGATCTGGTTCTTCCACACACCTAGCATATTGATTCTGAAGACATGGATTTAACAACTAGTTGTACTGAATACTTGAAAGTTGCATTTTATGTGCTTTTGGAGCTTCAAAGTTTTGGTACCTATTCTTGCATTGTGAGGACCAACAGAGATGAGAAATTCTTTTAAAAATCAGTTTGTGTTCAGAAGAAGAAAGAAAGTCATACACATCTGGGATGGCATGAGGGTGATTTAATGATGAGAGAATTATAGTTTTCGAGTCAACTATTCCTTTAAAACATGTGCTCTCACCTGTTTTACCTGTTGGGGAGGCACTACAACTGAATAGGGTAAAACAAACAAAAAAATAACAATATTCCTATGAAGTATGAGATGTGTCTATGAAATTGATATGACATTTCTGTGACAATGTGCTGATAAACACTCATCCTGATTGAATGCCTACTAAATGCATACACTTCTCAGACACTTCTCCAATTAACATATTAACATCACATATCATATTAACATCAGAATATTTTATAAATACAAGACATAAACATCTTTATCAACATTTTCAATACATTTTTGTTGCGGACACTGCAGAGGCCCTTTCATAAAACTATTACTGTCATATACGTTTCTTAAAGTAACATGGCCTTACCTGATACACTTATTATATATCTTGAGTGTGGTGTTTTTTCAAGATTTACGCATTTCAATTTAATTTAATATAAAATCTACATCAAATTGAGTCCGTCCGGTACAATTTGTACCACTTTCTTTTCATTCACACACACAGTGATGTCCATGTAGGAGGACATTAGGAGGAGGGGAGGGAGGGGAGAGAAGAGGAGAACAAGGGCGTTTTCTCCCGTTCATTCAAAATAAAGGAGAGGAGGGAAGCTATTGTGGCTAACCGCAATTGTCTGAGAGTCACCCGCACAACTGAATCTGTGGCTAAATAAATGAATGCTTTGAATTTAACGATTTGAGAGACGTAGTACTGATAAAGGTAAGATTTGTGCATTTGAGTATATTGATGCAAGGCATAGTGGTGCAATAGCCTATACTGGAATGCTAGCTCGGTTTTAGCCAGCATCACAGATTTTAAACACAAGCCCTGGAAACAACTAGTACCTAACCGAAAAATTGCGCTCATGAATGTGCATTTGCTGAGTTTTTGGTTTTCCGATATGTGAGGCTACCGTATTTGCGTGGCATGCACAGATGTTAGACAAACAGAAATGATGAGGTATTCATTGAAAGTTAACCGGTGCCGGGTAGATATAGCACCATCTAAATCAAAGGAACACGTCGCATTTATTCCCTGTGCCTGAAAATAAAAACATGCTCAGCACAAAAGAAACCGAATCATTAAAACTATTTATACGCTGTTTTTCCCCCTCAATTCGTTTTCATTCATTTGTTCAGCTAGCGTTAGCTCATTTTCTCACACAGCGAAGCATGTCTATTTATCTATTATGTCATGTGTTTCATTTGCTGTCAATTAGCGAATATCTTATCTTTCCCTTCACTCGTTACATTTCATGTGCTTTGTCTTTCTTTGTATCAATTAATCTAGAAGACAAAATACAAATGTGTGTGTGTTTGCCGGGATGCTCATCATCATCTCCATCATCATCATCATCATCACCAATAACGCATCTCGGCCATTAGAACGCAAACACACAGCAATAGATCAGGGCCCGTATTCACTACAAATATTATGGCTAAAAGTAGCTCCTAATGCAGAAATTTAGTAGCAGCTCTTAAAAATTAGGAACGTGTCACTCCTAATTTTAGGACTCGTCAAATTTTCATCTAAGAGCATTACATACAACATTTTAACGCTAAAAGTGGCTCCTAATCCCATGAATCCTTAAGAGTGACTCCGAAGCATGCTGTCGTCAATCCACAATAAAAACAATATTCAAATATTATTATGACACTGACCGTTTAAAAAGTACCCAGCAAGCAATAGCCGTCATTTCTACGTCTCGGTAAAATATAGACCCGATATAGTCCGGCTATGTGTAACCCACTTCTAGCCTAAATAACATTGAATCTGGTTACTTGCGAGATGTAAGATATTCTATCATGTTAGCAAAGTCAACTGTAATTACAAAGTGTTTGGCTTAATTTATTTGCCATGTTCTATATGCTGTGTATATATGTAGTCGTTCAATAGCCATCTAATTCTTGGGCTCTGGTTAGACGTCTATTAGATTTTCACTGACAGCCCAAAATTAGCCTTGTTTTAGCCTAGACGTCTGGGCTATGTTTTGACGGCTATCAGACGTCTATTAGACGCAAAATTGCTTGCTGGGTATTATAATAATATAACATTATAATGTTGACGTTGACTTTTAAAAAGGTATCACCTGAATTGCCAGGGTGTTTTCATTTTTGTAAACATATATGCAGTTACCTCTACCACAAACTTTAGGATACTCACATCAGGGACATCACTAGAGATTCATGGATAGAGGGGGCTAAGCCTCTTTTAGGGGGGGTCTGGGCATAGTCCCCCAAAACATCTTTTCATCAAGTATTTTTTAGTGTAACAATAGGTGTAAAATCTATTGAAATAAGGTTTTTTTTTTTTTTAAAGGAAATCAGAAGAGTGCACACCAAATTTACTTCATGTTAATACGCAATTACAGATTCACAACACATGAATTACACTTATACAAAGCATTAAAGTATTACTAATATTTGTTACTTGTGTTTGCAACTTGATTTACACGTTTACAAAACGTTCTGTGTGCATGCGATTTATTTTGATGCTTGCAATTTGATTTACGCTTTCACAAATCTTACTCTACGCATCCAACTTTTACTTTCACGCTTGTAATTTAATGTACTCTGTGCATGCACTATTCATTATAATCATTATTATATTATTATATAATAATAATAATTATATTATATATTTATTATATACATTATTATATTATTATATAATAATAATTATTATTATTATTATAATCACTATTCATTATAATCATTTAGGCACTATTTTACCTTCATACTATACAGAAAATAAAGTTATAAAATAGTTATCAGGAGTGAGCTATTGATAAGTGTTACAAGACTGATTGTCATGAAATTACATGATGCTGCTGTAATCTAATGCAGTCTTGTAGAATTATTTGATGTAATGACAGCTAACACAAAAGCTCTGCTCATTTTTAAACAACATTATTTAGTGGAAGGGGAGCACGATGAGCCTGGATGTTTTTTTGGCTTGATCACACTTAATAAAATAGCTTAAAAATGTAGTAAAAAATAAGTAATTTTGCACAGCACTGAATAGCAATATTTCTTTGTTGAAACACCAGTCAAAACGTTTATGTGTAAATATTTTCCACACAAAAAGGACACACTTCCAATATGTTAACTTGCCATCTTCAACCAACAGCCAGGTACAGCATCCCACATTTTTTCCTTTGAAAATTAATCCTTATAAAAAGTTGAGGGAAATAGAGCACTTTAATACAAGTGTCTTTCCTATACAAGACTGAGATAAGTTCTGAATTTACAGACTACACGTGCTGTCGCATGCATTTACATTTGGCAATTTCTGCTTATATATATATATATATATATATATATATATATATATATATATATATATATATATATATATATAGCCAAAACACCACCTTCTGTAACAAAATGGTATTATATCTGTATTTCAATCTGGTCAATTCTCTGAGGCCATTAGATGATGTTCATTGCTTCAGCTCTGCCTTGGCACTTTTAATATTGCCTTCCAATTCCATAAGTTCTTGTGCTTTTGGATTTTTTTATTGAAAGCGCCAAGATTTATACACATATTGTGAAGTGTCAATTTTGCTCCACTATGATTAAGGACTGAGTCCATCAAAAGATTAAAGTTTCCACCCAGTATTATATCATTAGGGGTGTCAGCGGCATGCAACATCCCTTCAAGATCTATAAAAAAGCCCTGATCATCAATGTTGGGTGAATAAATATTAGCCAAAATAAGACTTTGTCCTTGAATTTCTGCTAAAACAATAATGACTCTTCCTAATTTATCTTTACTCTGTTTGAGACATTTGAATTGTAGATGTTTACTTATCAGTGTGATGACTCCCCTGCTCTTACTCGAGCCAGCAATATAAAAAAAATTCCCACCCCATAACTTTCCAAATTTCTCAGCTTCCTTTGGAGAAAGGTGTGTTTCTTGATTAAACATATTTCTTACGCTTAAGAAGAGAAACAACCTTCCTTCTTTTTTATGGGGTGCCCCAACACATTCACATTCCACGTGGATAGAGACAATCATATCCACTCATATTAACATTTGACATTTTGACATACAGTGCTGTGCAAAAGTCTTAGGCAAATAATATGTTTCACAAAAACATGTGTCTTAAGATGGTTATTTATATCTTCAGTTTTAGTGTGTCGATTGGAAATAGGACTGAAACTATTTGTCGACATTATCGAAAATATTCATTGTCGAATTGATCTCATTTAACATAACATGGGATCACATTAAACTCTAATGATGGCGCAAGACTGAGTAGAGGAAGAATTGCACAGATAACAGTCTAGATACACTCTAAACTTACACTGATAATTAAACATCTACAATTCAAATGTCTCAAACAGAGTAAAGATAAAAAAAACAGTCTTATCGACATCCAAGAGGAAACGTCTCTTTGTAAAGACACACATCACATAGACGTGTGGGTGATGTATGTGTGCTATCTGGTAAAATTGTGAGTTGACCCTGAATTCAAATGAACTTGCATGTAGTTCTGAGAATTCATCCTACATCCTGCTTGATAATTATTGACAATAATTTTACCAGTTAAGGAAAGACAGTAAAACAGCAAAGAAAACATTTACTTTTATACATTTAAAGATTATAAACCTTACTTAATTCATCAAATATATAATGTTTTATTTCAACAAGCAATGTGGAATTGCTTAATATTGAGGGTTTTCTGCAGGTTGACTATTCAAGTTTACTCAATGTAATACCAGTCGTATGCAAAAGTTTCCATGATTTTCATTTATAAATAATGGGGTGTTTGGATCAGCAATTTCATTTTGATCTATCAAATAACTGAAGGACACAGTAATATTTCGGTAGTGAAATGAGGTTTATTGGATGAACAGAAAATGTGCAATATGCATCAAAACGAAATTAGACATGTGCATACATTTGGGCACCATTGTCATTTTGTTGATTTGAATACCTGTAACTACCTAGCACTGATTCATTGAAACACACAATTGGTTTGGTGAGCTCATTAAGCCTTGAACTTCATAGACAGGTGCATCCAATCATGATAAAATGTATTTAAGGTGGCCAATTGCAAGTTGTTGTTCTCTTTCACTCTCCTTTGAGGAGTGGCAACATGGGGTTCTCAAAACAACTCTCAAATGACCTGAAAACAAAGATTGTTCAACATTATGGTTTAGGGGAAGGCTACAAAAAGCTATCGCAGAGATTTAAGCTGTCAGTGTCCACTGTGAGGAACATAGTGAGGAAATGGAAGACCACAGGCACAGTTCTTATTAAGGCCAGAAGTGGCAGGCCAAGTAAAATATCGGAGTGGCAAAGGCGAAGGATGGTGAGAACGGTCAAAAACAGCCCACAGACCTCCTCCAAAGACCTACAATATCATCTTGCTGCAGATGGTGTCACTGTGCATCATTCAACAATTCAGCGCACTTTGCACAAGGAGGACAAGCCAGCTTCATTTTGGAAGAAGGTGCTGTGGACTGATGAAACAAAGATGGAGTTATTTGGTCATAACAAGGGACGTTATGAATGGCGGCAAAAGAACACAGCGTTCCAAGACAAACACTTGCTACCCACAGTAAAATTTGGTAGAGGTTCCATCATGCTGTGGGGCTGTGTGGCCAGTGCAGGTACTGGGAATGTTGTTAAAGTTGAGGGTTGCATGGATTCCACTCAATATCAGCAGATACTTGAGAATAATGTAGAGGAATCAGTCACAAAGTTGAAGTTATGTCGGAGCTGGATATTTCAACAAGACAACGACCCAAAACACTGCTCAAAATCTACTCTGGCATTTATGCAGAGGAACAAGTACAATGTTCTGGAATGGCCATCCCATTCCCCAGACCTTAATATCATTGAAAATCTGTGGGGTGATTTGAAGTGGGCTGTCCATGGTCGGCAACCATCAAACCTAACTGAACTGGAGATGTTTTGCAAGGAGGAATGGTCCAAAATACCTTCATCCAGAATCCAGACACTCATTACAGGCTATAGGAAGCGTCTAGAGGCTGTTATTTCTGCTAATGGAGGCTCAACTAAATATTGATGTGATATTTCTGTTGGGGTGCCCAAATTTATGCACCTGTCTAATTTCGTTTTGATGCATATTGCACATTTTCTGTTCATCCAATAAACCTCATTTCACTACCAAAATATTACTGTGTCCTTCAGTTATTTGATAGATCAAAATGAAATTGCTGATCCAAACACCCAATTATTTATAAATGAAAATCTTGGAAATTGTCAGGGATGCCTAAACTTTTGCATACGACTGTATGTTTTTGTTGAGTCAAGCCATATTGGTTCACACATAATATTGCAATTGATTTTCCCACTTGTCTCCTATGCAGGAGTGCATACAGAATGTAATGGAAAACTGTTTCCCAGCAGTTTCTTGCTGACATGTATTCTTACCCTAATATGAAACACTCAATATTAAGGCTTAGCTCAAAAGAAAAGCATTGAAAATGCATTCATTCATCTGTCATTAAGAATGCATAATGTTACAAAATATAGACCTGTAGTTTTTGCATTCTAGTATTTGTTCAATTATTAAGCTGAAATTGTGATATAAAAGATTCATTATATGACAAGGAAGAACATCATCTACCATATCTTTTTACTCTTCTCTTCTCAGAAATGATCAGACGAGTGGTACGACAGAGTAAATTCCGTCATGTGTTTGGCCAGGCGGTGAAGAATGACCAATGCTATGACGACATCAGGGTTTCACGGGTTACCTGGGACAGTTCCTTTTGTGCAGTAAACCCCAAATTTGTCGCAATTATTGTGGAAGCTAGTGGCGGTGGAGCTTTTCTGGTTCTCCCTCTGCAAAAGGTAAGCAATAATTCCAGCAATTTACAGCAATAACATAATATTAGATCATATTTCTTTTAAACAACATGCAAAAGTTAGTTTAGAATTAGTTTAGTATTAGAAGAGTACAGCATAGTTTGCTAGTTGCTTTTATTTCCTCCCTGGAGATCGTGTATCTGAATAAAATAGTCTTTAGGTTCTAAAAATGAAAAAGTAAAATGCTTTTAAAAACGAAAGTGTTACCATGAATGACATCATACATATATATACATATATATATATATATACATATATATATATATATATATATATATATATATATATATATATATATATACAACAAACTCAAATCTGATTGGACGAGAGAAGTTCCATGAGCACTGATGGTCTGACACCATCAGCCCTCCAATGCTTCACTGTGTGTATTACTCCGCTTGTGTTCGTGCTGTTTTAAACTAAAGTGTAAGAGTAGTGCATATGTGTTAAGTGTTACTGTATAAGTGTTTCTTAAATGTATTTTTTTTTTTTTTTTACATTACATATGTTAGCCAGCAGGTGGTGGCAAAAGATAATTTTTGTGTGTAATATGAGCAGTTGGTGACGTGACGTGAAGTGAATCCGTCAGTCATTGTTTACATACTACAGCGCTCCATGATCACTCGTATTACTACTACACGACTACAGCTAGAAAACAGCTTTAAACTAACAACTTAAGCATTACAGCTCTTCACAGCTGAGAGACACTACAGACTGATTAATTATACTATTATACAAGGCGCTTTTCTCTTACTGGAGTTTACACTTTGGAGAAAATGTACTGTTCAAAATGGTGGAGGACACTGCGGATTCTAGTCAAAGACTCTTACGAAATAGAGAGGAATACCCCTGCTTGGACGGCTATTTTTCCACTGTGAAAGCTGATCTTCAGAAAGATGACAGCATCTCTGCTTGGGTGTGGCAACAGGTGATCACACACACTCCGTGTGTGTGTCTCTCTCTCTCTCACTCACTCACTCACTCACTCACTTACTATTTCTGAAGTGAATGTTTTTAATATATATATATACACACACACACAAACGACCGGTCAAAAGTTTTGAGACACTTACTCATTCTTTATTATTATTTTATTTAAAAAAAAAAAAATCACATTTTAGAATAATAGTAAAGTCATCAAAACTATGGTATAAAATAAATGGAACTATGGTTAATTATGTTGTGACTAAACAAAATCCAAAATGAATCAAAACTGTGTTATATTTTAGCATCTTCAAAGTAGTCACCCTTTGCCTAGAATTTGCAGACATGTACTCTTGACATTTTCTCAACCAACTTCTCGAGGTATCACCCTGGGATGCTTTTTAAACAGTATTGAAGGAGTTCCCATCTATGTTGGGCACTTATTGGCTGCTTTTCTTTATTATTTGGTCCAAGTCATCAATTTCAAAAACTTTTGTTTTTATTAAATTTTAGTTGTATAAGTAAATAAATTAATATGGTGGCACAATTATGGGCAAGCGTAAGGATTTGAACTTTGACAAGCCCAAATTGTGATGGCTAGATGACTGGGTCAAGGCATCTCCAAAACGGCTGGTCTTGTTGGGTGTTCCCGGTATGCAGTGGTTAGTACCGCCCAAAAGTGGTCCAAGGAAGGGACTTGAAGGCCCAAGGCTAATTGAAGCACGTTGGGAGCGAAGGCTAGCCCGTCTGGTCTGATCCCACAGAAGAGCTACTATAGCATAAATTGCTGATAAACTTAATTGTGGCCATGATAGAAAGGCATCATGACACACAGTAAATCACAGCTTGCTGTGTATGGGGCTGCGTAACTACAGACCGGTCAGAGTGCCCATGTTGACCCCTGTCCACCACCGAAAGCACCTACAATGGGCACGTGAGCATCAGAACATGGAGCAATGAAAGATGGTGGTCTGGTCTGATGAATCGTGTTTTCTTTTAGATCATGTGGACAGCCGGGTGCGTGTGCGTTGTTTACCCGGGGTAGAGATGACAGCTGGATGAACCATTGGAAGAAAGCAGGCCGGTGGAGGCAGTGTGATGCTCTGGGCAATGTTCTGCTGGGAAACCTTGGGTCCTGACATTCATGTGGATGTTACTTTGACACGTACCACCTACCTAAAGATTGTTGCAGACCACTAAACTAGGGCTGGGCGATATGGCCAAAAATGTTATCACGATAATCTTTTTCATATTGTTCGATATCTATATTTATCACGATATACATTTACAGATTGCATTTTTATTTCAAAGTTGATGGAAGAAAAGAAGAAGGAGTGGTGGTGGTGTTGTGGTCTAAAGCACTAAACTGTTAAGTAGAAGGTTGTCAGTTCGATCCCCAGAGCCACCACCAATGCGTCCTTGAGCAAGGCACTTAACTCCAGGTTGCTCCAGGATTGTCCCTGTAATAAGTGCACAGTAAGTAGCTTTGGATAAAATCAATTGAAAATGAATGTTAAAAGATCATCTGTTTGTTCTGAAGCATAGTGATATCAGTCCAGTATTTGTTGGAATATTTTTACATTAAAATTAATTTTCTTTAGATTCAGATACCAAAGTATGGGGCATAGAAGCCCTTGTGACTGTGGAATGATGCTGAATCTGGGTTCAGGGGTGTCCCGAGAGAAAATTAAAAAAAACGTTTTTAAATTTTTTTTAAAAAACATTTGTATATTTTCATTAAAGTGAGAGGCTAGTCTACCAACTTGTAATTTGAGTCTTTCCTTATCCATTCCAGACATCTAATTATTTTTCACAAAATTAGAACAGAAATCGATTTTTGTTTATTATTAAAGGCTTGTAACATGCTGATTAATAAAGATACATTTAGAAGGGAAAAACTTTATGGTCTAAAAGGTGTTTTGAATCCACGTAACTCATGCGGCGCTTCATGTCTACACACATGCAGGGAAAAGAGGCAACGCGTGCGGAGCAGGACAGGGCTGAAATTATGCATGTTTGGTGCTAGAGAACAATATTTAAGATTACAGCGCAGAAAGATCAGAGCTGTTGTCCACAACACTGTTGTTCTGTCGCGCTCTTCACTAGAGACGATGAGAGGGCGAAACCGTTGTCATAAAGTCTTGCGGTGCGGATGGAATCAATCTGGAGTCCGACGTAACCTAATTGTTAGCAAGGCAGTTAGCATTAGCAAGTTCATCCAGTCTGACCCTACGTTACCACTGGCGTGTTGTGAGCGAAGCTGAGAGCGTTTTCAAATAATTCCTATGAAAGCCGAGCGTCATGCTCGCAAGGAGGATCGTAGGATTGGCAGCGGTGCGGAGCAAGCTCTCTCCTAGCGCTTTTGAGCAGATTTCGTCCGCCCCAGTGGAAACGTAGCCTGAGAAAGCCGAACTGCTTGTGTTTTAGCGACACGCAGTAAATATCAAAAATTTCTTAAAAGCTTATCGTGGATTTTCTTTATCGTGATATATATCAATATTGTTTTATCGCCCAGCCCTACGTAAAACCCTTCATGGTAAGATTATTCCCTGATGGTAGTGGCCTCTTTCAGCAGGATAATGCACCCTGCCACACTGCAAGGAACTTGAAAAAGAGTTCAAGGTTTTGACTTTCCTCCAAATTCTCCAGATCTCAATCCGATTGAGCATCTACGGGATGTGCTGGACCAACAAGTGCGAACCATGGAGGCCCCATCTTGCAACTTACTGGACTTAAATGATTTGCTGCTTACATCTCTATATATATACGATCAGGCACAAAATTAAAAGACCTGCCTAATATTGTGTACTAGGTCCCCCTCGTGCCACCAAAACAGCACTAACCCACATTCTTCTCACTACAATTGTACAGAGTGGCTATCTGAGTTACCGTAGACTTTGTCAGTTCGAACCAGTCTGGCCATTCTCTGTTGACATCTCTCATCAACAAGGCATTTCCATCTGCAGAACTGCTGCTCACCAGATGTTTTTTGTTTTTGGCACCATTCTGAGTAAATTCTAGAGACTGTTGTGTGTGAAAATCCCAGGAAATCAGAAGTTACAGAAATACTCGAACCAGCCCATCTGGCACCAACAATCATCAATGAGATTATATAATCAGCCAATTGTGTGACAGCAGTGCAGTGCATACAATCATGAAGATACGGGTCAGGAGCTTCAGGTAATGTTCACATCAACCATCAAAATGGGGAAAAAATGTGATCTCAGTGATTTGGATCGTGGCATGATTGTTGGTGCCAGATAGGCTGGTTTGAATATTTCTGTAACTGCTGATCTTCTGGGATTCTCCTGGGATTTATCTTAATTCTATAATAATATATCACAATTCCAGTGGGTCAGATGTGTACATACACTAAGTTAACTGTGCCTTTAAGCAGCTTGGAAAACTCAAAAAAATTATGTCAAGCCTTTAGACAATTAGCCAATCAGCTTCTGATTGGAGGCGTACCTGTGAATGTATTTTAAGGCCTACCTTTAAACTCAGTGACTCTTTGCTTGAAATCAAAAGAAATCAGCCAAGACCTCCATACAAGAATTGTGGACCTCCACAAGTCTGGTTCATTCATGAGAACAATTTTCAAATGCCTGAAGGTACCACGTTCATCTGTATAAACAATAGTTCGCAAGTATAAACACCATGGGACCACACAGCCATCATAGTGCTCAGAAAGGAGATGCATTCTGTCTCCTAGAGATGAATGTAGTTTGGTGTGAAAAGTTCAAATCAATCTCAGAACAACAGCAAAGGACCTTTTGAAGATGCTGGAGGAAACAGATCCAAGAGGCAATTATCTATATTCACAGTAAAAAGAGTCCTATATCAACATAACCTTAAATCCTGCTCAACAAGGAAGAAGCCACTGCTGACCCCAAGCATACCTCCAAAGTTGTGGGAAAATGGCTTAAGGACAACAAATTCAAGATACTGGAGTGGCCATCACAAAGCCCTGACCTCAATCCGATAGAAAATTTGTGTGTCCAAAATGAAAAACATTTGTGAGCAAGGAGGCCTACAAACCTGACTCAGTTTCACCAGTTCTGTCTGGATGAATGGGCCAAAATTCAAGCAATTTATTGTGAGATGCTTGTGGAAGGCTACCAAAAACGTTTTGACCCAAGTACAAACAATTTAAAGGCAATGCTATCAAATACTAACAAAGTGTATGTAAACTTATGACCCACTGGGGATGTGATGAAAGAAATAAAATATGAAATAAATCATTATTCTGACATTTCACATTCTTAAAATAAAGTAGTGATTCTAACTGACCTAAGACAGGGAATGTTTTCTACGATTAAATGTCAGGAATTATGAAAAGCTGACTTTAAATGTATTTGGCTAAGGCATATGTAAACTTCTGGCTTCAACTGTATATCGTTCCTGTTTATAATCAACAAAGCTGTTAACATTGCAAATGTACGACATATCTTGCCACTCCCTAATTTTTCATAATGTAGCACATCTGCAAGAAAGGCAGAAATAGCAAAACTACTTTGTGTAATGTACCATCTGCATGATGAAGAGAGACACTTAAACACCTGTTACATCTCCCATCTCCATCTCTAGTTCCATCCAGATCAGAAATTTACAGATGCTCTGGGCTAAAAAAAAAAAAAAACTGCAATCTGACATAGTTCCAAATTAATATATACATCGCGTTCTTCATTTGAATTTGCGCTGAACATTATTTGTTTTGTGCCATCCATTGTGCCGAGTCAGTGGCGAATGCTCGCCCCATAAACACGCACAGCCGTTACTCTGTGCTCAAAGACTATGCTCAGGTGCTAAAATAAGCAAATTCTACAATGCAATTAATAATAATATGAACAAAAATAATATCTGGATGTGCCTTGAAGTTATATAAAACATTATTAATGTTACAATAATAATTTTACAGAACATTAACCACTTCATATCTCTGACTAATGTTCATTGTTTTATTAAATTGGCTTAATAATTTAATAGCCAATATATTTGAAAATATGTCAATGAGGAAAAAAATTTTTTTAGTAACAATGCATGTTATGGAATGCCCCCCATATGTAAGGGGGTGGATCCAAACACCTGCCCCTAAGTTTGTTATAATGAAATGTTCTGTTTTGGCCTACGGCCCTCAGTCAAGATTGATTTCTGGCCCTCCGTAGGAAAACGTTTGGGCACCTCTGTTTCTAGGGTGTAAAGAATGGTGCAAAAAACATCAAGCGAGCTGCTGTTCTGTGGGCAAAAATGGCTTGTTAATGACAGACGTCAGAGGAGAATGGCTAAACTGGTCCAAGGTGCTATGTTGAAAAGCATTTCTGAACATACAACTTTCAGTCAGATGGGCTATAGCAGCAGAAGACTCCTCCGGTTAGCACTACTGTAAGCTTAGAACAGGAAATAGGCTCAGGCTGTGGGCTCAATAAAACTGGACAGAATACGATAGGAAAAACATTGCCTGACCTGACAATTCTGGATTTCTGCTGTGGTGCACAGATGGTAGGCCCACTGCAGCCTCCGTTTTCTGTTCTTGGCTGACAGAATTAAAACCCCTTTTGCTGTTGTAACCCATCCGCCTCAAGGTTCGACATGTTTTGCATTCTGAGATGCTACTCTGCTCACTAGGCAAAGGCAAAAGGCCGTAACTTTGTTCTGGTCGAAAATGAGTTATTGGTATTTTTGAGACATTCAAGTGCTCCTTTATAAAGTGGATAAGTATCTTGAGTCAATTTCGTATTTTTATTTATTTTTTGAGAATATAATGGGTTGTCTAAACAGTAACTTCCAAAAGCCCAGGAGAAACCAGTAAATAACTCCATTTACCACTCTTTGACTTTGTTTTGGAATGCTCAAATTGAGTTATTGTATTCTGCCTTTGTTTTTACATTAAAATTTGCCACATTTAAATTACGGTGTAGCCTGTGTACTGTCATACATCTATCATTGAAGCAATCTGACACACACAACACCTGAATAAAAGTGTAGTAAACAAATAATGTTGAGTGTTTTTACTATAGCGTTTAACCCTCCGGGGTCGACGGACGCGCCGCCACGTCCTGCAGGATTTTTTCCTCATAACAGTGGAATCAACTTAAAATATTCTGTCATTTTTGGGCATACAGATAAGTGTAAGACATCATAAGAAACTATAAAGTGTCTACTTTTATTTGTGTACATTCACAGAACAACAAAACCGTGTGCTTTTGTAAAATAAAGAAAATAAATAGGGTGCACTTTCAGGTATATATATATATATATTTTCATGTAATTTTATTCCTGTGATGTAAAGCTGAATTTTCAGCATCATTACTCCAGTCTTCAGTGTCTCGCACACAGTGATCCTTCAGAAATCATTCTAATATTCTGGTTTTGTGCTCAAGAAACATTTATTATTATTATTAATGTTGAAAACAGTTGTATACTATTTTTTTCAGGATACTTTGATGAAAAGAAAGTTCAGAATAACAGCATTTATCTGAAATAGAAAGCTTTTGTAACATTATACACTACCGTTCCAAATTTTGGGTCAGTGAGAATTATTTTTTTTAATTTTTTTTGGAAAGAAATTAATACTTTTATTCACCAAGGATGCATTATATTGATCAAAAGTGACAGTAAAGACATTTATAATGTTACAAAAGCTTTCTATTTCAGTTCAAAATACTTGTGGGGATATTGATTATGATCCAGCACCCAAATCAAAAACATGGACAGTTCTTGATAGTTGTCTGGATATTAGTTTCCTGGCGTTTGGTTCCAATGAGCTGTTCTACAGCACACCTGACACCCCCCTTGTTGCTCTTATGGAGTTTCCTTTCACTCCAGCCACAGGACCATTGCCAGAACCAGAGCCCTCCCAAATCTATGTCCTTTTATGCCCTCCTATGAAACAGGAGGGCTTTCTGGATTTCACTGCCTGTGAGTCCCATGCATTTAACATTTTTACATGATTTGTTATTTCTTTGCATTCCATTATTAAATTATTATGTTTACTCATTAGAAATAGGCTTATCTTGTATTTATTCATATAATTCAGTGTCACCTATCTGCAGTCAACCTGTTAGACAACCAAAGCACAGGGTAGCGATAAGTACATGGCTATAAGTAATTGTAAATCATCCAAAATAAATGCAATGATCACTAGATTTTATACAGGTGGTACTATAATGATTTTGTAAATGGTTATCAGCAACCAAATATTGATAATGTGGAAGTTACAGAATTTTGCCTTTGGCGTGACTTCTCACTTTTTGCAGACAGTACAAAGGCAGAGTAACTTCAAAATATGGGTCAAAAGTCAAGTTTGAGCTTAAGATTTTTTTATGTAGATATATTTCATTACTAAAACATCTAATTGCCAGATTTCCAGTATCCTAATTGTAATACATTTGGCTAGACAACTAAAAAACTTTAAAGTCATTTTTCTCAGTTCCATACTCTAGCGAGTTAAGGTCTTTTGCCTTTGTTGGGCAGAATTGTGCTGAGTGGTTACTGAGAGAGTTACTATAGCCTTTCTGTCACCTCGAGCCAGTCTGGCCATTCTCCATTGACCTCTTTCATCAACAAGGCGTTTCCATCCCAGGAGATCAACTCAAACAAGCCCATCTGGCACCAACAATCATGCCACATTCTAAATAACTGAGATCACATTTTTGCCCCGTTCTGATGGTTGATGTGAACATTAACTGTATCTCCTGACCCATATCTGCATGATTTTATATGTTACACTGCTGCCACACGATTGGCTGATTAGATAATTGCATGAATAAGTAGATGTACAGGTGTACCTAATAAAGTGGCCGCTGAGTATACATATTCACTGTATATTGATTGCAGAACAAGTATATACTTGTATATTATATAAGACATATATGCCTGTTAGCTTTATGGAATGTACAGGGTTCCCACTGTCATAAACATGTACATATCAGGGAATTTTACATTTATGATTTCCAGGCCTGGAAAAGTCATAGAAATGTATACAATCTTGAAAAATTTCAATTGTAATGTAAAGTTTTGTAATGCTCAGCTCTAAAAGCTCTTCTTCAGCTATAAATTACATAGAAATGTATGCTCTCGGCTACTGGTTTCTGTTTGCAGACGGGTCGTATTGACAAGGCCTACCCCACTGTTTGCGGTCACACAGGCCCTGTGCTTGACATCGACTGGTGCCCACACAATGATCATGTCATTGCCAGCGGCTCCGAAGATTGCACAGTTATGGTATGCGCATCTCCTTCACTCAACTACGTATCCTCTCAAACCCTGTTCAGTAACCGGGTTTGAAGGGTTGCAGTTAGCTTGTGCCCCATTCATTGCTCATCATTGTGTCTCCTAAAACTGTTGAACACCTAAAAAAATCCATGTTTTTGTCTCACAGGTGTGGCAGATCCCTGAGAATGGCCTCACCTCTCCTCTTTCTGAGCCAGTAGTGGTGTTGGAGGGCCATTCTAAGAGAGTGGGGATCGTGACGTGGCATCCAACAGCCCGCAATGTACTGCTAAGTGCAGGTAAGGGTTATGAATGTGGCTGCCTACTTTCTTTCTGTTCCTCAATTTAGAATTTTAATATTTTATTTGTTTATTTATTCCCTGTTTAACCAATGGGGGAAATTCACATTCGTCTTTTATTACTACATAATACAAATATTAAGAACAATCATTTTCATTTTAAACTATATTTTATTAAGGAAATTCCATCCTCCTTTTCGAAGGTTTAGTCCCTGACATGTAAAAACAAAAGTTAATAATTGGTTCTATGAATGTTGTACAGCTAAGTGTCAAGTCATAGCTTTTTTATTTTATGTACTATATTGTGTATTTTTGCACAACTGGAATTGGTTGCTGTATTGACCAATCAGCACCCAGGAACGACAACATCCATTCTGGAATTAAATATTCCAAATAATTTTTTTATAGGCTCTTTACTATTTAAATACTTTACATTAATTATCTTTGTCGTTGTGGAACACCAGTGTTATCATGAAAGGAATAATTCACCCATAAAATGAAAAAAAAAAATTCTCATCATTTACTCACCCTCATACCATCCCAGATGTGTATGACTTTCTTTATTCTGCAGAACACAAGCAAAGATTTTTAGAAGAAAATCTCAGGTCTGTTGGTCCTCACAATGCAAGTGAATGGTGACAGAACTCAGAAGTTCCAAAAAATACATGAAGTCGGCATAAAAGTAATCCATATGACTATAGACCATAGGTTAATTCCATGTCTCCAGAAGCTATAAGATACGTGTGGGTGAGAAACAGATCTATATTTAAGTCCATTTTTAAAATAAATGATCAGTAGGTGTCTGAATGTGACAGTAAAAGATACTTCCACACCGAAATGAGGAAGAGAAAGTGTAGATTTACAGGAAAAAAAGGACTTAAATATTGATCTTTTTCTCAACCACACCTATCATATCACTTCTGAAGACATGGATTAAACCACTGGAATCGTATTGGTTTACTTTTATGGTGACTTTACAGTATGTCCTTGTTAGACCTTCTGAATTTTGGTCACCACTCACTTGGTGACTGTCGCATTGTGAGGACCAACAGAGCTGAAATATTCTTCAAAAAATCTTATTTTGTGTTCAGCATAAGAAAATCATACACATCATCTGGGATGTCATGAGGGTGAGTAAATGATGAGAGAATTCTTGGGTGAACTATTTCTTTAAATACAGAATTAAAAAAGAAATATTGACTGATTGTTATTTTATCTTACATAATATATAAAAGAAAGAGATAATGATCCTTATCTTTTGGAATAGCAAATTGCACATTATAGTTAATGTAAAAAATGCAGAGATACTTTTCATCCTTTATTTAAATTTTCTTAAACAGCGTCTCAAAACCAACTTGTAACTGTTTAGTTTGCGTGACTGAGTGATCAAAGAACCAATTTTGTTTTCCCTCCTCCATCAGGATGTGATAATCTCATCATCATTTGGAACGTGGGCTCTGGAGAAGCCCTGATCAACCTGGAGGATATGCATCCTGATGTGATCTTCAGCGTCTGCTGGAGTCGCAATGGCAGCCTCATTTGTACTGCGTGCAAAGACAAGAAAGTGCGCGTCATCGATCCGCGCAAAGGGAAGATCACTGCAGTAAGTGAAAACATCTCACTGTTACTTGAAGCCTTGTGGGGGGTCTTATTATTTCATGGTTCTAAGTGTCTTTCTGGCATTGATGTTCACAGGAAAAGGATAAGGCCCATGAGGGGGCACGACCAATGAGGGCCATCTTTTTGGCTGATGGAAACGTCTTTACCACTGGTTTCAGTCGTATGAGTGAACGGCAGCTGGCCTTATGGAATCCAGTAAGCCACATGAATGGTCTTTTTTTCAAAATGATATTTTATTTTACACATTATTGTCATGAATTTGTTTTTTTATGTGTCCCTTTAAGAAAAACATGGAGCCAATATCTGTGCATGAAATGGACACCAGCAATGGAGTGTTGCTTCCATTC
Organism: Moxostoma hubbsi; assembly: GCA_032164185.1. Taxonomy (NCBI): domain Eukaryota; kingdom Metazoa; phylum Chordata; class Actinopteri; order Cypriniformes; family Catostomidae; genus Moxostoma; species Moxostoma hubbsi. The sequence goes on from JAVLUX010000215.1 coordinate 652,556, forward strand.
TATGACCCTGACACCAATGTTGTGTACCTGTGTGGAAAGGTGGAGTTGCTATTTCTTATGTGACACTGGCAAATGGGTCTATGAATGAATTATACATTATGTATTATTGACATATGTGACATATAGCAGATCACACCAACAGTATGACGTAAATTTTTTGAGTCTTAGTACTGTACTGTACATACAAAAGCAATATCAAAGGACTTCAACTTGTTGAGGGGTTAAGGAGTTTTTTTTTTTTAGAACAGCAGGATAGGATACATTGCCAAGAAAAGGACAGTGTTGGTTATAAAGCAACATATCTTAAAACCTACATAAAAAAAACAAAGTATTTGTTTGCTTTTCCAGGGTGACAGCAGTATCCGTTACTTTGAGATCACAGACGAGGCGCCGTATGTGCACTACCTCAACACGTTTTCCAGCAAGGAGCCCCAGAGAGGCATGGGCTACATGCCTAAAAGAGGTCTAGACGTCAACAAGTGTGAGATAGCCAGGTATGAGTTTTGAAGTTGATTTGTTTGTCAATTAAACACAGTAGAATATTTGCTTGTAGCCATTTAGGAACAAATTATTTTAAGATATTTATGAAAAGAGTATAGAGTAATGATGATAAAAAGGACCTCAAAATTTAACCTTAGAAAAATGTATCCCTTTCAAAATTATCTGAAATGATTTTGCCTGAACCATCGGCAATTCATCACAGGGTGAGTTTGTGTCCTTATGACAAAAACTGTACGTTCCAATCTTATCTATTTTAGTAACCATGGTGATTTATTTCTGTTAGGATCTCATATAGAACTATAGATAATATGGCCCCTGGTCTTTATTATATACATTTTACTGAAACTAAGCTTACTTACTAGGTTTATTTCCTACACTGGTGGGAGACCTTTTATAATGGACTGTAAAACCTAATGGAGCCCACAGTGTGATTATGTATTGCTGTGGCTTCCAAATGTCATTGAAATTTCATTTTAAAGGATCATTAGCTTTAGAATCCACGCTGACTTAAGATTTTAAGTTCTATGTTATATCTATGTTAAACATTATTTATTTGTTAAAATATTGGTAACACTTGACAATAATGTTCCATTCACTAACATTAGTTAATGCATTAGGGATCAGAACAAACAATGAACAATATATTTTTTTACTGCATTTAGCAATCTTTATTAATGTTAGTTAATAAAAATGTAATTGTTCATTGTTAGTTCATAGTGCACTAACTAATGTTAAGAACTTTTGATTTTATAAACATATTACTATATGTTGAAATTAACATTAACCAAGATTAATAAATGCTGTATATTATTGTTCATTGTTAGTTCATGTTAATGAATGTTGTTAACTAAAGTTAACCAATAGAACCTTATTGTAAAGTTTTACCCAAATATATTTATCATTTGTCAAACATCACAAAAGCTGCCTAAGTTGGCAGGTAAAGAGGGCTAGCTTTTGTCTTAAAATTATTTTATTATTTATTTATATTTTAACCATGAAATGTCCACTAAGGTTATTTTGTAATAAAAATTACAAAATTTTAACTTAAAGGTGATTTCCATGGAAAGGTATGCAAAAGAAATTCCTTCTCCCTCAAAGATATTAATTAAGTATCCTGAGAAATCTCACAGCTCTCTGTGACAGCACTAGACTCTGTAAACAACAAAGAACATGTGTTTTCGAGCCGTGGTCTCTGACGCTTTCTGCCTGTCAATCATTTTGTACGTTTTCATAGTTTTGTAGTTGCAACTAATTATTGAGGCTGAATTCCATATTTATGCCATGTTGCTCATAACAATTGTCAGTGGAGAGAGCTATTTCGCAGCTGTTGATTTTGACAACCGTTTCAATAAAGGTCTCAGTAAAGGCCATTTGGTATCTTTTGGGTGTGGGGATTTAGAAAGAGGAGGCATGGCTAATCCAATGGCTCAGTTTGTGGAAATTCTAGAATTATAGTGCTTACAGCACTTTCAACATTTCAGCTAGATGTGAAACAGGCTATGTTCAGTATCTGTGCAGTTAAAGTTATTAAAGTTGTGCAGTTATTTTTTACTGTTGTTATGGAAGTATGTCATAGTTATATTGGCACGTCTGTTAATTTTTTCAGGTTTTATAAACTTCATGAGAGAAAGTGTGAACCAATTATCATGACTGTCCCTAGAAAGGTACTTTTTACTCTAATGTGTTTGTTTATGAAATACATGTTTTCATATATCAGATGCTTTTTTATTCAAAGCAGCTTTTCAGAACGCTTAACAGCAGTCAGTAAAACAGTGATTTTAACAATGTTCAATGCATCAACATAAACATTGTAGCATTTTTGTATGGAACAGATTTAGTAAATGAAATACTTGTCTGGGACTCGATAGGTTAGATAAGGGTTATGCTGAAGTATAACATGATTCCAAGTGTATGAAGTTCAATTGTTTTGAAAAAAAAATGTTTATTGAAAATGTGTGTTGCTAGCTTTCAATTAACTTAAAAGTGTCATATATTTTCATAAAAATTATAATACATTATTGCATGAAGGCAAAATATTGATTACTGTGTGTCGTATTGATTACGGTTTCTTCTGCTCCTGGCAGTCAGACCTCTTCCAGGATGACCTGTATCCCGACACAGCAGGCCCTGACCCTGCGCTGGAGGCAGAGGAGTGGTTTGAAGGCAAGAATGGCGAACCGATACTGATCTCCCTTAAACATGGCTATGTGCCAGGCAAGAACCGTGACCTTAAAGTAGTCAAGAAAAACGTGCTGGATAACAAGACACCCAAAAAGCTGGAGGAGCCACCTATTCCCCAGAAGCCTGCCGCCTCTCCCCAGTTAACCAAAGTAAGGCTGATGTGTAATGGTAAACCTGTTTTTATAGCTTGTGTTTAAATTTTTCCCCTTGTTGGGTTTAAGATTTCTGATTTGCTTTACATAATATTTATTTTTTACTGTGTTATTCTATATATATATATATATATATATATATATATATATATATATATATATATATATATATTAGGGCTGTCAATCGATTAAAATCTTTAATCGAATTAATTACATGGTGTCCCGATTAATTAACCGTGATTAATCGAATATATAAATATTTGCTGAGAAAGCGCCTCATATAACAATAATTCAATATATAAAGATAATACATATTTATATCAATATATAATTATACATAGTTATCTTTAAATATGTTTAAAAATTATATATATATATATATAAATAACAAATATTCAGATAATTAAAATGCTTTACATTCTTGAAGCAGAAGAGTTAATCATTGATAAGACAATACAAAAAGCAGTTTTAGAATACAACGTATTGTTTACTCCCGTATTATTGGTCGTAAGTCAATCATTGGCATACAGTTCACAGCAATCCATTTCACAATTGAATTTGTCAATCAGTTGGAGATTTATTATGAGGGCTTGTTCAAGGGCCCGTCAATTTACACCTACGGGTGCGTTGCATCATAAACATAAAATGTTTAGGTCACTGTGTCAAGTTAAATATAGTTTAATACTCAATCTTTAAACACATCTTGAGATCCCTTAGATCGCATTTGCGCTCCTTCGAGTGTTTTGAACGCAAGAACGTAACGCATGTTTGTGTTGTTCTGCCCGCTGATGTGTTTTCTTCACTGTATAAATTGTGTGTTGCTCATACAGCTGAAATTTCACTTACTGCCCTCTGGAGTAAACAGGTTGTACTACAAGCTTGCATTACTCAGGAATCTTCCTTATTATAGTCCGTGGGCATGCGATTAACTGCTTACATTTTTTAACATGTTATTTTTTGTAAAACAAATCGCACTGAATGAACGTGTTAAATCGCCAGCCCTAATATATATATATATATATATATATATATATATATATATATATATATATATATATATATATATATTTATTTATTATAATCCTTATTAGCTTGGTTCAATAATTTTCATTAAATGTAATATTTAATGTGTCCTCCCCACTTTTTCTGATTATTCCTATGACACCTGACTATAGGCTACCTAGAAAACTAAGAATAAGAATGGAATGGTATTGAATTTGTGCTGAAACACATTTTCTTGTTTCTTCATCTTGCTCTGTAGAAGAATGAAGTGAAGTTAGAGGAGCTGTTGCGAGAAGTGAAGTCCCTTAAAGATCTGGTCACACTGCAGGACAGGAGAATCGCCAAACTGGAAGAGCAGGTGGCTAAAGTGGCGATCTAAGACACTGGTGCTGATCTGAGCCATTCTGTCAGTATGGAGAGTGTGAGATTCAGCTGGGGGGGAGGGGTCAGTCACTGCCAAAATTCTCAATTTGACTCAGTCATTCCGCTTGGTGTTTCTCACAAAGACAACTTCAAGCAACATTCCAAGATGGACTTTTACTTTTTGTCAAGTCTCCCCCAAGAATTTGCATAGCAAAAAGGAATATAGTGGCAATGGGTGGTCGCTGGTTTTAACTGATTTTGATGACAAGGAGTGTGGGGCTGGCCCTGATGTCATGTGTCCTCACGGCCCCACCCTCCTCCTTGTCACATTGATGTTTTACATTTTGTTAAAAATGTTCATACTTTTTTGTTATTGTAACATTGTTTCATCAGTATTCTGATATTAACCAATATGTTACAGAGTGTTGTATATACACATCAGTATTTTACTTTCCTTTTATGTTGTGCTGCCAAATTTGAGGTGACAAAGTCACCTCTCCTTTTATTTCTACTTTTGTATGTTTTTCCCCAGTTGTAGATTAGTTACGTTTTGAAAAACAAGGATTTACATGTAAAACTATTCAAAGCAAAGCAAAGGCAGTCTGAAAAGTGTTGATGTGATTTTGAAGTGATGCAAAGGCTGTTGGTACTGCAGAAACTAATCACAGGTAAGTGTATGATGTAGTGAAATCTAAGAGATGTTCATAACCATTCAAACTTATGGAGTGCTTACAGCAAACATACATACATACACCGAAATGAGCTGCTCATTTGACATTTAGGATTTTAAAAGCAGTCCAACATCATCCCTCGTGGTGATCATGATAACTGGAGTTTAAAGCACTTGCTGCTTTGAGATCAACATAATTCATTATAAAGCATCCGACAACAGGGTTTTTCAGAATATACCACAATATTTTCTGAAGCAATAACATTATGTTGCAAAATGAATGTGAACGTGAATCTAAAATTTCTTAAAGGATTTATTAGCATCAACATGTTAATTATGCATAGATTTCATAAATCAAATACCTACAGCTGTCTCAGCTTTTTAGTAATTATGAAATTACTGTTGCACCTCAGGAAATAAACCACTTTGGAGTCACAACATCGGATGCTCACAACTTGCATAAAGTTTTTGCCCAAGGAAATATAAGAATATTGTTTTGACATTATCAACCATTATCCACGCATTTCTAGTTTCCATTACCCACATTCTAATTATTTTTCAATCATGTTACAGAATATTGGGCTGACAGACACAGGCTTTGATATGTGAACTTGGTTTTAAAAGGCAATGGCTACCTGCGAGCTCTTCTGATGTACATGTACTGTAAATGTATTGGTGCCTCTGTGTGTACTACTGGTTTTAGACAGGCCTCCTGCTGGAGGACAACATCCATGAATCTGAGCACTTATCTGTGTCCTAACCAGTCTTCTGCATGCATTCCAAATTTCACATAAAATAAAAAAAATTTGAATATACAATAAATCCTTTCATTCATACTTCATGAATTCTGCAGTTTCATTCATCTTGCTGTTTTAATAGATCAAATAGATAATTTGAACAACCAAAATTAAGTTTACAATGTCTGCCAATATGACTTTACATGCCCCTATGCTGTTAAAGGTGTGCTCAGTAAGGTTTTTGTTCATGTTGTCTTAGACTTACAATGACACCTAGAGGCCTGGATGCAGCTTAGTGCAAATGCAATAGTTTTCAATTACAGATGTCAATGTAAAAATTAACAATTTACTATCAGCCATGATTAATTTAATCTATGAGAGAAAGTGTTCAATGACAGGGCTGTAACTGATATTAAGTGATTAGTATTCGGCTTGTTATGTGATTCTAACATGGCAGCCCCCATGAGGGGACCCTCTCCATGTAGAGTAAAACAGCTTTTTGTTAGGTTACTGATGTGAATGGATGTTACTGGTTATAATTTTATGCATATGTTTTGAAATTACAATTTATTTCTTAATGAGTACAGCTTTTTTTAATGAGGAAAAAATTACTGAGTGCACTTTTAATGTTACATGAATTGCCTGAGGAACCATTTCATTGTGATATATTTTCTTTGTTCACTGCCAGGTTAACAAATGTTTACTTGGCTTCTTATCCTTCATTCTAATGTTATTTTGCAGTGAGGAAAGAATAACATGAAAAGAAGACATACTACATCCTTCAGCCTCAACTCTCTTGAGATTAGCCTGGATGCTCTAAAAGCGGCTGTTTTCACGATCTTGTCTTGACAAGTCATTATAAGTCCAAGATGCCTCAAAGGGCTGCCGTATTGAAAGCTAAGTCTTTTAGAATACTAAGAAGGGGCCCATATGATTAATATTCCTGCAGATGAACCTCAAGAGTATTCCTACAAATATTGTATATGTCTGTTGAGATGTGTCATTACCATTTAGTGCTGTCATTCATCTTCTGCTCATTATATTGCAATTTTTTTGGTTTGTGGTTTGCCTCAGCAGTACTATACAGTTCTGCCCTAAACACCCTCTTCATTGTTCCAGGAGTGGCTCACGGCATGTGTGCCCTCTCCCTCATGAATCATGTGAGCACAGGAAACATAAACCTCTTCCTCAGTGACCTGATTGCTTCTGTTTAAAGGCCACATGCTTCTCGTCCTTGATATGTCACAAGCATTAGTTAAGAAGAGTCAAGACCAAGATCTATTTGGGTAGTTTACACATCCTGCAGTGTGACACTATAAGGCATCTAAAAATATTTGAAACAGAATTTTGCTAATGCTTCTATAATTATAATGTATGCAGCTTTAATCACTCAATATTACAGTAAAGGAATGATCCTGGTTCAATACAAGTTAAGGTCAGTTGACAGCAATTGTGGCACAATGTTGATTACCACATTCAAATTCAACTTGTCCCTCTGGTTAATAAATAGAAAAGAAAAAAATGTGGTTACAGGAATGCACTTAAGTGAATGGGGCTAATTCACAAACATTCAAATACACCTGTTTTAAAAGTATAGCCACAAGACATACACATTATAAGTGTTATCATAATATTAGTGTGATAAAATTGCTTACTAACCTTATCAGTGTTAAGGTATATCTCATATCATAAATTTGTGGGATGACACAACACTAGTAAACCCTGTAAGCAGTTTTATCTCACAAAAATAATGCAGAACAGAGATTTTATCACACTAAAATCATGTTAACACATATAATGTTTACACCTTGTTTACGCCTTGTGGCTATACATTTGAAAAAGTGTGTATTTTCAAGGAATATTCCAGGTTCAATCCAAGTTAAGATCAACGGACAGCATTTGTTGCATAATGTTGATTACTACAAAAATGTATTAGGGCCCAAGCACTGAAATTACAGTGGCCCTATTGTTCTTTTAAGGATTATTACTATTAGAACCCTATTGTTCTGCTAAGAATTCTTCTTCTTCTCAAGGTTTTTGGTACTTTTGGGGTACTTAACATGCGTGAAAATATTTGCACACACATCAGTCATCAGACATTAGGGCTGGGCAAATTTGCAGGGGGGGCTCTGTAGCGCCATCTAGAAGATGGGCATTTTCGGGGGGCTCAACACATCCCTTTTGAGCTACCAACACCAAACTTTGTACACATATAGATCACATCAAGCCGGACAACTTTTGCATTGCAGTCATAAGGTCCGCCCAACAGGAAGTCTGCCATTATGGATTGTTTGAAAAAAATGCATGCTCTGGAATTCGAAATACTCCTCCTAGGGAGTTCAAGTTACAGGTACCAAATGTGGGTGACATCATGCCTAGACACTGATGATGCTCTGTTGCTAATTGATTTTTTATATATTGAATGGTGTTGCCATGGTGATGCATTAAATTAATGGCAAAAATAGGAAACAGGAAGTGTCGCATGTCTTCTGCATGCATTGTGTGATTTAGATAAAAATTGAGATGTATGTTTTGTCTTGGGGGCTAATCACAGGTATGGGGCTATTGTGGGTCATGGTCATAGTGCCACCAACTGGCAGTAGGAAGTGTGGCTCTTACAACAAACTTTAAAATAGTCATCTTATATTTAACCAAATTGCTTCAAAATTGTTTAGAATAATGTCAAATGCCAAATGCATGTGTCCACCTTGCACTGTTTTCCGAAAGCCACCGGGTGGAAATGGACCAGTTGTGCTTGGGCCCATCATCGCTGCTTGCAGCTATATTTTTGACTTAATTTAACTGACTGATTTAAGTGAATAGCGCAATTCATAAACATTAAAATATGCACTGTTTCAAAAGTATAGCTACAAGACATAAACATGATTTGAGTGTAATAAAAATCATTAACTAAACTTTTGTGTAAAGTTATATCCAGTTTTACAACTTCATTGCCATGATGACGTAACCCTAACTCGTCTGTAAAAACGACGATTTAAACAACTTTACAGCTCAAAAAGTCCACAATTTCTAACAGAATACAGAATTAATGTGTTTTTTTTAATAAAATTACAAGCTTCACATTTCTGCCTTTAAACCCCTTGAAAAGTTTGTCCAATTCACTAAGTGCCTCACTGTTACCTCGATTTTTAATTCTTTTTTATTTATTTTTTAAATAAAAGAAGGTAATATTAATTTATAATATTCCATTAATGTTTATGAACTGCCCCATTCACTTCCATTGTAAGTGCCTTAATGTAACCATGATTTATTTATTTATTTTTTAACTCTTGTGTTTAATTTTTTAATGAAAACTGTTTTTTTTTCATCACATGACTTTGTTCACACAGGACATCTGAACACACAATTATGTATTTTTTTAGATACATTTTATGAAATTTTATTGGTTTTATTGTGGTGTTCCCAGTCTAAAGAGACCGGCCATTTGAAATAAATGGATTACACTACAAAATACATATATATTAAGTGTTCAGGAGCATCCAAATCCTTTAGATGAGCACATATGGGGATGTATGCTTGCACACACAAAGTCCTCAGACATGTGCGCATACACACAACGTTTGTTGAGTGCCCTTTTGTGCATCATCTTTCCATGTACATTCTTTGAGAAATAATTCAAGATCTACTTATCATATTATGTTGTGTTTGGTCTCATTTGAATCTGGATAGTCTGCTGTAAATTACGATATGTCATTGCTTATGTTACATGTATGTTTCAGGAAGTAATTCAGAAAAACATGGCAAAATGACACTCCTGTTTATTATCTTTATGTTTGTCAGTGAGAATTACTTATACTCATTTCAGTTTGGCCTTTCAGTTTTTGGACCTTACGAGGTCCGTTCTGGCCACCATTCTCTTTGATTGTATGGACCCACAGAGCTGAGATATTCTTCTAGAAATCTTTGTTTGTGTTCAGCAGAAGAAAGTCACAGACATCTGATCTGTCATGAGGGTGAGTTAATAATGAGATAATTCTAATTTTTTTGGACATATTATACCTATACCTTTAACCAGGAACATACTCCAACAATATACAGTAGAGACTATAAGGAATATTTGAAGGCTTTTTTTAAAAATTAATTTGACACTGCAGGACAAATTAATGAATTAGTGAAGGCAAAAAGGTAGTTAATATACACTTTTCCTTATACATTGAACCTAACCAAAAGTCTCGATGTTGATTAAGTAAAAACTTTATAGACACATTATGCATCAGCTACACATTTAACAATGGCCCATTTTTTCAACAAATGAATGAAAGTTTAGAAGAATGCTGTAGACTTTTCTGGCTGACAGTTGTTTCATAGGAAGATTTTGGATGTCAGACATAAGGGAAACTGGAATCTGTAGAGTACTATTTAGGGTCTCCCTTATTGTAATATTTGAAACAAAAGACAGGAGCAGCCATTCCCGAATCTTAATGAGAACAGTGTGTCTGGAAATGATCTTTCTGGGGAAAAGCAAAAGAAGGAGTAGAGGAAGGAGGAGGGGAGAATAGGAGTAGTTGCCCCCGTTCACCAATCCAACTGTTCTTCATCGTGCAGTCTGTAACAACAGAACATCCAGCTTGAGAGAGGAGAGGAGAAGTTGGATTCACTGTTAGGTCATTATTTATCCTGCAAGCAAGGCATGTTTTAGACATTCTGCACTTGTAGAAAGTAAGTATGAATTCAGATTTCTGCACTTCTTTTGCCTGTTTTCTATTTTAAAAACATAGTTTGTGCCCATGTAATGATAGAGTGATGACTTACCTTTAAGGAATGCACAGCTTTAAAAGGTTCTTGTTAAGATGCAACATATTAACTAACAAAGGTTCTGTTTAAAACAATTTGCAAAGGTTCTGTAACAAAGAATAATTCCAGAATGGACTCTTAGAGTTGATTTTAACAAGTTGACCATTAAAAGCTTTAAAGCAACAGAGATTTACATAAAATGATGTTAGTCTGCCAAGTACAGTGCTATTAATGGTGTGTGTGTGTGTGTGTGTGTGTGTGTGTGTGTGTGTGTGTGTGTGTGTGTGTGTGTGTGTGTGTGACCAAATGTCCAAAAAGGACCAAAAAAGGACCAAATGTCCCCACAAGAATAGTAAAACCTGAGATCACCTACCTTGTGGGGCCCAGCCTGAGGGAAACAGCTTATTAAACATACTAAACAATGTGTTTTTTGAAAATGTTAAATGCCAATTCTGCAATTCTGTGAGGGTTGGGTTTAGGGGTAGGATTAGGATATCCATAAAATGCATGGTCCCCACAATGAAATAAAAACAAGTTTGTGTGTGTGTGTGTGTGTGTGTTAGGGAGTGAGGCGCCATATTAGCTTGATACTATTTCCATTGTGAACCACTTGCCCAGTGATGATTATGGTCGTCAGCTTGAGCACAGATGGCATAGAGCAGAGATGTAGCAGAGACCTCTTGTTACAGAATGGAAAGATGTTTGTTTAAAGAAATTAATCACGAGTTCTAATTTAAAGGTTTATTTTATATGCCTAATATAAGTTTGCCAACTGTCTTTTGTAAAAACATATTCATACTATTAATTTTTTCCTTCAAAAAAAGTAATACGTTCCTATACTTTTTGTCAAATTTAGGAAATATCTCACTTTTTACTGTGATTAAAGGGATAGTTCATTCAAAGATGAAAATTATCTTATCATTTATAAAGCAGCATAAATGTAATCCATATGATTCCAGTGGTTAAATCCATGTCTTCATAAGTGATAGGATAGGTGTGGGTAAGAAACAGATAAATATTTAAGTCCTTTTTTTACTATCAATCTCCACTTTCACTTTCACATTCTTCTCCTTGTGTTTTTGGTGATTCATATTCTTTATGCATATCACCACCTACTGAGCAGGGAAGAGAATTTGCACAAAAAGTTATTAAATATTGATCTGTTTCTTACCCTCACCTATTATAACACTTCTGAAGACATTAAACCACTGAAGTCATGTGGATTATTTTTATGCTGCCTTTATATACTTTTTGGACCTTCAAAGTTCTGGCCACAATTCACTTACATTGCAATGACCTACAGAGTGGAGATATTCTTCTAAAAATCTGTAGAAGAAAGAAAGTTATACACATCTGAGATAGCATGAGGATGAGTAATTGATGAGAGAATTTTCTTTTTTGGGTAAACATCAAACTCTTTTTGGTAGCACAAAAATAAGGGGAATATGTAGAGCCTGTATAAGATGTTCATACCACCACTCATATTTTTGATGTTATAGAAACAGAAACTTCAGTCCTCAGGGAACCTCAGGAATGAGTCTACAAGGAACTCATGTTTGCCTGCAGTAGCTGAGAAGTAAAAAAATTAGGCTTGAAATCAAATGGGGTTTCCATGTGGCCCTTTGAGTTCTGCTTACATCACAGGAAGAGAATGGATGTTCCCGATGATCATAGAGATTCTTAATGCTGAATAGAATAGAAACAAATACCATCCATCTATCTATCATCTATCGATCTATCTATTGTTTGTCTGTCTGTCTGTCTGATATAGGGCCTATTAAACCTTATGTTTTCAAGCCAACATCAAACTGACAACTTGGTTTACCTATCAAGTTAAATGTTAAGTTAGTGAGTCCAATCTGGAAAAGTATTTAGTGGTTACAATAAACTTTACAACCTGCAAGATTGTAATTGGTTAAGGCACTTGGCATCTCACAAGAAGGTAGCTGGCTAATGTCCCAAGTACTATTCATCCTTAACTGACCTTTTATGACCTCCAATTCTGAAACTGGCTTGCATGATTGCATATACAAAACACATTTCCTGAATTACTGAATTCTATACATATAGTTTTTAACTTTTAAAACTTTTTATTTTTTATCATCCACATTAGGTATTCAATCACAGGATGGATAATTTAGCTCTCTGTAGCCTCATTGGCCTGTCAATCATTCTGATAAACAGTAGCACCACTTATGCCACCCCTGTCATTTTCAATGACTCTTTAGAAAGCAGTGGGCATTGGGAGACTGGGAGCACAGACCTGATCCCCACACCCAGCATTTTCTCCTTCCTCAATGAATCCATTATATCCACCTCCATCGATGGAGAAAAGCATACCAAACCCTTCTTCAATCAGATGGTTGACATCTTACAAGAGAACCTCCTCCTCATAATTGTCATTACCACATTACTTCTGCTCGTCTTCACCATCATCTGTTCAGCTGCCATATTGAGTCGCAGACGAAAAGTCAGCACCTACTATCCTTGCGCATTCCCCTCCAAGATGTACGTCGATGAGAGAGACAAGACTGGAGGAGAGAGGTTCTTTAATGAAGTTCCAGAGAAAACAAACACAAGCTCCAGCGAGGAGCCACTGAATTCAGCTAAGCAGCTCCAAGAGGACATCGTGTTGGCTACCAAAAATCTCCGCCCTCCAGTCAAGACTTCATGGAGGGAGAAGAATGAAAAGGTGGAAGACAGAAAAACAGATGACAAGGAAAACCCTCAGTCTAAGAAGAGTCAAGAGGAGAGCTTTGGCTTTCAAGAAGACAAGACTACAAATCAGTCCGTTGTTGAAGATTCTGTGGACAAGAGCAGCCCCAGCTGGTCCCAGGACAGTATCCATGTTAGTGATATGGAAAAGACTGACTCTTCTGACTCTGGCCCCCCTGATGAGAGCAAACATCCATCAGGGGCAGAGAATTCTGAGATCCAAGATGACATGAACAAACTGGAATTTGATGCTTCAGGCTTACCATTTATCAGTGAAGAGAAAACAGCATTTTAGTGTGGACATTTTGGAAGCTTCAAAGGATATATTTAGACAAACACAGATTTAAGATCATTTCTTGGACACATTGTAACAACAGTTGCTAATATGGACTATTTGTGTTTCATTATAGTTGTCTGATTTTTAAAAAAAAATGTATTCGTTATTGTTTATGTCTTTTTACCATGATATACCACATATAAATGTTGTAATCTGATTTTCGTTGTATGAACGGATGCCTATTTGGCAAAACTGTAATATAAAAATAGCATTTTGAATTTTGGGTGTCCAGAAACTCATTCGTTTAACATTGTTTTTCAATCAGGGTGTGGACTTTCCAATCACTTCTGTTGTTTTTATACTGAGTTAATGATATTCTTTATTCCATGCTCATTGAGCCATTTTCCTATGGTCCACACATGGTAGGTGATTTCAGGTTTTACTCTCCATGTAAGGATAGTAAACACACACGCTATCTAGATGAAGACATATACAGTTCTCTAGATTTGTTTGACCTGCTTATAAATACCTCTAAATAGATCAATATAAATTACCATTTATCCAAACCCCAATGTTATCCATAAAATATATTTCTTTGCATTTTTAGAAAAAACCCTAACCCCTGTAAATGGGGACATACCATAAACATTTTTCTATAAAGCTAATTATAATTGCTATATTGCCATAGACTAACTCGAACCCCTCTAAGAAAAAAAAATAAATCTGAATGGATTCTTTTTCCAAATAAGGATGTCCCAGAATGTCTTCAAAGGGAGATTTTGTCCGATTTAGCTTGCTTCCGGAGACATATTTGTTCCCAAACTATAGCTAAGTTTGCGCACATACTCAAAAAAAACATAAAATAAGGAAAGCAAACTTACTACTCCAATTAAGGCGATAAGCTTCTCTGTGAGTCAGGTTATTGTTTACATACTGACATTCTGACTCTAAATATTTCCTTTCAAGGTTGAGTGGTATTATACATCTTCAGCTGCTGAAGGCCACCAAGTCTTATATCACTGCCATCTTTCAAACAGTTTAGTCTATGATCAGTTAGTCTCAACATTTTCATTTTCCTTTTATGCATGTATATGAATATAATTTAAATTCTGTACATTCTCTTTTTGTGAACAAATGACTCATGAGATTTGACCAGATTTCTTAAGAATCTGAATGCCAGGATACATTTTTACAACATTTTCAGTCTAGATTTGCTTAAAAACTGAGTCAAATTTGTTTTACCAAGTGCAACTTCTGCTTCAAGCTTTATCTCGTGCAGACTGTATCTCCTTACAGTTAATTTCATGAAACAAACCTCTTTTAATCATTCAAGAGGTTTACAAGTAAACGTTAGTACAGCATTTTGCACTAGCTTTAAATGTATGAGATGAAAAACAAACGAGGCACACAAAGAATTCTGTTCTTATTTTAGACCACATATATAGTGGCAGAACATCACCATCAATGCTTGTTTTTCATCCATTTGTGCAGCAGGTCCTTGTCATTTCTAAACTAATTAGTTTATTGCATGAAAGCAGAAACCGAATGTTTTAGCCAGAAAGTTTCTAAATCACATCTTCAAGTGAATGAGCATATAAATGCTATGCTAAAATTATACTGAAAAATAATGTCCTCACTCTAAATGTTAAATGCAAGTTGTCTGTCTCTTTATTGAAATATTGTATTAATCAATGCTCATGTGCATCAGGTTTACAAGTGCTTTCTTTTGATATATCAAAATTTGAAAGCACAGCAGCATATTCACCAAATGAAGCTCATTTTCCCCACCTTCAGACTCTACAAAGAATAAGGAACTAGTTCACTGACATGATTTAAAGAAATTTGTGCATGCATTCATAAGCACATAAAACCATCCCAAACACTCTTTTAATGACCACTTCTCAAACAAGCAAATACTTTAAGCAGATTCTTTAAAATTATCAAAACAAATAAGGCTTAGGCTGTAACAGTCTGTCAGTCAAATTGTGCGTTTAAAAGACGGGCTACAGTGCAGGAGTTGGAGAACTTTGGTATAAATGCGTGGTGAAAATTTACACCCCTAGTTACTGGCCACCAAATTCTTATCCTCTTTAGCTTCCTGTTTCAGACGGTAGTCTGCCAAAGCTGCTTTGATGGCGTCCTCTGCCAACACTGCAAATAACAAAGAGAACAAGGTCAGTTACTGAAAAGGAACACCTTTAACACCTCAATGTGATTTGTATTACTTATATACACATGTAATTGTGATTTCAATCCTAACAGCAAATATAATGCAAATAAACATACAAGCACAGATGAATTAACAGGCATGTAAACATATGGTGTTTAAATCAACAGAAATCTTACTTGAGCAGTGCAGTTTGACAGGTGGAAGGCTAAGCTCCTTAGCAATCTCTGTGTTTTTTATCTTAAGGGCCTCGTCAATCTGTAGGCAAGCAAATTAAAAGAGTTTGCAAAAATAATTTTAAACCATTATTTATGAGAACAATCAAACGGTCACATTAAAGATCAGGAAAA
The DNA here is from genome assembly GCA_032164185.1 of Moxostoma hubbsi. Classification (NCBI taxonomy): domain Eukaryota; kingdom Metazoa; phylum Chordata; class Actinopteri; order Cypriniformes; family Catostomidae; genus Moxostoma; species Moxostoma hubbsi. Next base: position 668,426 of record JAVLUX010000215.1, read on the forward strand.
GAAACATTTAATCAAAAGCAATTTAAAAAAAAAGTAACAACTGTGAGAATTTTTGCTTACAGATTTGCCTTTTACCCATTCAGTGGCTAAAGAACTGGAAGCAATAGCAGAGCCACAGCCAAAGGTTTTGAATTTGGCATCCACAATCTTCCCAGCCTCATTCACCTCAATCTAGGGGGTAAAAACAATAGCTACTCTTCAGTTCATAAAATGCATGACCACTGTGTAAGGGGTGGTGGAACTGTTGCTTTGTGGTTAAAAGAATAGCTCGCCCAAAAATTACAATACTCTCATCATTTACTCACCCTCACGCCATCCCAGATGTGCTGAATAAAAAGTCAAACACATCTGTGATAGCATGAGGGTGAGTAAATGAGAATTTTCATTTTAGGGTGAACTATTCCGTTAAAGATTCAGGCTGGTAAAACAAAGTTTGCTGGTTTAATCTCCAAAGAAATCGAAAATTATAGTTCCCTAATCACCATTGTGACTGAACCCCAGACAATAAACTCACATGGAGAAACCTCTGCTAAATTATCATTTGCGATACAGAACAGTTATTGATTAATGTTAAAGGGATAGTCCACCTAAACTGAAAATTCTGTCATCCTTTACTCACCCTTATGTCGTTCCCAACCTGTATGCCTTTCTTTCCGTGAAACACATAAGGATATGTTAGAAGGTTTAGAGCTCCATGAAGAGGAGTAAATTAATGAATATTCACTTTTGTGTGCTATCCCTTTAAGATTTTCATTATAAAGGAGCTCATCAAAAATATGCTGCATCATTCTGTTTAAACCCTCAATCCAATCGGAGACTTCACAGTATTAAAGAGCCTTTGTGTTTAATCTACTTTTTTTTTTTTCTTTTTTTAAAGAGTTATGGCCCGTTCATACAAAGCACAAAAATTATGCAAACAAGCTTTTCAAAAGAAACTGGATTCCTGGGCCAATTCACATGTTCAAACATTGGTTTTTTTTTGTGTGTTGTTTTTTTGTTTTTGCAATTAAGGTTCAATTTGATTTCTTGTGTTTTAATGCATCTTTTAAAATGTCATTCTAAGGCTAGAGCAATGGTCCCAAACTGTGGTTTCCAATGTAGATGATGCCAGGTCAATGTTTGTTGTCAAAATTTCACATTACAGGCATTACTGATAGCAGCTGTTAAAGCAAGATCGTAACCATCTTTCATCTCATGATTATAATAATAAAAAAAAAAAAATCCTCAAGGAGTAAATACGCAACACTTTTTAAGGAGAACTGTTTAAGAGTAAAACTTTACTTTAAAACTTAATTACTTCTGTTTTTGATAACCTTTGTGAAGGTCCATTAATGTGGCAAAGTGAAGGTTCTTTTCATAAACACACGGTTATTCAAATTTACAATTGTGATTATTTTTGCCTCTGACTATTACTATTATTAGGCACAATGGTGGTGTTTTAATTGCCAATAAGTGCACCTGTGGATTACAATTGGTCTGTTAAATAACCCAATCTGTTTTACCTGCAGTTTCATCACATCTCCACATGCAGGGGCACCAACCAAACCTGTACCCACATTCTTGGCATTTTTATCCATAGACCCCACATTTCTTGGGTTCTCATAGTGGTCCACCACCTATAAAATAAAAATGTTGTTATACAAGACGTAGTAATAATGTGACTATGCGCTCATGCGAGCGATACTATGCTAGTGGTTAAAGTTGAGCAACAATGAAAATTTTAGGATGTCAGCTACACAGCAAACCACATTAAATACATCGACGCGAAAACTTGATTGTTATGACACAGACTGTACACATTGTCTTACCTTTTTATGATAACCGCACTGTAGCAGCGGGAGGCAAAGTGTTCTGTTAATGAGAATTAGACTAGGCGCACATTTCTTCGACACCGCAGCCGCCATGATATCAGCAGCAGCACTAATGACGCACTTGAAATTCAGATAGCGGATTTAATATGCAGTACAGTCTCGTAGATTTTGACGAACATCGCGAGAGGCGAAACAAAAAAAAGCAATATATATCCACCTTTTTCCTGACTTCTCCGTGGGCGGCGCCATTACAGCGAGAGATTTCCTCTCCGATGCTCCACGCTTCCGCTTAGTTGTTGTTATGATCTAGATTAACGTTACAGGTGACTGCGAGCAGTGTCTGTATGAATACGCGCTGTTATAGGAACTACAGGTGGCTTAAAAACTACTGTAAAATGAATATCACAACAATAAGCCAACACAAAAGCTGCTAAAACTGAAACATTTAGAGTCAAACCAGATGATGTAATCACAGGTTGCATTAAACACATTTTCTGTCACTTGCCTTTAAAAAAAAAAAAAAAAAAAAAAAAAAAACATTGACTGACAACTCCCCAAATGATCTCCGTCATTTTGGAAGATAACGAAGATTATAAATATTTAAACCAAGCTCGTTTTTTTATTAATCGTATTTACGAGATTAATATCTCGTGCTGTGAGTGAGTGTGTGTGAATGAGGTTGAGACGGAGTTGTTGCTGTTGGCGGTATGCACAACAACAAAGATTTTTAAATGGAACCTATGATGACACATACACCCTCTTTTCACGGACATGTCTTCTTTTTCGAACCTTAATAAAGCATCCGGTCGGATTTCTAGATTCCCTAAATAACAGGTGTTGTTCTAATTCCAACTGCCCGGATGAAGCCTATACCCCCTTTAGCGTGCACGCAAGCAGTACCGCCGTGTTTCCACTAGATGGTGGGATTTCGACTTCACCCAATCCATCCGAAATCCAGTTAGGGCGACACGTTATACATTTTCCAGTAGATGGCAGCACAGACTCTGAAATTTAATTCAATGGATTTCAAACGTCATTTCCCTTCGTCCTTATGGAAACGGTTATCTGTTTCTACAAATCTCGTGTATAAAGTCGATTCTAAGACTTATTTGTCTGCTATTTAAAATTAAATAGTTAAATCACTAGCCCACTGGTAGATTTTACACTAAAGTGTCACATGCTTTACAAAAGAAAATCGGTTTCATTCAACTCTTGTAATGTTACAATGTTGTATTTAATGAACACATACGTGTATTTGCATGATAATGATGTTACAGGTATTGTATCTAAAACACAAATTGTAAATGTAGTAGATGTAGTAAAGTTCTGTAATTTGCTCTTGGTGGAAATAAATAATATAGCCTAGCTTTATTTCCACTGCACCTTTCAGCATTGAAGCAAAACGTTTGACAAATTAAGAGAAATTTACACAAACGAATAACAAAAACAATGTAAATACGCATGAATGCATATATATATATATATATATATATATATATATATATATATATATATATATATATATATATATATATATATATTCATTATTCTATCTTGTAAATGTAAACTGTTCTCCTTTTTATTCAGGTGGCCGAATGTGTGTCATGTCAGGCTGCCAAAGCATCAGTTAAAGTAGTAAAATTTACACCTATACATGTAACTGTCAAGTCAATTTTATTTGTATAGGGACTTTGAAAACACACATAGTTTCAAAGCAGCTTTACAGAAGATCAGGCATTAACAGAAGATGTAACTGTAATGTTTTATCTTCATCATAATTAGATAAAATACCATTGTTAATCATGTATAATTATTAATTAAATAAATCTTGACCAAATGGCCACAGGCATATCCACTTTGATCACAAACTCTATTACATTTTTTTTTTTGTCAGTTTGAGGCACCAAAATGTATACTCGCAGATCAAGGGAGGGAGTTTGTTAATCAGGTTAGTTGAAGTTGTACACTGCTCTACAATAATAGCATATGGCCAGCATTTCTTTTAAATAATTAATCATACAATTTTGTATTTAATTACAGATCAACAAAAAATGTGTCCAAAATTCTCAGAATCAAAATGAGTTTGTGCTCACCTGATCATCCGCAGACTAATGGTCTTGTTGAAAGGATGAATGGGACAATACAGAGGTACAGTACTATATTAACACATAGTACTTTGCTGTATTGGCATTTGGACCAGAATGATACAAAACAAATGTTATATTTACTCCATGGATGTTAAAACCATTTTAAATGTATAAATTTATAGGCATAATCTGTGCCTTCTCCCATCAGCAGCTGTGGCATAAACCACCACCACAGCAGTACAGCACAACCTCAACAGCAGTAACTCAGCAACAGGAGTAAAAAGTTAAAAACCAACGTTAGAAATATTATTTGTAATGTCACTATCAGTTAACATGTCACACATGTTAACTGAGTGATTTGAAAAGTTCTCAGAACATCTGTCATTACAGGTACACAAGAGGCATGGTCAGGGGAAAAAAAACAAAAAAAAGTCTTGCTTAAGGTCATAAATGCTTCTTGTAATGAGGGTGATTCAATGCACATTCAAAAGAACAAGTATTCCAAATTAACTCATTAGAAATGACAAACATCTGGAATGGAAAAAGATCCAAACTAAAGGTTAGTTTATTCATGTTTTGTAATGATACGCAGATCCTGAAGCTGGAGATGAACCCAAGTGCGGGAGTCTATTGAACAGGACACTGAAATAGGCAGGCAAGGCAAGTATACATGTCAAGTACATCATCTTTGAAGACAGTATGGGATCAGACAGGGAACCAAGGCAGAAGGCACCAATCAACAGGAGTAGATCACTAAAACAACAGGTGTCCAAACAGGTAACTTAAACATAAAACAGGACCAAGGGTAAATCACATCTTGTGCTCGACATTAGCAACTTCGACATCAAACAGGATCACAGGTGATTCATGTGCACAAATAGTGGAGCAGGGAAGTATATCCAAACACAAGGAATTCTCGTGTCACGTTTCCTGAGCATACAGAAGTGCTGGTAGTAGAACAGGGAAGTAGATATCCGGTAACCTTGAATATCGCAAAGTCACTGATTTGATGTGTCTGAAGAGGATTGTAGACAAACTGGTGAGGATATCCGGGTAAATAGGTCAAGAGTTATCGCCAAATTCGTAGTATAATTCCTCTAGTAATTCCAGAACAGATCGTAGAAAAGTCAGTATCACAGAGAAGTAGATTTAATTGCAGCTGAACGAGTGAGAAGTCAGAGGTACCTCACAACAAGGCTAGACGCCAACAGAGTGTGCAAGTGAGGTTTAAATGCCAGTCTTAACAAGATGATAATAAGTTGCTGGTGCGAGTGGTTAAACAGGGGTGAGAGCGAGTGATTGACAGACAGTGAGCCCGGTGTGCTCGTAACAGGTTTATTTATGTTGCAATTTTGAAATGTAGTACAAGAAATGTTATAATATTCTTTCTGAATTTCAGGTTGATCCTACAATGTACACATATCTAATTGGCATTGTGAATGACCATCACCACTGGACAGATGTGGTAAATACAAAACATTGACTTTACATGTAAATAAGACACTTGCAAGATTTCGTAAAAAGATACTGAATTATGAATAAGATTGTATAACCTTATAGTGATTTTTCTAAAACATTGTGATGTACACTGAATTGACTTAATGAATAGAAATAGTTAATTTAATGTAACATAAAGAGTAAAGAAGGATCTTTATTTCCTAAATTGTTTATTTTCTACCCTTAAAAACTTAAAAGATTATGCTGCCATCCCAAAGGAGGGCTTTGTTCCTTGAACCCATGGGAGACATTTCTTCAAATCTGAAAAGGTACAAGGATGTAATAAAGTACCAGAAGTTGTTCAACTACAAAATGTCCTTTTAATGTACTACATTGAAGTAAAATCAGTTGAGTTTCAGTGTCAGAATAATGATGATTTGTGTTAAGGACTTTTTTTGCAACACAAGGGATGCAATGTGTCAAGGTTGTCTTGCAGTACGCTGCCTCACCCAAAGCAAAAAGATGGCACATCATGTGGTGTCTTTGCTTTGAAAGTAAGTGATGTAAAATAGCTTTTTTATGCTATACTCCTTAAACTGACAATGTCCTCAAGCATGATTCTGGAAAAGACAATGAAGGCAAATTATGGCGTATATGGTCAGTTTATGTGTAATATATGTGTGATTTCTCTTTATTACAAAATTGCTTGATTGCTTCTTTTATTACTTTTCTCTTTTTCATTTCTTTCAAGAATCGAGGAAAGAAATAGCTGTCACTCTTCTAGTAAGAAAGTGGAGATTATAACTGTTAAGTAGTTACACACTGTTCTGTGTTTATCTTAAGGGCTGATATGTAATTTTGTTCATAGGTTTGCTAAGTCCATATTTCTTTCAATTTCTTATTTCTTCACAACCCAAATGCATGCTGTCCACTTGAGTGGACATCTAAAAAAAAACTTTTTTAAAAATGGGTGTATAAAAAAATGTTACATAATGATGTTACATTTATTTTATATGCCTAAAGAGGATTCAAAACAATTGGGAAAAAATCCTGACTAAGGTTGTCATAATTCACGTATGAAAGGGTTAAAAAAGTATATGTTCAAAAACAACTCACATTTAAAACAACACGTCTCCCTCCACTGCCTCTCCCCAAGAGCCCTCCAAAAAGACCAAATAGCTGCTCCACCTCCTGATGAACATATCCATGTTGCCTAGCCTTCTATTTGACAACTCTTCCCAAGCTGCTCCTCTGCCCATCTCCTCGCACCACTCACGTAACGAGGGGGTTCCAGCTGACTTCCATCTAAGGATAGCCTGTCTGCCCACCATAACACCGGCCAGGATCCAATTCTTTATGTACTTATCTCCTACATCGATGACCTCCTCATCACCCAAAATACAGAGCCTGGGACAAAACGAGATCCAAGTACCCAATACGTCGCCCATACAATTCTGGACCCTCAACCAGAACTCCTGTATCTTACGACACACCCAAAAAACATGGGTGGTGTCTCCATCTTCTGAATGGCATCGCTAGCAGGTGGGTATGTCTTTAACACCAAGACTATACAATTTAGAAGGGGTCCAATAAAATCTATGTAGAATCTTAAATTGCATATTCTCTTAAATTGTATTCCTAGATGCAGACTTTACGTTTTTTAGAATCCTAGCCCACACTCCCTCCTCCAAAAACAAATTTAAATCTTCCTCCCATAATCTCTTGAGAGAATTTAAAGCTCCAATCCGTTTACCATTCCAAATGAAGGACTTCACTATGCCATCAAATTGCTTGAAATAAGAGAGAGGGACATCTACAGGGAGTGACTGTGGCAGATAATTGAATTTTGGAATACAATTCATTTTAATAACATTAACGTTCCTAATCATCGATAAATGTAATGAAGCCCACCTGTTCACATCAATTCAAAAACCTTTTTATTTAATGATCAAAATTAACTATGAATAAATTGCACAAATGTGCTGGGAATAAAATTCCCAAATACTTAATGCCCTGTTTGAGCCACTGGACGGTGCCCGGCTGGAAAGTCGTTACTAGACAGTATGCTGTCAAAGCCAAAGCTTTGGATTTAGACCAATTGACTTTGTATCCTGAGAACTTGGAAAAGGAATTAATAATTCTGTGGAGGCAAGGCATAGATCTAGTGTGGTCGGAGACAAATAATAAAATGTCATCTGCGTAAAGCAGAAGCTTATGTGCCAAACCTCCCGCAATCACCCCTTGAAAATCATCCTCCTTTCTTATCATGGCTGCTAATGGTTCCAGGGCAAGACAGAACAATAATGGGGAAAGAGGGTAATCCTACCAGGTGCCCCTATCCAGAGTAAAATTATATGAAATTAGTCAATTTGTTAGTACCGCTGCCACAGGGTGTCTATTAAGTAACTTAATTCAACCAATAAAAGTACTCCCGAACCCATACATTTCCAATATCTTAAAAAGATAATCCCATTCTACTATAGCAAACGCCTTTTCGGCATCAAGTGAGATGACAGCGGCCAGATATTGATCAATACTGACCACATGATATTGATGAGACGCCTAATGTTATCAGAAGAGCTACAGCCTCGAATAAACCCCACCTGATCTATACGTATAACAGATGTCATAACTTTACTTAATCTATTAGCCAAAAAATTTCCATCTAACTGGATCAGGGAAATTGGAGGTAACTTTTACACTCGCTTGGATCCTTATCTTTTTTTAAGAATCAGACTGATCCGGGCCTGTGTAAAGGTCAGCTGAAGCTTTCCGTTCTTTAATGATTCCGTATAAACTTCTAACAAAAGTGGAGCCAGTTATGTTGCATAAGATTTGAAAAACTCAGTGGTTCCACAAGGTTTCTGATATCTTCATCAGTAGACAAAGATGTACAACTATTGAGATCAAAATAGAATTCTTTAAAAGCATTGTTAAAATCAATGGCCGTGGTAAAAAGTTCACCACCAGCAGATTTCACTGAGAGAATGGTAGAAAAAGACACTCTCTGCTTTATATATGTAGCCAAAAGTGTTCATGCTTTGTTCCATGACTCAAAGTATGGCTGTCTTGCCCTGAATAGCCAAAACTCCGCTTTCTGTGACAAAATAGTATTATATCTACAGTGCATCCGGAAAGTATTCACAGCGCTTCACTTTTTCCACATTTTGTTGTTATAGCCTTATTCCAAAATGGGTTAAATTAATTATTTTCCTCAAAATTCTACAAACAATACTCCATAATGACAACGTGAAAGAAGTTTGCTTTAAATCTTTGCAAATTTATTTTAAAAATCACATGAGCATAAGTATTCACAGCCTTTGCCATGACACTCAGGTGCATCCTGTTTCCACTGATCATTCTTGAGATGTTTCTACAACTTGATTGAGTCCACCTGTGGTAAATTCAGTTGATTGGACATGATTGTCCATCATTGGAAAGGCACACACCTGTCTATATGAGGTCCTACAGTTAACAGTGCATGTCAGAGCACAAACCAAGTCATGAAATCCAAGGAATTGTCTATAGACCTCCAAGACAGGATTGTATCGATGCGCAGATCTGGGGAAGGGTACAGAAAAATGTCTGCAGCATTGAAGGTCCCAATGAGCGGAGTGGTCTCCATCATCTGTAAATGGAAGAAGTTTGGAACCACCAGGACTCTTCCTAGAGCTGGCCACCCGGCCAAACTGAGCGATCGGGGGAGAAGGACCTTAGTTAGGGAGGTGACCAAGAACTCGATGGTCACTCTGACAGAGCTCCAGAGTTTCTCTGTGGAGAGAGGAGAACCTTCTAGAAGAACAACCATCTCTGCAGCACTCCACCAATCAGGCCTGTATGGTAGAGTGGCCAGACGGAAGCCACTCCTCAGTAAAAGGCACATGACAGCCCACCTGGAGTTTGCCAAAAGGCACCTGAGGAACTCTCAGACCATGAGAAACAAAAGATTGAACTCTTTGGCCTGAATGGCATTAAGCATACTGTCTGGAGGAAACCAGGCACCGCTCATCACCTGGCCAATACCATCCCTACAGTGAAGCACGGTGGTGCCAGCATCATGCTGTGTGGATGTTTTTCAGTGGCAGGAACTGGGAGACTATTGAGCAGCCTTTGATACTGTGGATCATCGTATCCTTCTAAATAGGTTCAATCTCGAGGTCGGTATCCGTAATGCTGCATTAGAGTGGTTTCAGTCTTATCTCACTAATAGGAGTTCTTCGGTGGAAATCGGTGACTTTTCATCGAGTACAGCTCCCATTACCTGTGGGGTTCCCCAGGGCTCTATTCTGGGTCCAACATTATTTTCTTTATACATACTCCCTCTCCGTTATATTTTTGAGTATCATAAGGTCTCCTATCATATCTATGCTGATGATACCCAGCTTTATTTTCCTCTTAAAACGGGTTCGGATTCAGTCTCCACCTTGTTAGCATGTTTAAAGGACATTAAAGGCTGGATGGATGATAATTTCCTCCAGTTGAACCACAAAAAGACTGATGTCATTTTGTTTGGCCCCCCACAGCAATTAGAAAAATGTAGCCTTTCCCTGGGTCCCTTTCAAGAAAATACCTGTGACCATGTTAGAACCCTGGGGGTTATTTTTTATCCTGAATTAAAATTTGATAAACAAATAAATTCTGCAGTCAGAGCCAGTTTTTTTTTCAGCTAAAGGGGCTTTGCAAGCTTAAAAGTTTTCTTTCAATGATTTGGAGACCGTCATTCACCCATTTATCTCAACGAGGCCGGACTACTGTAATGCTCTGTATGCCGGAATAAACCAGTTCTCACTCTCATGTCTACAGCTGGTACAGAATGCCACAGCCCGATTTTTGACTGGGAGAAAAAAGAGGGAGCATATTATGCCTGTGTTAGCATCACTGCATTGGTTACCTGTTCAATTCAGAGTTGATTTAAGATTTTAGTATTTGTATTTAAAGCACTGCATGGACTTACTCCTGCTTATATTTTAGATCTTCTTCGTCCCTACTCTTCTCAGAGAATGCTAAGATCCTCCTCTCAGCTGCTATTGACTGTTCCAAAGTCACGCTTAAAAACCAAAGGTGATAGGGCCTTTTCAGTTCGGGCTCCAAAGCTTTGGAACACCCTACCTCTTTTTATTAGATCATCCACTACTCTATCTATATTTAAATCATCTCCTCAAACATACTTTTTTTTCTCAGGCTTATTCGTAACTTGTTTTCACCATTAGTACAATTATTATTTTATATTAAGTATTACTATTTTTTCTCTCCTGTCTGGTGACGCATTGTATTATGTTGATATTTTATTTTTTCTTATTTCATTTAATGGTTTTTATTGTAGGGGGATGTCTTATTTTATGACTGTTGTACAGCGCCTTGGTTAGCACTCATGGTGCTTTTAAGGTGCTGTATAAATAAATTTGACCTTGAACTCTACCTTGACCTTGACTAGTCAGGATCGAGGGAAAGATTAATGCAGCAATGTACAGAGACATCCTTGATGAAAACCTGCTCCAGAGCGCTCTAGACCTCAGACTGGGGCGAAGGTTCATCTTCCAACAAGACAACAACCCAAAGCACACAGCCAAGATAACAAAGGAGTGGCTACGCGACAACTCTGTGAATATCCTTGAGTGGCCCAGCCAGAGCCCAGACTTGAACCTAATCTCTGGACATCTCTGGAGAGATCAGAAAATGGCTGTGCACCAACACTCCCCATCCAACCTGATAGAGCTTGAGAGTTCCTGCAAAGAAGAATGGGAGAAACTGCCCAAAAAAGTGTGCCAAGCTTGTAGCATCATACACTAAAAGACCTGAGGCTGTAATTGGTGCCAAAGGTACTTCAACTAAGTATTGAGCAAAGCTGTGAATACTTATGTACATGTGATTTTTTTTGTTTTTTATTTTTAATACATTTTCAAAGATTTCAAACAAACTTCTTTCACATTGTCATTATGGGGTATTGTGTGTAGAATTTTGAGGAAAATAATTAATTTGATAAATTTTGGAATAAAGCTGTAACATAACAGTTTATGTTAAGATTACATTTGTTGGAAATCCCTTGCAAAAGGGATACATTAAGGTGCCAACTATATGATTTCTTTTTCTCCATATGTGGCAACACCTCTAAACACACCAGGGCGTGATCTGAGACTAAAATCTTTCCAATTGAGCAATCAACAACAGATGAAAAGAGGGACTTAGATATACATATATAAAAAATCTATTCTAGAATAAATCTTATGGACTGATGAAAAGAATGTATATTCCCTACCAGATGGGTTCAAAAGACTCCATATATCTTTAAGACCAAGATTTTTACACATCATGTGAAGCATCACTGTTGCTCTAGGGGGATTAAACACTTTTGCTTTACTATGATCAAGGACTCCATCAATAGATTAAAGTCTCCTCCCAATATTATATCAGGAGGGGTGCCATCGGCTTGCAACATCCATTCAAGGTCTATAATGCCCTGATTATCAGCGTTAGGTGCGTAAATATTAGCCAAAATCAACCTTTGCCCCTGAATTTCAGCTAAAACAATAATGACTCTCCCTAATTTATCTTTAAAAAGTTTGAGACATTTGAATTGTAGAAGTTTATTTACCAATATAATGACTCCTTTACTCTTGAGCCAGCACTAAAGAAAATATATCCACCCCCATATCTTCCCAAATTTTTCCGCTTACTGTGGAGAAAGGTGTGTTTCTTGAAGAAACACTATATCATATTTCTTATGCTTAAGAAAAGTAATAACCTTCCTGCTTTGTATGGGGTGTCCCAACCCATTCACATTCCACATGGAGAGAGACAAACCACTCATATTTTCATATACTCATTTAACCACTCAAACATTTTACGTTTTTGTCATATTAGAAAAAATTATACAGACCACGTTCCCCATTAGTGAAACAATCAAATCCCGAACTTCCCCCCAAACAAAAAACAGAAAAAAGGAAAACGTGCGCATTAACCCCGTGCACAACGGCGCCAACCAGCGTCAATCCCTCTAAACTCAAAAGGTCCATGTACGCCCACGAGAGCCCCCGTGACACCTTTGCCATCGGATTGCTCAATTTGTGTGTCAAAATTACATAACTGAAAATACTTTGTAAAATAAACCCCAGCCAATAAACAGAATGAACACAAAAAACATGTAGATTCATTCACAGAACTGTCTCAAAGGTGTGATCCTCCACAAAACAAATTCCAGCTGATATAAAACCGTTTCATTGGACAGACAAACGAATGTTCAGTGAGTCAGCTGTTATGAGTTCAGCAGATGAAATAATCATTCCAATGTCCCGTAAAAATACTCCACAAAACAAACTCCAGCCAACAGGAGACATTAGCCCAAAGAACATACAGATTCATCCACAGCTGTTCCGAAGCAGTGTAATTCCACAAAACAGGCATCCCGGTTCCTTGGATGATCAAGAGTCAATTCACTCGGAGGCCACATAAAAGTATATACCATGACTTACTCAGTCCATCAGCTTGATAAGAGACATCATTTGTGTGAGCATGTAGATATTTTACGGTCATCCGTAGTGTCTATTCTCAATCTGGCTGGGAACTTCAGTGTAAAAGTGATCTTCTGTCAATGCAAAGGTATCTTTAAGGAATACTGTTATTCACAAAACAAACTCCAGCCACTAGGCTGAGCCAATGCAAAAAGAAACAAAAATGATGCCCAGCTTCCTCAAAAGCCAGAATAAATACAGCGAGTCGACCAACTCACTTGAGAAACACCCAATGGTTTAGTCACCCATTGATTCTATAAAAGATATTGCTTGATTGTGACATGTTAATACTTTGCGACCTTCCTTCACTTCTATTTTCAGCTTGGCCGGAAACATCAATGCAAATAGTATCTATTCTCAAGATCTTCAATTTATCAAGAACATGTTCCAAATCAACTTTGGTCATGGGCGGATTAGCGGATAATTCCCTCTCCGATGACTCCAGATTATCGATTAGTTTCTCAACATCTGTCACTCTTGTAACTAACTCTTTGTTTTAATTTATTTTATTTTATTTCCATCGCATAGCAAGATCCTGTATGTCAGCAAGAACCTTCGTCAGCATCACTGACATGTTGGACAGTTAACGCTGGATCTCCTCTCCTGCCGCTCCATCCAAATGTCCAGTCCAGTCACTGGTCTGTAGGCCTGTCGGGGATTTCATCTTGAACACGTAAGTGTCTTTTAATGTCTCCAGAGCCCGAGGATTTTGACTTCTTTGCTAAGTTTTACCTCAAACAGCAAATGTTTAACTGGGTGTATCAAATTACACCAGATTATAACATGAGAATAATAAAAAATTTAGCAAAGTGCACAGAGGTCGTCGCTCACACAGCTGCTCCTTGCATGGCGTCCGTTTTCCAACACTTGTTGTAATAACATTTATTACATTTGCCACACATATCAAAGTTGTTAACCATAATGTCTGAGCAGAAGGTAAGACAACCCCCCCCCCCCCCCCCCCACCCCCACCCCCGCACCACCGCACACACACACACACACACACACAATTTTACTTGACCAAATGCTTGTGTCCATCATGCATTGTTTTTCAAATGCCAACAGGTGGAAATTAACCCATGGTGCTTGGGACATCACAGCTATGTTTCAGTACTGTTCACATTTAATCTAGAACAATTTCACCAACAGTTATAGTGCCTGTCCTTTTATTGCTGAAAGATAATAAGTTATTGCTTAATTTTAGATTGTCTGTGACTCCTGCAATCGTTGGTCTCTCCAATCATGCATCCAGGGGAAATCAAATATGTATTTTCTGTGTCCTGCCTGTTAAAATTCTGCTGACATGAAGAACACATACAAAAGAGGCTTGTGTAAATGACATAAAAAAATTCAAAATAAATAAACGGTAAGAAAAAAAGTTTTTTTGGTGGTTTCTTGTTAATTTAATACCCGTGTTTTTTTCTGTAAATTAAACATATGTATTTATTTATTAAGTTACATGGTACATTGTTCAAACACTGAATGCTATTTATAAATTAAGATATTTGTACTTATTTAGTTTCTTCTGATGTTTATTTATTGGGAATGCTTGGGCAGAAAATACCAGTGTTATTGGCTAACCTTGATTGTTTGTATTTTTCTCTCTCTGTCTTCAATATATTTATCTGTGTTTATTATTAATATTTTCTATGTTATTTTTTTCAAACACTGAAAGCTATTGCAAATATATAAAAAAAATGTCTACATGTTGATAAGTATTTTGTTCTCCTGAAAGTGGGATGATGTTCAATGTTTGGGCAGAAAATACCCTCTGAATAATATAAGCGTTTAAGTCAGTATAGAATCAAAAGTGTTAGGGGACATAAAGTGCTTCTTGTGTCAATGCACTGTGCCTATTTTTATGACTTTTTGAGCATCCATGCAGAATAATGAGGGAGGTAGAATCCATACAGAGGTGTAAAAATGTCCCTGCCTAGATAATACCCCCCTGAATAAGATAAGTGTTTTAAGTTAATAAAATCAAATGTGTTATGGGACATACAGTGCTTCTTGTGTCAATCGACCATACCTATGTTTATGACTTTTGGGGCATTCGTACAGAATAATGAGGGAGGCAGGATCCAGGCAGGGCTTAATGTTTTATATGTTTTTTCTTCTGATTTTATAATTCTGCATGTTTAATGTTCTCTTTTCCTTTTGTTGTGTTTCAATGTCTTGCCTGCTCAAATAATTTAAAGCAATGCCATTATCATTTGGGCTGACATGAGATGTGTGTGCACTTACTGTGTGCTAAAACGTTTTCAAAATAACCATAAGAAAAACTGTTTAAGTTAATAGAAAATGTTATGGGACAAACAGTGTTGCTTGTGTCAGTATACTAAACATTTATTTTCATTCTGAAGAATGATGGAGGCAGAAATAAATATAATATTCATAATATTCACTATATATAGTTTTTTAATATGCATCCATGTGTGTTTACGTTGTTTTTGTTATTAATTTGTATATATTTCTGTTATTCATTGTTTGCTTCAATGCTGAAAGGTGCAGTGGAAATAAAGCTAGGCTATATTATTTATTTCCACCAAGAGCAAATTACAGAACTTTACTACATCTACTACATTTACAATTTGTGTTTTAGATACAATACCTGTAACATTATTCATTATCATGCAAATACACGTATGTGTTCATTAAATACAACATTGTAACATTACAAGAGTTGAATGAAACAGATTTTCTTTTGTAAAGCATGTGACACTTTAGTAAAGGTATTTATATAGGTATTTTATTTAGTCTTGTGTAGTCTCATGTGGTTCTGTGTTTGTCCTATGTTGTTTTATGTAGCACAATGGTCCTGGAGGAACGTTGTCTCTTTTAACTGTGTACTGTACTAACTGTATATGGTTGAAACGACAATAAAAACCACTTGACTAAAATCTACCAGTGGGCTAGTGATTTAACTATTAATTTTAAATAGCAGACATAAAAGAATTAGAATCGACTTTATACACGAGATGTGTAGAAACAGATAACCGTCTCCATAAGGACGAAGGGAAATGACGTTTGAAATCCATTGAATTAAATTTCAGAGTCTGTGCTGCCATCTACTGGAAAATGTATAACGTGTCGTCATAACTGGATTTCGGATGGGTTGGATGAAGTCGAAATTTCCACTTTTTTACTCCCATCTAGTGGAATGACGGAGTTACTGCGCGCGTGCACGCTAAGGGGAGTGGATTTTCTCAAAGCCGGGCAGTTGGGACAAGGCCATAGACAACTAGGATGGCATGAGGGGGTGTAAATGATGAGAGAATTAATTTTTGGGCAAACTATCCTTTTAAGTTTACCGCCTGTAATGACTTGTTAAAAGTGTAACAAGCGTGGAAGGTTTCCTGGCAGACTCAGTCTAGACAACTTCTGTATTCTGGCTCATTCACACGACTGGTATAATAATAAAAAAATCACAGACTGTTGACGCGTTTCCGCCTTATTTAGTAGGGTATATATATATATGACATTAATTTCCTGCGATCTCCAATTCACCGCTGTCGAAGTTTGCTCTTCAAACATTTACTTCCGCGTCCCAAATCCCAGAGTGTGAAAAGGGTCTATTCATTATGTATACTTTCTAATACTTTCTCTTACTATACACAACTATACAGCCCATCGGATGCTGCTCTTCCATTATCATTAATCTCTTAAATTATCTATTTTATGTATTTGGGTTTTTATTTAAAGCCTGAATATTCATGAATATTCAGAAATGATAATAAACTCGATTTAGCTACAAACATTTCTGGGATTATTTATATTACTTGCTTATTGGTCTACGACAAATGACACCAGTCTAACCCTTGTGAGTGACAGCGATGTTAGCCAATCATTGAAAAAGGAGGCGGCGAAGGATTTTTCAAACCTCAGGAAATGGGAAGGCTAAGAAAACTTCCATACGAAAGCCTGCCGACAGTTGACAGTCGGCTACTTGTTCTTCCTCCACCATTCTGCGATACAGCACACAACTTTTGCCCCAGTCAAATGTGTCTTTGTCTGTCCTCTCATATTCAGTTGGAAATCTAGATAATATAAGATCCGAGAACGCGAGCGAGGATTTTGTTAGTTTGAACCTCAGTCTCTGCTCGTGGTGGGACTGTATTTCACGATGTCGGATGTAACGCTACAGGTAAGGAAAATAATAATTTCAAACCGTGGTTACATCTTAATTCGTTAGGGAGAGTACTGAAAAACAGAGAAGTACTGTTTGAAGAAGTAGGCTACGTGCTGTTGGCCATTGCTTGACAAAGCAGCCGGGCTATGTTAACTTTCAAACACACGTTTTCATTTCACTTGATTAGTGGATAAACTAGTACAGATTAAAAGATGTCTAATAAACAGAATAATCCAACAAAACAAGATGTGATCAATGGCACTACACATGTCTACTGTTTGCTTGATACTGGTACCACTAATAGTGTTGTGGGTCCTGCCTCAAAATGGTAAATATTGGTCTTAAGATTTTCAGGTTGAACGGGTTTGACAGGGCTTGGCTTTCTCTTGTCGTTCACCACAGATGCTTAAATGATGCTTTGTTTGGGGGAAAGAGTGCAAACTTTAGATGTTTTGTGCTTTAATGTAGATTAATTTGATATTCAGTATTCGGCTTGGTCGAAAGGATCATGATATAACAGTGGTTTATTACAGTTTCTTTATTTTGATATGTGTCTGTCTTTTTGTTGTATTATGGTGTAACAAGAATGGAAAAATATGTAAAAACGCTGCCCTCTATGTGTCGTAGAGTGAAAACTAATCTCTGAAATATGAATGGCTTTTACAGAAATTAGTCTGTCAACACTTCTCTGCTGAATGAAGTAGAAATTCTTGTCATGTCATTTATCACCGTTCAACAACTGTCACAGAAAGCAACCAACTGTCAGTGTTCTTAAACTGTTTAACCTCTCATTTCTGAGACATCTGGATCAGCATTTATGGTGGAACCAACTGCTTCAGTTGCTATGCACATTTCAGATCATATCAGTGGCTTGCTCATTGTAAGTCAAGTTTAGAACTATGCAAATATTATCATGTTCACACTGCTTTGCCTAATGGATTATTGGGTTATTATGATGAAATATTTTTTTTATTTAATTAACTTTTCATTAACAGTGGCTCAGATGCTTGCCTTAGTTGAACTAATGAACCAATGTCAAAATGTTGTGTCCAAAGAGCAACTGCCATGAAATAGACCTGTTGATTTGTTTTTCCAACATTGTACCTCTTGCTCATTGTCCTTGCACTTAAACACCACAGAAAAGCTGTCTTCGAGATCTGGCCAAAGGCGACCTCATGGACCCTGAGTTCCAGCAGCGTGTAGAGGATGCAATTGCACTTCTCCGGCAGGAGATCCAGCGGGAACTGAAAATCAAAGAGGCAGCTGAGCGGCTGCGGCGGGCGGTGACCAACCGTAAAAGTGCGGCCGATGTCGATGGTCAGCTTCGAGCCTCCAGCCGCAAGCTGGAGCAGCTCCACTGGGAACTCCAGGAAATGAACGCCCGTGCTATGGCCACACAGAAAGAAACTGTGACAGGTGATGCTTTGTTATGACATGGTGTGCTCAAAACCTGCGTTAAAGGAGATGTTTTTTAAATGAAAATGTTTTATATGCATGCTTTAGTGTCTTCATATAGTACAGAATTTAATCCACTTTGATTATTGGTCGTTTTGTTCTGTAATAAATCTGTGACAACCTCCTCTCTTGCTTTCTCAGATGATGCTACTTCTCCAGACCTGTGTCGCTGGGAAGAGACCACATCACCCCTGGCCAGCCATGTCCATACCTTGAAGAAACAGCTTACCATGGAGCTCAAAGTGAAACAAGGGGCTGAAAACATCATCCAGACTTATACCAACAGTTCAGTCAAGGTGAGGTGCTCCTCTACAGTCCCTATTGTATAATTTCTTTGTGTAATTTACAGGTATGTAATTTTTCCAGATTAATCTGGAATTGTGGTTATTCAGACATAAAAATGTGGCCCATATGAATTGTGTAAATCTGTTAAAAGAATATTAGAGGGAGAGTGGGGGGTGTTAATATCTCATTGAATGTTAATATATTCTCAAGAATGCCCTGTCCTGTGCATTCTTGATAAGCACTTTTCTTCCAAACAAGTGCCATTCAACATTCCCTTGGATGGTGCCACTGCTGCTTCTAAGTCATGCATTATAGAGTTGAGAATCCCGAGTCAGAGGCTACTGATTTTCATCATCAGGATTTTATTCATGTTTATTTGAATTAATCCCGGGAAATGGAAGCTTAGAAATGATTGGATAAAAAATGTCTTGGTACCATTGTCAGCGTTGCTGACATGTTAAAAGCAGCTAATATATAGATTGTTAAGGGGCAGTTCCAGCATTACTGACGTGATATTTGCAATGAAAATGTGAAATTTATTTTAACTTATAAAGTACTCATTGCCAGTAAATTGAGCCATTTGTATGCATGATCATAAACCCCTGCAGATAGAGTCCAAACATCAGAAAATGTTCAGTCTAGACACCCCCCCCCCCACACACACACACACACACACACACGCCTGAACATGTAATATTTATTTTTTATTTATTGTTGTTTTCAAATAAATAGGGAAAAGACCATTTCAGATGTGACATTGCTTTGTTATGAACGTGACAGTTTCAAAGCATTTGCATTATGAGGGAAAACCATACAAATGCTTTGAAACCTGCAGACTTTGACCCCTGAGACATCGATATTATATCCATCAAGGCAGCGTTATGGATTGAATTAAGACTGAAATCAGCCTATGGTACTGCATGATTACTGAATCGCAAAATGCTGCGTTTTAAAATATAGTCTGCATACTGCATTGACCACTTCAGTCAGTGCTGCAATGGCGAGAGGCGCCCTCTAGCCAGGTTTGTGCTGTACACACTGAGCAGCACAAGATAATCCAGTATTTATAATATTACAATTCATAGTGCAAAGCTTGTCAAAATGATACCTTCCCAAATGTTGGCTATAAATGCAGTAAACTTGAAATAGGTCACAATTCAAAGCAAAGGTCAGCGACGTTATCTGAGCCCATGCAGCCGTCAGCCATTCGGCACTACTTCAGGAAGACCAAGGAGAGTCTAGTCTCATGTAGCCAGACTTATGACTGCATGTCTATTTGGTACATTATATTCTTCACCAAACTACATGATCCAGATGTGTCATTAAACTTGAGATGAGCCACGGTGCAAATGCTTAGTTATTTATATATATATATTTATATATATTTTTTTTTAAACAGAACCGTTACACTATTGTGAACACAACACGGCTTTCAGGCTGACTGATAAAACGTCCAGTGTGCATCTAGTTGCTGAAGTTCCATCAAACCAGAGTTGATTGAGAAGGCTTTTTCCAGTTTTGTATGCTATACGCATCAGGTGGTTAGAGCATGTTGTGGGTCCAAGACTAAGGAGAATCTTGTTCATGTCCAGCTTGTGCAGAATTGGAAATTAACTTTAATCAGTTTGGGTTGCTGTCAAAGACTATGAAGGATGATAACACACACAGAGAATGGCCCAAGTCCCCTCCCCCTCAGGTCCCCATGACATTTGTGCGACTCCCCTCCTTTAAAACCCTTTTAGAGTGTCAGTCCAATGACCTCTAGGTAGCTGTGATTGTATTTGCCACTTATTCTCATAGCCTGTGTGTTTCTATCAGACAGGGCTTTGTTAATTCTGCTGTCTGCCTGAGAACACAGTGTGCTGGCTTCTCTGTGATTTATGCCTGTGCTGGATTCAGACAGCTTGAGTACTGTGCCCCAATCTCACACACACACACATGCGCGCATCCACTTGCAGACAAATGCACTCAAGCATCACCCCTTTTGAGTGTGTGGTTTGAAGAGGAAATGCTTTGTACTGATTTGGTTTCTCCTGTCCTGGGCCTGGCGACAGCAGCAGCCCATGTGACTTTGCTCCGACCAATGCTGAAGTATTCGGGTTTGGGCCAGCAAGGCAGCAGCAGAGACATAGAAGTAGCTAACTCCTGTGGAAGGAGATCTATAAACAGAGAGCGAGAAAGAGGGAGAATGAACAAATGTGAGAAGGAGAGGGGAGTAGCGAACGAGTAAGTGGGATGCAAGGACAGTACAACAGTAAGAAGGAAGATTGGGATGGCTTCTCAGTTGCTGATCCTTGATCAGCAATGTGTGAAGTGCAGTGACGGAAAACAAATCAGCATGAACAGGTCTGAGGACAGAGAGAAGAACACATCAGGAGGGGATATCTGATGGGGGTAAAAAAAAAAAAAAAGAACAAGGCGATGTCATACAGCTATCTGAAAGTTCATTAAACATGACAGATGACCTCTTAAGCTGCATCGAGAAGGGGAGAGCACTATGGACGGTATGGTATCCTGTTCCCTTTACCTTCCAAGTGGCTCTTATCTGCAGGTTGCAGGTCACATGTTTGCTGTATTGTTTGCTCTTGGAGTTTTAAAGTCTCTTTGAGGGCCCGTGTTCGGTTGTCACAATCATTTAGTGTCCCTTTCAGTTGCATAATGTTAGCTACCATGCTTCAGGGTATACCTGCTCTTGTGCTACTCTGATTCTAATGTTATGACTCATTTTATTCCTGGGTGGAAGTTGATGTTGTGTTAGTATATTTGGTTGTGGTGTATTCCTGTCTGGTTTTCCTGATTAGTAGAGAATAGTTTAATGAACACTGCTGCGCTATTGACCTGTTGGTCTTCATGGGAGTTGCTCTTATTTGGAGAATTTTGCTTACGCTAGTGTTGAAAATTTTGACTCCCTATATCTTTCTCTCCCCTGGTTATGTCTTCGCTCTTTAATCTCCTAATGGCACCTCAGTATCACTCCATCATCTTCGTTTTCTCTCCCCAGGATCGGAAGATGTTGTCCACTGCCCAGCAGATGCTGCAGGATAGCAGGACGAAAATCGAGCTGCTCCGCATGCAGATCGTCAAAGTCACCCAGGCCAGAGAGGGAGACCGAGAGACCACACAGCCAGAGAGTAAGCAAAAATCTTTAGCTTCTTTTACGAAGAAGAACATGTAGGATATCTTGATAACTGTAGATTTCTTTAGTTCAGAACTTTGGCAGTCTTCACACATTCCACCTTTAAAAACATAGCCTACTTAGTAGGGCTGCACAATTAATCGGAAAACGAATCGCGATTACGGCTGCCACGATTATGTAATCGTGAAAATTTACAGTGTTCAATTTAAATCTGCTCCTGTTGTGTCAATGGTTTCTATTTAACAATGTGTTTTTGCAGTGGTTGAGTATTCTAACCTATCACTAACATGTCCGTTGAGCAATGAAACGGCAATGGCCAATTAGATCCGCTAATATCTGTAATGACAACTGATCCTAATGTGCAAGTTTTAAACCATCTGAATGGCCAGATGTTTGTTTATGTTATTGCTCTGTTCGTGCAGCACACAAAAATGAATACCGAAGAAACATCAACTGACACTCAATTAAGCTGTAGAACAAGAGCGAAAAACACTTTATAATTATTTTGGATTCATTGCATATTGCACCGCTCGCTTTGAACGTAGATGTTAAATACTCTGCAAATGAGCAAAACGACAAAACTAAAATGATTCTTTTCTAATCAAGGCACAGACGCGGTGTAAATAATTGATTTATTATGCTGATTAAACAGCTTTACTCTGAGCTTGCATCGAAATGCAGATCTCAAACAGTGTTAACCTGCAGTGAGTGACAGCAGTCATTGTAATTGTAGAGTTTGTCGCAATGCTCGATTTCTGTGTACAATTGATCAAAAATTTAATAACAGTTTTGTCATGTTAATGCATAGGCCAATGTGAATTTGATTTGTACAAAATAGCAATAAAGTAATTTGGCTGAACTGTTCTAAGTGTGTTTTGGAAGTGTAGCCAACATAAAGAATATGGCATGAATAGCATATTTCAGGAATCACTGTCATTGTTATCGCGTCTGCTCTAATAAGATCCATTTGCCACACAGCTGGTATTGGTAGATTTAACATTTTCACGAATCGCAAAAACTCAGATCGCAAATTAATGTTTTTAATTTTCAAAGTGCAACCACTGAGGCCAAAAATGATCTAAGGATTATCTTGAAGATCACCGTTGAAGATCTAATGGGATGAATGGTCCCCTGTCTCTCCATGAAAGGGCTTGCTGGACAGAGTAACTTGGTCGATTTAAATCAGCCGTTAATAAGTTTGAATATTGAATATGCCATATTATTTACTGTACGTGGACTAATAATTTAAGCAGTAATTTTGCAATAATTACATTTATTCTATACCATCGATATCAATTTCAAATATTTTTTATTTGCCTTACCTTAACAAACATTATTACAATATACAATACAATAAAATGCTTAAAATATGTTTAAAAGAAACCGGAGCCAGCTCATATCCACCATTGTAATCTGCTACTCTGAAGAACCACACGGTTGCTTAATTTGTGACATCATGGTATTTTAATCGACATTAATAATTGTAATTACAATATTAAGCGCAATAATCGACAATTACGATTTTTGCTATAATCGTGCAGCCCTACAACTTAGTTTGTTTTGGTGCTAATTTCATTTTTTTTGCAGGTCGTCCCTCTGAGACAATTAGTCCCCTTGAGCTGCGTATGGAGGAGCTCAGGCACCATCTGAGGATCGAAGCAGCTGTAGCAGAAGGTGCCAAAAATGTGGTCAAGCAGCTGGGTGTACACAAAGTGCAGGACAGACGTGCTTTAGCTGAGGTAAGTGCTCACATCTGTCTAATGACAGACAAGCATGAAACACATTAAGATGTAAGAGTGGTTTGGGACATATTCAGAGTTTTAAAGCGTCGGGAACTATAGGGTGCTCCATGGTAATTTGTGAATGATTCGCAATTAGTTAAATATAAATAAAATTAGATTAAGGTGCTCTTGAAGCAGCTATTGACATCTCTTTCTATTACTCCCAACAGTCACCTTCTTATAGCAAACATACATTATGAGAAATTCTGTGTTATGTCAAATGGGAATGGTCCTGAATAAACTCACTCCACAATGGAACTGTAAAGGGATTAGCTGCTTTATTTATTTATGCTTGTATGTATATTTATGCAGTTTATATATAAAGTTGAATAGAATTTTTACTTTGTTTAAAGAAATCAAGACTTTCAAGAGGTTATTTTAATTATTGTATTTTTTTCCCTGAGGTTCACCTTTTATGTCAGTCAAGCATTCTTGACTTGTTTAATGACCATTTTCCATCTTCTCTCTGAGCCTTAGAATTAAAGAACCCATTTTCTGCTGCTATAATATATATGATTTTTATGTAAACGCCTCTTGTTATGTGAAATGAACAACAACATTTACAGCTGGATTGCAGGGTTACTGTTGGGTCCAATAGAGTTGTACTGGCCCCATCCTTCAATTACAACTTCAGGGCTTTGCACACCAGAGGCGACACGATATTGCAAAACTAATCACTGACGAATGGCCCTTTTACATTAAAATCGAGGCGAATGATTGCCGTTAGTACATTCACGTTTACAATAGGTGGCGCTAATCAACAGTAAATTTTACTCCTGTACTGCAAGTGGCTCGACACACCTTTCAGCTGGTCTGCCCTCCACCTGTCACACTTGTACTGATTATATGCCTCTCCCAAGTATACTGTAAATCACTGCATAATGCACACATATAATGAGGGATAGTTCACCCAAAAAAATCTCAGATGTGTATGACTTTCTTCTGCTGAACAAAAATGAAGATTTGTAGAATATCTCCGATCTGAAGGTCCATACAATAAAAGTGAATAGTGACCAAAAATGTGAAGCTTAAAGGCATAAGTTATCCATATGACTCGGTTTAATCCATGTCTTCAGAAGTGTTGTTATAGGTGTGGGTGAGAAACAGATTAATATTTTAGTCATTTTTTACTATAAATTCTCCTGCTCAGTCAATCTCCACTTTAACTTTCACATTCTTCTTCTTGTGTTTTTGGTGAATCACATTCTTCATGCTGGGCTGGGAGTAGAATTTCTAAGAAAAATTTAATTACATTTTTATCTGTTTCTCACCCACACCTATCAAATCACTTCTGAAGATATGGATTTAACCACTGGAGTCTCTAATTTTGCAATTCAGTTTAGCAGTCATGGAAAAGTCATGGAAAATTTGAAAAATACCTAAATGTCCTGGAAAATAAATATTTGTCCTGGAAAATATTTTTGAATAATAAAACATTTTGACAATGTTGTTAGCAATTTTTTTTATATGTGCAAAAACATGATAACGATCGAGACTCGGAATAGGAGGATTTCACGTATTTATTTTTGAAAGCTTCACAAATATACATTGTATACAAAGAGTAAAATTAATAAATTAACAATGCACAATAAGTAAATAGAATAAGAGATAAACAAACAAAAAAAGGAAATGAAAAATTAACAAAACAATACATCTTCAGGAGTCAGGGAAGATCTCATCATAACAAGTAAGATGGGCTATAATTTTTTTATTGCAAATGTATCACATAGCACTTGAATTCTATTTTGAACTCTGCAAATGTAGGTTGTTTTTTTTATGTCATTTCTGTTTAACAAGAATGAGAGAATTGGCAGTGTTTTCCAGAGATCTATTTTTGTTCACAAAATAACAAATAATGTCTTTGTTGTTTCTCCAAATTATAAGTTAATTTATGCTTTTTATATCAAAGGAAACTTAAATCATGCCAAAATGCAGATATAATATCTCAAAAGACGAACATATGAGCAAGACTTTCACTTTTGTTTTCACACAAGGTACACAAGTTATTCACATCTGAGTATTTTGACAAAAGTTGGTTACAAGGATAAATCTTGTGCAAGATTTTAAAATGCGCTTCTTTGACCTTATTAGACATACAATATTTATAAGGTAACAAACCAAAACCAATGTAAGTTGTTAATGGAATTCGAGTCAAATTGTCCTCTTGGGGAAATAGAAATAGTTTAATACCTGAAGAATGAATTTATTATTACAGGTTTTACTCTGTAAAGAAACTCCTAAACAGAGTTGGGGGAGCTGTTTTTTCCCCCCTTCATAACATAAACTTGTTTTCATCAAAAGCTTTACACCCAACAGAATAGCCTTAATAACATAATTATATTCTTTAAAGAGAATAGGAAGCTGGTATATCTTCATAATTTCTTCCTATAATAACAGATCACCATTGCTGTTGAAAAAATCTATAACAAAAAGTATATTAATAGCAAACCATTTATGGAGAAAAATATCTTTTATATTTTATAAAATATTTTAATATTCTTAATATTATTAAAAAATATATATTTTAATCATAACAAAGCTTTTATTCCAGAGGATAGTTTTATGTGGGGAGAAATTGTGACTGTAAGTCAACTTCCATGCTTATAGTGCTTGCTGGTGAAACTGGGCTAATTTAATAGGTAATTTACCAGCTGTATAGTTGCACTCCATCAGATAGGAGTAATGGGAATAAAATACCACAAGGATTCACTGCAGAGCAGGCATCTTTTCAACCAATTCACTTTAAATGTGTTATTAATATCATCAAATTTTTGTATTTCGAGCCCACCATGACACTTTATTTGCCAACAGTTTATTTCAGTTTCTTCAGAATATAAAAGAAATTGCTCTTTCATAAAGCCCATTTGTGTTTTATTTCTGACTTGATGTAAATAATGTTTTTATCTCTTGGAATACCCTGTAGCAATCAGCTTGTAATCTAAATACAGAAGACTGATAGGACGTCAGTTATCAATTAGTGAAATATCTTTGTCTGGTTTAGGAATGACCTCTACCATGAAATCCTTGTTTCATGGTAGAGGTCATATCACCACTTTCCAAACATTCCTGTAGCATTACAAAAAAAGGTTGCTCTATGACTTCCCAAAACTGTATAAAAAAATTCTGTAAAGGAGATTTTACTTTTTTCATTGATTTTAATGTGTCTCTGATTAGCAAGCTAATTTCAATTCCTCATTTATTAGCGGTATAATATTCTTCACTTGTTAGAAATAATACTCACAATGGTTTGCTTAAAAATTGGTAACAAATTCATCTATTTCTTATGGGTTTTTGATACATGGTTATTAATCTGCAAACTGAAATGTTTTTCCTTTTTAAAATAATTTTATTCAAGAGAGAAGAAATAGCTAGAATTATTTTTGCCTTTCTCAATCAATTTAGCTCTTGAAATTATGAAGGCTCCTTTAACGATTCCAGTGTAACTTGATCGGATGATTAACTGGATGATTTATGCTTCTGATCATTTTTTAATTAGATTGCCTATCATACACTAGATTGCATATCATACACACACATCTTTATTAATTATTTGATGTTTTAGTTCTTTAGATCTTTTAATCGCTAAAGATCTGACTTTAAAATTAATATTTGTTTAGAAAATATTTGTTTAGAAAATAACTTAACCTGGTCAATAAATAAAAGTATCTTTTAATGAAATATTAAGTTTACAGTAATAAAATATTAAAAAAAGATTGATTCTCGATTTACTAGTTTGTGCCTTATTGCTCGAAGTTGTATTCCTTTAACTCTGGATGGAAGTAGCGCCATACATCAGTAATTTGGAGGTGAACACAAAAGTTAGCTATAATGGAGTTATTTTGGCCATACTTTGGGGGAAATCTATCAGTCAAATTATGAAATGTTCATTAAAATCTCCGGCAACAACAAGGGAAGTATTATCCTATTTACTTTTTAAATCTTAATTTCTCTTAGATAATAAATTGAAAAGAGATTTATTAGCGGCTGTTGAGTTGTGGCCATATACATTACAAATAATGAATACAACATTATCTAGTTTAGTAAAAAGAATAACTCATCTTCCTTCTGTAGAAGTTGTAGATTCTATTACATTACCTTTAAACTTGTTAAAGCGAGAACGCCAGCAGAATGATTGGATCTGTGACTAAAATATGCATTGTCACACCATTGAGATTTCCAAAACTTGATATCATTCTCATAAGAGTTTGTCTCCTGTAGAAGAACTAAGTCAGCATTACTTCTTTTGCAGTACAAAAATTAAGCTTTCCTTTTAGTGAGATCTCTAAAGCCACAAGTGTTTAGAGAAATAATACTCTTAATATTAATAAAATCATGCATTAAAAGGGTGTAAAAAAAAATTGAATGAGAAAAGGGATATACAAATAGAGAACAGATAAAGAAGAGTTTAGAAACACTTAATGATTAAACCACCTAGAACAGGTATTTAAGGCTAACAAAAATGAGCTAGTTATCAAATATGTGAACATATGGACATGGATAATAGACATGTTCTTTTGTCCTCTAGATGAGAACATTAACTCTTCAGACTGTAATTCCACAATAACATATTATGGAAGATCCAGAGAAAAGAAAAAAAAAACATTAGTTATGTCAGGAAGAATCATCAGTTTTTATTTAACCTCATGTGTGAAGTTCGATTCTTTGTCCTCCAACAAAAGCGAAAGGGCCCTTCGGAACATGGCTTTGGGGCCAAAACTGATGAGCTGCTGAACCAAATGACCATGCAACAGAAGAGGGATGTATTTGATAACCTTCATGATGGATTTCACATTGCATTTGAAAAATTTTCAAAGCACTGGGATGTCCATCCTGCCATAGAGATCTACAAGATGATCAAGAGTGTTTGATCCCAGACAGGCCCCTGCGATGGAGAGGTATGTTGAGGCCTATGGTACTCTGTGGGTTCTGAAGAGCCCATCTCCAGAGCTCAGTGTGTAGTGGGCTGCATATCAACATTGTGTCCGAAATGAAGCCCTCTCAACTTCCTTGGACCTTGATGACTACTGGAAAGGTACAAGCCAACGATTTCCAAGGATTGCAGAAATGGCAATGTCCCACATGTATTTTCCAGTCAGTTTAGTTTACTGTGAAAGGAGCTTCAGCAAGTACAAGACACTCCTCACTGACAAGAAAGTCTCTTACTGAGCTCAACACCAAGCATCATGTACTTCAATGGAAATATCTGTGAAAAATGGGAAATGCCCAAGAAATCAGCACATGTTTAAAATGAATTAAATAACATTAACTGAGGGCATTGAGCCATCAGAAAGGACTTTAGTTTGAGGTAAATTAAATTTTTAAGCTACGCTTTTATTTGTATTTTGTATTCGGCATACAGGCTAATTATTGCAATTTAATTTATTTTATTCTCTGGTATGAATTATATTTTTGCCATGAGAACTTTTGAGAGTTTACACTATCCTGAATGTATCCACTATTTGAAGAAAAAAATATTGGCATATTGCAATTGTTTGTGCACATAGTTTACTTTTTACAAGTAAACATTTGTTAAAAATGAAAAATCTAAAACAGATGAAAATAAATCAGAAAAAAAATCTTGTATGTCAGAGTGATCACCTCCACAATCCAATGTGATGATCTCTGTTTAGCATAGCAAACAAATAGCTGATCTGTTTGTTTAAGATGAATGGTAGCATCCACATAACACCTCAAAGCTCACACAGGACACCACCATCCATCTGCGATAGCAGATCCTTCCGGAGTGAAGCTACCATGGTCTGCCCACCAATAGTCTCAGAAGTATGGGAAACCAAGGCTTTACAAGAAGCACCCTGTGGTTGCGTAGGGAGATCCTGTGTTATGTCTCCCACAACAGGGGAATAGGAGGAAATGCATAAAGTAGGCAGTTCGGCCATTGATGAGACTAACAGACTGGATGTCTCTGTCCTCGGAAACTACAAGCGACAATGGTTGGTCGCTTCTGATGTGAAAAGGTAAATTGCTGCTTCGCCAAACTGATGCCATATGCTCTGCACTACTTCTGGGTGAAGCCTCCTTTTTTTTCCGGATGCAGAAGATCCCTCAAGAGAGCACCTGCTGCCTGATTACTTGACCCCGGAAGTTAAACCGCCCTCAGTGATGCTAGTCTGGGAAGAGACCAGGTGAGAATCTTGTGAGTGAGATGCAAGGAACTGAGCGACTTCGTGCCACCCTGATTGTTCAGGTGGAACACCCGTCGAGGTGTTATCAGAAGAAATATTGCAGGGCTAGGACAACCACATGTAACTCCAGGAGGTTGATGTAGTCCGTGGACTGATCTGGAGACCAATGGCAACAGACACCCTGACACTGTGATTCCATGTTGCACCTCACCCCCAAAGGGAAGCATCGGCTGTGACCACTACCTGATGAGAATGAATGATCCCTAGGGGTACACCTGTCATTAAAAACTCCCAGCGATTTCATTGTGTCAATGCATGAACTCAACGGTGGGGAAAAAAACAATCAACTGATGACTATGTCTGATGCAGTTCAACCGCAAACTGTTGTTCTGCCGCTGGAGAGGTGGAGCAAGCTCAGTGGAGTCACAGAAGTGGCGCTAGTGAGCATCCCCATAAGCTGTAGTAACACTCTGTATGGCAACATTGTTCCCAGCTGGAAATGAGCATGGAGCTGCAGAATATTGCCTGCCTGAGCATGTGACAGAGTGGCAGACATTCCACGAGAGTCCAGAGTCATTCCAATGAAAGTAACCGATTGGAATCAGGCAACTCTTTGTCTCGTTTACATTGAGACCCAGTTTCTGCACATGGTCTAAAAGCAGTCTGGTGTCATGGACATCTTGATGCCTTGAGGGGGCACAAAGCAGCCAGTCCTCCAAATAAGGAAGGATCTGCATTCCTCTAGACCAGGGGTTCCCAACCTTTTTTGTGCCAGGGACCAGCATATTCATAAAAAAAATTCCAGGTACCAGTTGTCAATTTTAATGCCTCAATTTTAAGATGCATTGTTTGGATTTGGAACATATCACTGTGTAAAACAGTAACAGCCAATCATTTATTTGCATATAATGAACTAGGTGGCAACAAAGGCTACTTGTATGAATATACCAATCTTTTTAAACTTTCAGACCGGTTCACAAAATGTTTCCCTTTTCTCCCATACAATTAGGTCTACTTCAAAAGCAACTCACACAGCACTCACTACTAGCAGGTGGCAGTAATGGCAAATTGTATGAAAATACCAGTCCATTTCACCTGTCAAATCTCTCCAGAACCACTAAAGACAATCACTTCAAGAGCAACTTAGTGTTTTCACTCACCAACAGGTGACAACAAAGGCTAATTGTATGAAAATAAGAGCCAGTTTCAACAGTCAGACAGTTTCAGAATACAATAGCAAACACAGTGATTTCAGCCAATAATTTTTAAAAAGTATAAAATTAGAGATTAAGCTTTAACCTTAAAAAAAAAAAAGAGCCGGCAAAATTAGCTCTTCTCCGATTGTTAAGTTTTTTTTAGCTTTAGCTATTCGGTGAGCAACCAGATATGACGCCTTAGTCGCAGCTACATTTACTGATGTTGAGGATATCAAATCTTGCCGCTGAGCGTCCAACTTACGTTTCTTTCTTTCGAAAAACTCCTCCGTTTTGTCTTTGGTGTTTAAGTGCCGCTGAAGTTTTGACGGCTTCATTGCTTCATTGCAGAGTTTTTCAACACAAATAACACACAACGGATTTGGCGCCATGGAATCCCGTTGTCGTAAATCCATACCTAATGTATGAGGTATCGTATTTACGATTGAAGCTTGACTTTTTTTTTTCTCTCTCTCTCTCTCTCTCTCTCTCTCTCGCTATTTTCGAGTTGGTCATCGCCTTTCCTTTTACCAGAACTGTCCACAATGAAATTAGCCATTGAAGTTTGCTGAGGCCCGCTCATCTCTCCACATACTTCTCTGTCACTTCAGGTGCACCGCGCTTTTTTTGCAGTCCGTTCAGATACGACGCGTTGCTAAGCAATCGCAAGGCGCTCAAAGAAACACATTTTAATCTATTTATTGTTTATGTTTTGGATTAAATAACATGACATGTAAGACTCATATCACTTAAAAAAACATTTTAAAAAAGACAATTATTATTATTATAAAAAATAATAAAAAATATTCTGGGAATATTTCAAGGCCCGGTACTAACGGGTCCACGGACCGGCACCGGTCCGTGGACTGGGGGTTGGGAATCACTGCTCTAGACCATAGAGGATGCAGAGGTGCACTCATGCTTCTGGTGAAAACACAAGGGGCCAGAGACAGACCGAATGGTTGGACCTTGAATTGGTAGGCTTGGATTTCGTAACTGAATCAAAGAGACCTCCTGTGCTGAGGTGCAATCGGAACATGAAAATATGCATCCTTCAAGTCGATGTTCATAAACCAATCTTCCCTCATGACAGACCGAGTTTTCAGGATGAAGTGTAGATGCCTTATATCAAGACTTGGATGAAAGCTACCATCTTTTTTCGGAACTAGAAAACAAGTTGAATAAAACAGTTCCCTTTGAACGAGGGGATGAACCTTTTTCTATGGCTCCCTTCTCCAACAGAGAACAAATTTCCTGAGAGAGAGCCACTGAGTGAACTGCATCCCTGACCACTGTAGGCACAATCCTTCAAAACCTAGGGATCTACTGTTGTGCTCCTCCAGTATTGTAGGTGTTGCATTGAAAAATGATTGGCCGCCAGCCAAAGCACTTCAGCCTTTATGGGTGCGACTTTAAGTGGCAGTGGGGGGGCGCTGGCATGGTCCCCCTGGCAACTGCCGATGAGGAGGCTGAAAACATACAGCATTGTCTTCAGCACGGGGCCTC
Source organism: Moxostoma hubbsi (assembly GCA_032164185.1). Lineage (NCBI taxonomy): Eukaryota > Metazoa > Chordata > Actinopteri > Cypriniformes > Catostomidae > Moxostoma > Moxostoma hubbsi. The sequence goes on from JAVLUX010000215.1 coordinate 700,897, forward strand.
TGAGGCAGTGGTGTAGGATGTTGGCGTAAGCATTGCTCTGGCGTTGCACAGCAATGGCAAGCTTGAGATGTCGGCACCTTAAAGGCAGGATTGCGCTGCACCTGTGTCAGCTGGCGAGTGGCCTCAGACAATTTCACCCTCTTTTCCAGCAGTTCTGGAATGTTAGGCTCAAAAAGGTGCCCAGGAATGATTGGGAGAGCCCGTTTAGTCTTCTTACAATCCTCAAGCAGTTTTGCCTGAGCAAGGCGGCAACACTCTGCGGCAGGTGTGGCGGTAAGAGTACTCTGGTTTACACGGCCCATAGTCAGATGAACAATCTGCAGGAACTGAGAAACTGACTGGTCTACATTTGCTGACTCTAATGTGCTGGTGGTAGGTAGGAGTAATTGACAGATTTTGTTCTCAGTGCGGGTTATATAGACAGTAGATTTGTATGCCTTTTTCAGCAGTGAGTCTGCGCGACCACATTAGGCACTGGTGCCTTGTACATTGACCCATAGGGCCTCGTCAGGCGACACCACCAGGGCTGCGAAAGGCTGCTCTATTTCTGGAGTGTGGCCCATCCCGATGGAATCTGCTTTAATCATAGACGCTAGAATACGGATGGTCTTTGATCGCCACTTAGGTGCACTAGACCCCGTGAGGGCATTAGAAAATTCTGACATAAAATCTTGGCATGGTGGCAGAGCAAAGGAAGTCACAGCTGAGAACTGTCTAAAAAAAGACATTGGAATGGGCTCGTTGGGCAGGTGACTTGTCCAGCCCTAGACGAGCAACCGTCATCCGGAGCACAGCCAAAGTGTCATCCGATGGGGACGGAGCCTGTCTTGATGACTGAACTGAATCCACACTAGAACCCCCCGCAGCTGTAAGACCAGAATGAACATCCTGGGTGGAAGGTTGCACAGTAACTTCCACAGCATCCATTTGATTGTGAAAAAAACAGTCAGATGCACTAGTAGAGCGCATGTCCAAGTCAGAAAAGGGGAGTCAAGAGGCTCTTCCCCAATTATTTTACTTGAACTTTCCTCATCCTCCTGTGTTGTAGTTACAGGAGTGGCAGGCACCCTAGGCTGAAGGAGATGTTTTAGCAACTGTCTTAGAAAGTGAATTCTTCTCCATATTATCGCTCCGTGAATTTGTCTTTTTCTTAGATGGGGGCACTGGCTGCCGCAGATGCACAATATTTCCGAGTCCGTATGTTGGGGGTAACACTGACTCCCCGAGTTTCACTGTCGAATTAGAGTCTAACTCAGCTAGACAGAACCGCCTCTCCAACATAGGCAGAAGAATACAGTGCAAGCACAGTTCAGTGATGGCCTCTCTCAAATGCTGAATTCCCAAACGAGGCGGACCGACATGGCCATCGTCAGGTAGAAGAGTATTGGACACTGCTTACAATAGAACCATAAGCCATGATCACTTCGTTAACAAAAACACCCCCGGATAGATCCGAAAGCTAAGGTGAGCAGAGCTGTAAATAGCCCGGGGAGATACAGCGATGATGAACAAAAAGGTAATACAATTATCCTCCGGATAGAACCAAAAAGCAGTTCAGCAAGGAACGTAAAAGAGAATATATCCACACTCTGATAACTGGCCGCCGGATTGCACAGAGGCACAGCGTATCACAAAAATTCAAATAGAGATTAAGCGACAAGTTGGCGACAAAATTATCCAATCCGGGTCCAAAAGGCATAGAGAGCGCTGCCACAGCTTGCGAGGACAATACTTCGCAGCTCTAGTAAGCTGCAGTTGACAGCATGGAATCGCACAAAGAATAATGACCTATCTCTGTCAGGTGAGAAAGTGAAAGAGGCTGATCTGTGAGCTTATGTGGCTATTATCCTTGAGGCTCAACCTACGTCACTACGTGACTTTGTTGGTTTATTCTCTCGACCTATCTAGCTGGCACTGTGATTATCCACTAGTGCTTAAGCACTGCCTCTGGTGGTCAGGAGGATTGAAACAGAACTTTCCTTCAGATATTTATTCTCCATTTGTATACCCTTCACATCCTTTTCAGTTTGTTCAATCCTAGCAGTGTGCCACTTGATATCATTACCAAGAGACCGTCTCTGTTAACTTGTCGAGTTTTTCGCAGGACACTGCAGTGGCTTTTTTGATGGAGGTTATCTTGTTATGAGTGGCATCAAGCTTCATCTTCAGCTGTTGAATGTCATTGTAGAGTGTAGAAAGGGAACCTCATCCTTGGAAAACTCTTGGAAGAGTTTTGGAGGGAGTAGAACAGAGTGGAGTAGCAAATATCTTTTCCTGTGCACCAATTTCATTTTCTAAATGAAAGTTCACAGAGTCGGTTGCTTGAAGTTTTCATCCATGAGATGCCCCAAGAGTATGGCGCTCTCATGAAGGGACTGTTTCTCCATTTGCCCATGGTTTCGCGTAAAAAAAAAAAAAAAAAACCTTGTATCTGTTACAGTATGCAGAGTAATGCAGTTTAAATTAACACCATTCACATCTCAGAGTAAATTTTCAATTAGTTCGCATTTAAGTTCTCTGAGTGATCATGACAGACAGAACATTGCACACCTACTCCATCGCCATCTTGGCCCCCACCTCATATCGTTTTGTCACTGCCATCGGCTGTACATTGTAAAACAACGTCAATGGTTAATGGTGCTTACATCCTCATGATTTATTACAGCTGCAGCCAATCATGTGCTTGGCAATTGCGGTCAAACCGAGGAAGATCGATTGATTGGTTACAGCTACAGCCAATCGCATGCTTGACTATAGCAGCGCTTGCACAGTGAGAGCGGCACTTGTGAAACTTCTCATTCATAAACAAACTGAATGTACCAACAGACTGAATGAGAGGGGCATGCTGTTCATTTACTTCAGCTTGGCATATGAGTCTACCTTGTTCATCATGGAGAGAAAAGGGCAGAAGAGATATGTAAAAGTGAATGATGTTTACAAATATTGAGGGGCTTTCACATGACTCGAATACATTGAAGTCTATGAAGTGATGTGTCAGCGCAACCTTGGCTTCACACAATTTTTTTTTTATATTTATTACCTTATTGTTTCTGAGTATCCAGAGACCCCAGTTATTGAACCACTATAATTACAGTCACCAAAACAAAAACAAAAAAACGCTAAGACCTCAACATAAACAAGTCCTATTTTTACTTTCTGCAATAAAAGCAATAGACCTTTTTCACACTCTGGGATTTGGAACGTGGAAGTAAACATTTGCAGAGTAAACTTCGACAGCAGTGAATGGGAGATCACAGCAAATATTAATTTAACTTACCTATTTGCTCCAAGACCAAAAGAAAAAAATCCACTCTTACGTTTGATTGACTTTCCAGACGAGGAAAAAAAATAGAGAGCAGTGGATTAAGATGGTTGGAAGATGCCAAATTTGTCACTCGCTCAGCATCTGTGGTAATTTTTGAAAACTAATTCCAGAGTACTATAACACAAAGTATAATGTTATAAATTTACATTCAGTATTTAAAAAATGTATAATATAAAAAAAATTGCGAGATTTACGCTGCTAAATAAGGCGGAAATGTGTCATTACAGTCTGTGAAAAAGGCCTATTGCCAGGTTTTTTCTCTACCAAATACATGTTTTCAATGTTTATTGTGCACATCTCCCATTTTCTTGCATGACAAGCTTGTAAATTCGCCCTACATGATGCTTTCTACAGCGCTTGGCATGTGGAGGGCAAAGCGCTGCTTGATGCTGACATTGAAAGTGTTGACCATTCAACTCTCAATATGAAATGCATTTTACAATCGCAAAAGGTGACATTCCACTAAGTCAGTAGATTTGAAATGCAAATTTTATTAAAAGAAAAGGTAAGGATTTTTTTGATAGTCATTTTGATTATTATTACATCATTATTGTTGTCTTTTTGTATGATAAGTCTTGGCAGTTCACAAACTTAACAGAAATTATAGATCTGCTTTGTTCTTATAATGCTTAAATACTATAAAGTCTCTTGGCAAATTTCAGTCATGAACAACTCAAAATGAGCACATAAGACACTTGTTTTCCCTACCTAGTGGCATCTCCTGAAATGGTCACTAAACTAGTCAATTAATGAAACTGAACAAATTTGTGAAACAGATGCAAGCCGCAACAAAGTACCCTTTGTTTTTGAAGCTAATTTCCTACAATTTTCTATACTTGATTAATTAAAATAATTTAAATTGGTGCTTTAAACTGAAAATGCATCCGTGAATCAGTGATTGCCTCGACTTTTTTGCCCCTCATGAGTTTGCATTCCTGTGAGTTATATAGAATGAATTCATACTGGGTTGGTAGCATGGTTATTTGGCCTTAATACCTCGGGATGTGAATACATGTTCAATAATTAAACGATTGGAGTCAGCTTATACCATAGTTACTACATGTAGTATGTGGAATCTAGTCAAAAAAATGGCATTAGCAATAAAATGTAGAATATTTGGACGAAAATGTCATATTGTATTATTATATTTGTTATTATTTGTTTGAATATACAATTAATCAAATTAAAATTGCGATACTTAATATTACACATGTTACTAAATGCTCCAAGAGTCTGTATATAATGCACACAAATCCCAACCAACAAAACTATCTTCAGTCTGACCCATTAATAGATACTATAATAATGCTAACGACAGCACAGCTGTTAACAACTTAATGATAGTACAGCATTAATGATTACATACTTTTTGGAGAAACCACCACATTTTTGGTATACAAAGATTCATGTTAAGAGAACCAATTTGATATATCTCAGTTTTTAAGGCATTTGATGCATTAAAACATTTGATAATTTGATGAATGATCAACTGAAAAACACATCCTCACTGCTGGTTCTGGATTTCTTCCTCGAGTTGCTTCAATATTTGATGACGGTGGTCATTAACAACAGCTTTCTTTGTCTATACGCTGCCAGTTGCATTCGTTTTGGAAACTGCAACGGCCCCTGTCCCATGGAAAATGAACACACCATTAAAAATTTTTTTACAAATTCCTTTGTCTGCACACTAATGTTTGCTGCAGGTGTGAATGGCTTAGATGGAATCTAATGTTTATATTCCAAATGTTAATCAAAGCAAAAATCCACATTTGGTGTGCAAAGGCCCTTTCATTACATTGTGATATGTTCACAAAACTGTCCGCAATGAAATGTTATTGACTAACACTCTGCTTGACTCATTCAGGACATTGTTTCATTAATAGTCAGATCAGAAAACCCTCTGTTAATAAAATACCATTTTAAGAGGTAACTTATTTGCACAAACATGGTAAATAAAACATGCTAAATCAATGCTTTTTTTTTTTTTTTTATATATATATATATGTGTTGCTCAACCATACACATTTTACATTGAAGCAGCACACTCCGCACATGGTTTATCATTAAGACAGACAAGACAGTAGCTGCTGTTAGTGACTGAAAACATGCAGAGAAATTCTGCTTTATGGTTGCTTAATCATACCTCCCTGATGTTTTTTATGTTTTGTTTTTTACTCTTGAGCCATTTTATAAGTCTTGACCAGGCATACCAGAGCTCCTAAATTGGTCTGTAAGATGATTGCTAACAAGCTAAGCTCCCTCCCTATCCAGGTTAAAATTATTATATATCTGAATGATCTTGAAAGATGAACACACATACCGACTCCCCAAGCAATATGTGCTTGCTGATCTTCTTGTGTTTCGGTGCTTCTTTTTCTGTGTCCAGGCTCAAGTCTGTTTGCAGGAGTCCTCTCAGAAACTGGACCTGTTGCGTTTGTCTCTGGAGCAGCGGCTTGGAGAACTTCCACACGACCATCCAAAACGAGCTGCCATTAAAGAGGAGCTGACAGTGGGCTCCTCGCCTGTCGTAGGGTTACAGAAAGATCGCATGTGCTCTTCGTCTTCAGCATCCTCTTCACTCTTCAAACCAGCCAGCCTGACAGGTATTGACGAATTTGAAATGAGAGTACAAGTTAACAGAAAGACTATGGAACTCTGATTGCTAGAAGGTGTCAGTGGAAATTTCACTTAAACTTAAACCATAACATGTAAATTAGTGAAGGAAGTTGCTGAACAGTTAATTTAGCCTTTGCATTGTAGTGACTAGAGTTATTTTTGTCACGGTTTAAATATTTACCCTTGCTTTTAGATGTCATGTATGTGTGTTTGTGCAGGTTGGCTTAAAACTGAAGTATGTCATTTCTGGAATTGTGTATAATTCTTCGGAATTGCAAAAATTGTTTTCAAACAGCCTTCTGAATACAATTGATCAAACAAACATAGTCCCGCCCCCAAATCACGTCATTGGTTGAGTCACTGATGTTGTGTTGGGCTAAACTGGTCACTTTGGGCTAAATGACTCTCAGAGGCATTTTTATAATGCCACAGAGACGCTATGTATTTTCAAGAAAATTAACCCACAAATGGCTTATTTATAGTTGTCTGCATATTAAGCTGGGATAGGACAAATTATATTAACATCAAAAAAGTTACACCTTTAGCTTGAATGTGTTGTGTATAAGTATGGCTACATATAGCCTTCATATGTTTTCAGGGCGACTGGAGGTCAGGCTGATGGGTTGTCAGGACCTGCTGGAGTCAGTTCCAGGTCGCTGTTGGGTGAGCAACATGTCTTCCGCCCCTGGGAGTCCCTCTGAGTCAAAATCAATGAGGATGAGAGCTGGACTTTCCAACCGCAGCACCAACGGAAAGACCAGCAAGACAGATGAACTCTCCTGTGAGTCTCTCAAGAGCATCTGCCTTTTCTTGTCTCATCCAAATATGAATCTAAACTAGATTATAAAATAAATGGAATCTACATTCTGCAGGAAGACGTTTTTTCTTGTAGTAGATTTTTTGTGATTTAAAAAAAAAAAGACTAAAACAAGATCCCTGTGTAGAAATTCAGTTTAAGTTTTTCAGTAATTGAGAAGCTTCTTGATAAATTTAGTTTTTCTTGGTTTTTGTGTGTTTTCTCACAGCTGAGATCAGCGCCGTATTGAAGGTGGATAACAAGATAGTTGGTCGCACGTATTGGCGGCCGCTGAGTAAAGAGGCCTGGGATCAAAGCTTCAGCATCGAGCTTGAGCGGGTCAGTGCCAGCAATCTCTACTGCATATTTCATAAACATGTCAAGTCACAATCTCCAATTCCATATTTGAGCTGAAGATCGTAGAGCCTTTAAAGCATGTAATTTATTACTGTCAATCAGCCAATGCAACAGTTGCCACATCTGTTTTACGGAAATTGTCTGTGGTGGCCATTGGCTACAGGCTTTTCCCTTCCTTCATTAACACAGATTTACTCCCAGAGCGCAATCAGCTGCCTTAAGTAATCCACAACTAATCCCTCGACATTACTATAATCTTTTGCTTACCCCTTGGGTACAGACACATAGCGGGAATACTGGACAAATCAACCTCCAACTGTTTGATGGCTGATTCAGCTTTAGCAACCTAGAATGATAATTTTTATTTATTTATTATGGAAAACTGCTATGTTCTAAACTGCCATTTTCCCCCTAAAACGGTTTGTCAGTGAGGCATTTGCTGCACCTTTTTTATTTTTAGGGGTTTGATTGTTTTTTATAAAATTTTGTTGTTTTGAATTGTTTTTTAGTATGCACATTCTGATATCTCCCCCTCAGGATTGAATTAATTTGTGGCTGACTTGGGGTACTGGCCTAGAGCTAACAGATGTTTTATTAGGGAGTATTGCCATAATAAGCAGTATTCTCTTATCATACCTCAATATTTTGATTCAGTGCCTGGTATATGTCCATTATCAATTCAAATTAGACAGCTAACAGGTGTTATATATGTTATAATCTTTAGTTAAAAAGTGATAAAGTGACAAGACAAACTGCCTTTTAAATAATAGCTACAATCATGAAATGCATATTTCAGTTTTAATAGAATTTTAAAGGAATATTCTGGGTTTAATACAAGTCAAGCTCAATTGACAGCAAATGTGGTGTACTGTTGATTACCACAGAAATGTATTTCAATTCATCCCTCCTTTTCTTGAAAAAAGAAAAGCAAAAGTCGAGGTTACAGTGAGGCACTTACAATGGAAGTGAATGGGGCAGATTTTTGGAGGGTATAAAGGCAGAAATTTGAAGCTTGTAACTTTAGAAAAGCCCTTACATTAATTCTTTTCTTAAAACGTTTGTATTATTTGAGCTGTAAAGTTGTTAAAATAGTCATTTTTACAGTCATTTTAGGGTTTGTTGACTACATCGTCATGGCAACGAAGTTGTTAAAATTGGCTAAAACGTTGAACAGAAAAGGTTAGTAAGCGATTTTATCACACTAAAATAATCTTAACACGCACATCAAACACAGGGCAAGTCTATGTGGTAGCATCAAGGTGGCAGACAGTACACACAAGTTACTAAGGTTTTTCACTTCAAGCATGAACAAAGTGACATTGATGAGTTTGCAGGTTATTGTATGAAACTGGTGTAACTGCCCAATTCAGTTTGATTAGAAATGGCTACGTTAATTATTATTATCTATTGCATTAAATGGGCTCCGTTCAAGCTATCAAACAACATAAAGACATACTTAAAATACATTGTGTAGGCTATATGAAAGATACATCTACATAATATTCAGTGCATCCGGAAAGTATTCACAGCGCTTCATTTTCCACATTTTGTTATGTTGTTGTTACAGCCTTTGTAATTTTGTTGTTACAGCCTTATTCCAAAATGGATTAAATTAATACATTTTCCTCAATATTCTTCAAACAATACCCCATAATGACAACGTGAAAGAAGTGTTTTTTTTTTTTTTAAATCATTGCAAATTTATTACAAATAAAAAATTGTTTGTAGAATTTTTAGAAAAATAATGAATTTAATCCATTTTGGAATAAGGCTGTAACAACAAAATTTGGAAAAAGTGAAGTGCTGTGAATACTTTCCAGATGCACTGTATCATCTAGTAATGGCTAGAGTAAATGGTCTATGTTTTTTGATAATTATTTGGGTCAAATTTAATGAAAACCATGTGAGTTGCACTCTGTGGCATGGCAGAAATTCGAGCAGCCTCCGAAGTTGTAGCTGGGTGCTGCCGGCAGAAGCGGAGTGGATACATTCATAGAATTGTTTTTTCTCTGAATTTTAAAACGCATCATGGCATTATTTTTGGCCCTAACACAACCTTTGACCCCTGTAGTCTCGTGAACTGGAGATTGCAGTGTACTGGCGAGACTGGAGATCTTTGTGTGCTGTGAAGTTCCTGCGTTTGGAAGACTTCTTAGACAACCAGCGGCACGGCATGTGCCTTTACCTAGAGCCACAGGGCACACTGTTCACTGAGGTGAGAAAACCTAAAGCATTATTACAGTATACAGCTGCTGGTTGATGTATTAATTATTAAAAATCTAATAAATATAGTCAACTACATTATTTATTGCACTGTTTGACTGCAGGTGAGATTCATCAACCCTGTCATCGAGCGGCATCCTAAACTACAAAGACAGAAACGAATTTTCCCCAAAGAAAAAGGTGTGCTTGACCTCGCTTTTCTCCATTGTTTTCTCATCCTTGTGGTAATTCACATTTTCAAAAAGGGGTCAGTGGGAGTGACATAAACATTTATCGTTACTAATGTAGAATTGATTGTTTTTATAATCACTGGATCTTAGCATCTCTAAGTCATCAATGGAAAAATAAGTACATATTTTTCCCTGAATAAATTCTGAAACTATTAAAGGAATATTCTGGGTTCCATACAAGTTCAGCTCAGTCGAAAACATTTGTGGCATATTATTGATTTCCACAAAAATAAATTTCGACTCATCCCTCATTTTCTTTAAAAAAAAAAAGCAAAAATCTGTGTTCCAGTGAGGCACATACTGTTTGCAAGAAATAAACGATATGTGTGTTAACATGATTTTAGTGTGTTAAAATAGCTTACTAACCTTTTCTGTGTAATGTTATAGCCAATTTTACAACTTTTTGCAATGAAGGTTTAATGTGAACAAACCTTTAATCACTACAGCAACTGTGAAAATGACGATTTAAACAACTTTACAGCTCAAATAATACATGAGTTATAAAAGAAGAATTAATGTAAGTGCTTTAATATTAATGTAATGTTAATGTAACATTATTCAAGATTTAGACACTAGTGTTCTGATTTCAGTGTTCAGGAAAGATGTATCAAAGTAATGCTATAATTATAGTAAATCTGCATTGTTTGTATAATAAATATTCTTGATTTAATGTTTCTCTTTTAGGGAAGAATTTCCTGCGGGCAGCACAGATGAACATGAACTTTGCCACATGGGGACGTCTGATGATGAGCGTGCTGCCCCCCTGCAACAGCACTGTCACCGCCCTGAGCCCCCCGCTGCCATGCTCAGAACCCATGTCCCTTCCATCTGCATCCACACCCCCTTCCACTGGGTGAGATATATGCAGGTGTCCCTGGGGTTTTAATCAAGCCAGATGTAACTGTGAAACCTGTATTTATATTCTGTTTTGGGTGATAAGCCTATTAATCCCAGGTTTTTGTTTCCGTCTAAAATATTAGTGATTTTCTTTTTTGCGTTGTGGCAATTTAACAGAGACACAGCAGTTGTTAAACTGAATTTCAGTGAGGAGCGTTCCACCAAGCCACCTCGCCTCAACATGGCAAAGACCCCCACAAATGACACATCACTTTCTGTGAGTACAACATACAAAATACTTGCTTTTATTTGTAGTTTTTATGGCTTTGGTAGATTTAAAGTTGTAATTATGTGTTTTGGGTCTTGTTTCCCAGACTCCTTGCAGAGAGAATTCCTTTGAGGACCACGTTCTCAAAGGCAGGTCTTTGTCCCAGTCTACACCTAAGTAAGTCAATGTATTATTTATTAATCAATTTCAATGAAATCTCATCCCACACCAATACAGAGAGGACCTTGCCTATATCTCAAACTGTGCAGCTCGTTTAGTGTTGTTTATTACTTTTCTAAATGCAATCAGACTTGTGATTTCAACTGGCAGACGATAAAACACTGAAAAGTATACTTGAATATTAAATAAGCCCATATACTTGCATCTGAAGGAGCTCTCAGACAAGGCCAACTTTACATGCAGGATTTTGATGCTTTAAAATGTAAAGTGAGAATGTTTAGCACTATACTAGCGTCATAGTTATAGGTTCTTATTGTGCAAGTACTTGTTTCTGATGTGTGGTTTACAAAGTCAATTACCATCACTCCCACTGTCCCTATCCCTCCTATAGTTACTCTTTTCTCACTGTCCGTTTTATATATCCTGTTTCACTGAAGGAAAGAGGGAATGCAGATGGAAGACTTTAACTGCATTTCTGTTTTAGGAAGAGGGCATTTCGGAAAGGTAAACCTGCAGTTGTCCTTTTCCGCTGTAATCAGATGATTCTGGATTGTGTCATTTTCTCAATGTCTTTGTTGGCTCTCATTTAAGGTCCTTCTGGCTGAGTTCAAGAGGACTAGGAAACTGTATGCAATCAAAGCCCTGAAGAAAGGGGATGTTGTGACCCGGGATGAAGTGGACAGGTGATATTCTGTAAACATATGTCAGGAATGCCTTCCTATGCATTGAAAATTGCACCTTGAATTGGTGCTGGAAGATTTCTCAGGTTTAGATATATTAGGGTTACACTAATTTATTGTTTATTCACTGGTGTTTGAGTACAAACAACAGAAAGGGTTAGTTCACCCAAATGTGAAGATTCTCTCATCATTTAGGGTAAGTAAAAAGTAGAGTGAGTAGGGAAATATTGTTCAAGACCTGCATGACTGACTTCTGTTGAACACAAAAGGAGAAAATATCACTGTTCTATTTTTTTCCATACGATGAAAAAGTGAATGATGGCTGAGGGGGTATTTACACTTGGTCACATCATGCATTTTTGCTGATCGGATTGCTAGCCGATAATGAAAAGACCAAGTGTAAATACCCTTAAAGACGGATTTGAGACAGATATAAATCCGATCACTCAAGCCACCTCCGGAGACCCATTCTAGACAAAACTCGGTCAAGTGGTAATGCTTCTGGCTGTTCAAGCCACATACTGTATGTACATTTTTACTCTGCCCAAACAGTGCTACATCAGCATACGGAAAATGCAAAACAAACACGTGTTACTGAGTATTTGCATAGGGCTTGTGTTGCACAATAAATCATAACAAAGTAAGAAACAGATGTAGGAGAGACAGAACTTTTTTCTTCATTTATTTGATTCAGATCGCTGAAGAAACTGAAACTGTACACTGAAAATGAGTGCATATGACGCATGTTAACTACGACAAGCCCAGACGAAGAAAATACACCACTGTTCACAGAAACACACACACACTGAGCAAAGTCACTTGGAATTAAATTTTCAAATTGGCATTTAGTGTGTGAATTGAGGTTTGGATTTGCATCCATTTGGCAGAGACACACTGATGTGGCCAAGTGTAAATGGAATGTGTTTATTCAATCAGATAGCAATCCGATCAGTAAAAACCCATGAGGTGACCAAGTATAAATACCCCTGAGGCTATAAGTTCCTAATATACCGCCTAACAACTAGCAGTGTTGTGTTACACAGAAGAAAGTCATATGGGTTTGGAACTAATAAGGTAAGTAAATAATGTTAGAACTTACATTTTTGGGTTAACTATCCCTTTAAATGATCTATTTAGTCTTAATTGCTGTCTGGATGAAGATGCAAATGTAGAATCCAACTTTATTTTGACTTAAGTTTATTCTTTATAGTTTAATGTGTGAAAAGAGAATTTTTGAGACCATCAACACATCCTGCCATCCCTTCCTGGTGAACCTTTATGGGTGCTTCCAGACTCCTGATCATGTGTGTTTTGTGATGGAGTATTCACCTGGAGGAGACCTGATGACCCACATCCACAGCAGCATCTTCTCTGAACGGCAGGCTAGGTACACATACACAGCCACTCTCTCTTTGTTTACATAAGTATTGACACAAGTGCTTCACTTGTTCACATGAGATGTTTACATGTTCTCAAACTCACCCTCCTAATGAAAATTTTTATCATTAACATATTGTGCTAATTGTAAACTGAGTGTTTTTCCTGACAGGTTTTATACTGCCTGTGTATTACTGGGCCTAGAGTTTTTGCACCTGAACAAAATTGTGTATAGGTAATGCATTCTTATTCTATTTAAACTAAAAATGCTATTACATGAATTTATGAATGTAATGTATGAATCTTATGTACCATTTTCTCCTCCGTAGGGACCTAAAGCTTGACAATCTGTTGATGGATTCTGATGGCTTTGTGAGAATTGCAGATTTTGGACTCTGTAAAGAAGGTGCATTCAAAATACTATTTGTGAGATTTTGTTTCCTCTCCTGTGTGGAAATTTCATGAATTCACCTCAAATTACAATATTTGAGCATAGAGTCACTGAAGTATTTTCACCATTCAGGTATGGGACATGGCGATCGTACATCAACCTTTTGTGGCACGCCAGAATTCCTGGCCCCAGAGGTTTTGACGGAAAATAACTACACCCGTGCAGTGGACTGGTGGGGTCTGGGTGTGCTCATCTATGAGATGCTAGTTGGAGAGGTTAATACTCCATCTCACAATACAGTATTACTTAATTGGGGCCACACATTCTACACTCAACTGTGTTTGTGTAGGATAAAATCTGTATGTTTATTTGAGAAATTATAATAATGAGGCAAAGAATAAGGGCGAATTATATGGTCCTGCAAAGGAAAAATGCATTAACTGCACATGTAGTGAAAAAAAAAAAAAAAGATTACCAAATTGGGGTCTTCTTTTAGAAAGTGAGACTTGTGTGAGGTTGTATGAAGCATTGTTGCTAAATAACTGCTATTTCATTGCAACTATTTAATGCTGGGTAATGGGAGGCACTGAAGGATTTGTTTATGCATATTTAATCATTTTGTAAACATGCTTGCTTGTGTTTGTATTCCTTTTGTGGCTGCCAGTCTCCATTCCCTGGTGATGATGAGGAGGAAGTGTTTGACAGCATAGTGAATGATGAAGTGCGTTACCCCAGGTTTTTGTCCCCTGAGTCAGTCTCTATTATCCAAAAGGTAACAGCTCATCCCTCCTTCTGAAAAAGTGGTTGAAAATGTGTTCTATTCAGATATGAAATTAATCTTTGGCTCCTCCATCCTCCTCCTTGTGGTAGTTGCTGCAAAAGAACCCTGAAAGAAGACTGGGAGCAGGAGAGCAAGATGCCAATGAAGTGAAGAAACACAGGTTCTTCCAGGTGACAATTAATAACCAAATGGTTCTTTTTCAAGATTCCTTAAAGGGATAATTCACCCAATAATTTTAATTCTATCATCATTTACTTACCCTCATGTTGTTCCCAACCAGTATGACTTTCTTTATTCAGTGGAACACAAAAGGATAAGTTAACAGATTGTTTGCCTTAGGCTACATACATGCTAATGTTTTCAGTTTACGAATGTCATTGTTTTCCAAATTATGGTGCTATAGAGTTTTCGGTAGAGGAAAACACAGTTCTAGTGTTGATGAAAGGTGTAAATGTAGCAATGTTTATTTATTTTCAAACAAAAGTATAAGTGTTCACGTGGCCTTAGGGGCCATTCAGACAAAACAAGTTTTGAAAGAAACAAAAAAGAGAGCCGCAACACCAAAAATGATACTGAATGATGGTGTCTCGAGACACTCTTTTAACTTGACCCTAGTCGCTTTCACACATACAGCCTTTTCCAGACAATTAAATGCAGTTTTCAGTTTAGAGATCATGTGTGAGCATGTCCAGTTTGAAAATACTGGTTAATTGTGCACTGGCTATTTCCCTGAATGAGTTGTAAGATAACCTGGAAAGTTCAGTTTTGATGCCATGTGTGAACAGAGCCATAAGATTAACGGTTTGAGCATACATTAGGTCAGGACGTGCTAACATTAGACAGAGAGGATTCTCTGAAGTCCAAAAATGTCTTAAAATTGAACAGATAATGTTATTTCATTAAGTCAGAGGATATAAAATATTTAAGATTTTAGAGCTGACTGTAGAGGAAATCTCATGGTTTATGATGCATATGATGAGCAGCTAATGAAAATCTACCGTGCGTGGCCACAACACTAGACCACAAAGAAATGGAGATGCGAACAAGTGCTCGAAGTGGACAAAATATTTAGCGCCACTCACCTCTAACTCGTGTCACAGTCTCCATCTTTTCACCCAAGACCACACCAAAATGCACTCTGCCAATTTTTTTATTTTTTTTTAAGACTCGAAACAGAGATGCAGCAACATCAACACCAGTGCTCGCGTACATCAATATTTCTTTATATCTGTCATCCGTATGAAGTAATTTGTCAACTTATAAATTAACTACATCTCAGAGTTGAATGGTGAAAATGGGGTAATGGAAAGGAGGAGGCGAGAACCGGCTGGACAATATAAATGATATTTAATTAAGAACTGAAACAAAAAGACACAAACACACACACGACGGACAGCTGCCCGTAAACGCACGCTCTCCACAGTTGGCCTTTGTCCCTCTCGGAGGCTTGATTAGCCTGATAAGGGACAGGTGTGTAAAATCATGACCCTGCCCCGCCCTCCGCCTTGTCACAAATGGCATTTGGAGCAGATGTGAGAATGGTTGCAAAATGGAAAAATGACTGAAACCGTTGATGTGTCAAAAGCAGAATTGGTACCTTTTACCAATAAAGGCAATCAAAAATTTTACTGTAATTTATTAGTCTGCATATGTGAAAGAGACTACCGTGTCCTAAAATGCAGCACCCATGTAAGATGCAGTAGTACAGTTAAAGATGTCCGCTTAGTGCATGTATACATAGGAAACAGCACAGACAGACACAGTAATGAGTTTAATGTGAACGGCCCTTAATCACCATTAATTTTCATTGTATGGAAAGAAGATGCAATAAAAGTGAATGGTGACAAAGACAACATATTTTGTGTCTTCTGTGAAAGAAAGAAATGATGAAAGAATATTAATTTTGAGGTGAACTATCCCTTTAAAGACTTCTCATTATAAGAGCACTGTTCTCTTTCGCTCTCTGCAGGGCATAGACTGGGAAGCCCTGTTGGCCAAAAGAGTCAAACCTCCTTTCCTGCCATCTATTAAAGCCCCAGCGGACGTCAGTAACTTTGACGAGGAGTTCACACGCTTGAAGCCCATCCTGACCCCTCCTCAGACACCGTTCTTCCTCACGGCTGAGCAGCAGGATTTCTTTGCAGACTTTGACTTTTCGATGTTGCACTGACTTCCACTTGATTACACTTGGAGGAGTGACATATCAAATCTCTACCCTCTTTATCCTCCTCTGTCTTCTTTAGACAATTACTCTCTCCCTCCCTTCCTTCCTGCAGTTATGCAGTCAAATCAAGTGAAGCTGTCCCCATGTTACCCTTTAAAAGCTGTTGTATGCTTTTTGTGAAACTGGCTGCAGATGTGTGCTTAAGCTCCAAAGACGGTCCAGACCACCGCTGGACTTTAAAAACCAAGAAAAAAAAAGTGTGAAAAGCCACACTGCGACTGTCTCTGAGCACGAGAGGGTTCAGTCACCACTGTGAGTAAGCTCAGTTCTGCTGAGCTTTTAACTGCCCATCACTGTCCTGGGTTTGTCTTCATACATGCAGTTAAATGTACAAAATGCTATTTTTTTGGGACATGTGTTTTAAACCTCAGACACATTGTCTGCAATAATGTAATGTATACAAGTCATCAGTTGGTTGTTTTGTTTTTAATCAGTTGCAGTCTGTTCAGCTGTTTAAAGAAACAGCCTTTCTGTTACAATTAACTATGATGCCAAAATATACTTGAACTGTTACCAAATGCTGTTTTCTTGTAGCTCGGTTCTGAACGATAAAACGGCTAAAGAATCCTAAGCTCCTTAACTTCCACACTGTAGCTATCAGAGTGTGTACTTCGTGTTAGATCATTCAATTTTTTTCCATGCTAAGTCTATGTGATGTATGTTTATGTTAAACCCTCACATTTGTGTGAATTGGAAGATTTTGATCTCTGGTTGTCCCTAATCTGGGTTTGATTTAGGATTGGTGCCCCAGATAAATGTTGCTTGATGATTTTTGAACCAGTTCAACCTTTCCAAATCCAACTCTTTAAGATGTCTTGAGACTGTTCAGCTTTAAATGGCAGCTTGTGCATTATGCTCTGTCATGCCTTTCTCTGTATAGCTCTCCTTGGAATAAATGTGCATCAAGACTGTTGAATAAGGCTAACCATATTCTACTCGATGTATTAGCATGATAAGGTTAGCACATCTACTCACTAAGCTGAAGTTTACAGTTAAACTGTTTTTGCTCTCTGAAATGTACATCATGAGTCATAGAAGCTAATTAAGTGCTGTATATTCAAATTGTTCATTCTTTAATGTGTTTGTCTATATTTATGTTATTTGAGTACATCAGACCATAATTGTTTCATTGCTAATGTGATTTACTACTGATAAATTACACTGTGATCAAAAAAAGACACTAAAATATTTAAATTAAACTTGCCATTTCTATGAGCCACATGAAGGACAATTTAAAAAGTAAATGTAATTGTAGCTAATGAATGTATTTTCAGAAATAAAATACAATGTGACCAATGTTTTTTCAGTTTATTGAATACTGAAATTGCAAAATATTGCATTTTCAAATAAAATTTCATAACTTTGATCAAAGCGGGGCAAATCATACATTAATTTTTAGCGTTAATATTGATACATTAAAACACTTGTGCAAATATTATGGAATTGATTTGAAGAAATTGAAAATTATAAAGAAATTCGTAGATGAAAAACTTTATTGCTTTTTATGACTATTGCACTGACGACATTCTAACTTTGATAAATGGACAGCACTTACTCAATTTACTAACAAAATGTCTTTCTCTGCTCTGGCAGAATGAAAAGGACAGAAATCTAACAGTCAAAGGAATGCCACATGCCTCATGATGCTGATGTGTAACGGGAAAGGCCCTGTTTTGCATCTAAGAATACAAGTACTGCACTTTCTGTAATGATGAACATTACTGCTCTGCTTATGTTCTGTATTCTAAATTCAGTCTTAATATGTTGATTTCTCTAGTTGCAGTGCCATTAATCTGTTCAGCAAGTGGAATTGTGAGATATTGTGTACTTGGTAAAGGCAAGATTAATAGGTAGTTTTGATCTGGTATAAAATCACATTTCAAGCATATTGTAATTTCACTACCGATGTATAAAATGCTAAAGGAAATTATTTCACAAGAAATGTAAGTGCAGCGTAGTTCTAGCGGGAAGACTAGGAAGCTGTACATCATTACACGTTATTTGCTAGGTAACTCCTAGAAAATAACATGTAACCCATGCTTTATAAATCAGCTCGCAATCTATCACATTGCTGTTTCAGTGTGCTAACATGGTAACCTCCTCCACCCCACCACCACCAGTTAAATCCCGTCCCGCACGGGGGTAGGCTCCTCACCCCTGCCTCCTACCTCCGGCAGGATATGACGGTTCTGAGTACAACTTCTTCGGACTGCCAGGTGGGGCTTACGCCAAAGAAAGACCAAATAAATGTCATCTTAAATTTCACTCAAGACTGCAAGTCTTCCTGATAGAGCTTCTTATTACTCTGTCTGAAATTGTAATCTTAAAAGGGGGCGTCTAGCATAACTGTACACAAAACTTTCTTTAAAAAAAAAAAAAAATGTATATAACATAGTATTTCACAAGTTCTTTAACACCCAATATTTGAACAAAACCATTACTATGCAATCTGCAGCTATGCTAGGTGTTTTATAAAAGAGATAGGGAGGGTAAAAAAAGGAGCAGAGCCAAGAGCACATAATAATCAGCATATAAAATGTAAATATATTTAGTTGGAGCAGAAATATAGTAAACTGAGAAGCTTAGTAATTATATCAATGTATTGCATTAATAGGAAACCACATTACAGCTCTAAAACACTGTTGTGATTTTGTGCTTTTACTACTCAAATGTGCAAAAATGTCAAGAGTACTATTTGGGCAAAGTATCTATTCCATGAAACACCTGTTATAAAAACACTAATAATTCCAACTTATTTGATAAGACTTAAAAAGTGGTTAAACATCATTGCAACTACAAAATTCATGCACTTCAAAATCACATTCAAATGGAGTGGGACACTCACAAGAGGGTGTAAGTAAAATTTTTGATTGCGATACAGTTGGAAAATTTTCCACTACAACTTCAATCTAATTGGTTATTTGTAGCTGTAGCTATGACTTCCAAGTGGAATTGTGAATTAAATGGGATAATTGTCTTGCTTGAAATACACATGCTCCCATACCACTGGTTCCCACCCACAGAAGAAGCCCCAGAGGTTGCGCAGAGTTCCTCGGTCAAAGGGGTTTTCATCTGTACCGCAGTGCTTGAGGTAAGAGATTCTGTGGCGAGACATGAACTCCCAGGTGGTGGTATTTAGGGATACCAGGTACAGGTGAGACCCCAGGAGGAGAAGAACTGTCAAGGACAACACAGCCACCACTGCTGCTGCTGCCAGGAGCACACCGTTGGTCCTTAACCAAAGCTGCCAGGTGGGGGCGTTCCTGAAGCCTGACCTGTAGAACAATCGAGATTTGATGTAAACACCGGAGTGTTTATCAGCTCAAGTAAAATAGGCTTTAGGATGGAGGGAATTATATGTTGTATTCAATATTACAGTATAAGAGTCTTGTCATTGAGTAGTATCATAGAATTGAGTAATTGAGAGTATTTTTTCCTTATTTTATTTATGCACAGTTTTCTGTGATTAATCACAATTACTCATCTTACATTAAAACAAACATTAAAATATATATTTTGTCTCAAAGAACTTGCAAGAAATTGTTTGTCATTATTTAAATATGTACATCTTAAAATGTTCAGAATTTTTTTTTTTCAGATAGTTCATTAGACACATTTTTACATGTCGTAAAATCAGTGTACATGCTAAAAGTTCTGCTGTCTGACCATAGTGCTCCTAATAAAGTACTCAGTGAATGTACACTGGCGGCCAAAAGTTTGGAATAATATACAAATTTTGCTCTTATGGAAAGAAATTGGTACTTTTATTCACCAAATTGGCATTCAACTGATCACAATGTATAGTCAGGACATTCATAACATGAAAAATTACTATTACAATAAAAAAAAATTCAGAACTTCTTAAACTACTTTAAAGAGTTCTCATCAAAAAATCCTCCATGTGCAGCAATGACAGCTTTGCAGATCATTGGCATTCTAGCTGTCAGTCTGTCCAGATACTCAGGTGGCATTTCACCCCACGCTTCCTGTAGCACCAATATGGCTGTCTTGTCGGGCACTTCTCACACACCTTATAGTATATCTGTTCCCACAAAAGCTAAATTGAGTTAAAATCCATAACACTCTTTTCCAATTGTCTGTTGTCCAATGATCTGTGTTTCTTTGCCCACTCTATCCTTTTCTTTTTTTGTTTGTTTCAAAAGTAGCTTATTCTTTGCAATTCTTCCCATAAAGCCTGCACCCCTGAGTCTTCTCTTTACTGTTGTACATGAAACTTGTGTTGAGCAGGTAGAATTCAATGAAGCTGTCAGCTGAGGACATGTGAGGCATCTATTTCTCAAACTAGAGACTCTGATGTACTTGTCCTCTTGTTTAGTTGTACATCTGGGCTTCCACATCTCTTTCTGTCCTTGTTAGAGCAAGTTGTCCTTTATCTTTGAAGACTGTAGTTTTCACCTTTGTAGGAAAGCTTCATTTTTTGTCAATTTCAAGCATTGTCTAGCCTTCATTCCTCAAAACAATTACTGACTGACAAGTTTCTAGAGAAAGCAGTTTCTTTTTTGCCATTTTTGAACTAACATTGACCTTAAGACATGCCAGTCTATTGCATACTGTGGCAACTCATAAACCAAACACAAAGATAATATTAAGCTTTATTTCACGAACCAAATAGCATTTAAAATGTGTTTGATATAATAGCAAGTGATTTTCTAGTACCAAATTAGCAATTTAGCATGAATACTCAAGGATAAGGTGTTGGAGTGATGGCTGCTGGAAATGGGGCCTGTCTAGATTTGATAAAAAATTACTTTCAAATAGCAATGGTGCTTTTTTTTACATGATTATTATTTGGTGAATTAAAGTACCAATTTCCTTCCGAAACTGCATAATCTGTACATTATTCCAAACTTTTGGCCTCCAGTTTATATACAGTAAATGTGTGTGTATTATATATATTTATTTATTTATATTTATATAAATGTATATTTACATCATACTTAACATATGATTACTCACCAGGCCATGTACAGTCCCCAAAGTAGGACAATAAGCTGAACAGCCAGATAAAGCACAAACCAGCGATGGTTCCTTTCCCCAACACAGTTCTCTATCCAGGGGCAGTGATGATCATAACGACGCACACAGTGCTGACAGGTCTGGCAGTGTTTGGATCTCATGGGTTGCTATTTTAAAGAAAGACAGTAAATTATAACTGTAATGCATCTTAATGATATCAGGAACGACAACGCACCTGTACCAAGCAGTGGCAACAGCGCCGCACCCGTAGGGACTTGGTGGCCTGAGGAATCATATCCTGTGTCTCCTCTGTGATACCAAGTGTAAACTAAAATACATTGAAATACAGGTGTAAAAGCAGACTTCAGTCAGACTACAGGTAAATATGCAGTGACCACTGAAGAGATGTTGCCTGTATATAGTATTATATCAGTTAATAGTAACTGACCTGCAAATCGCAGTCATCAGAATGGACAAAACCCGGATCCATGAGTGAGACTGCAAAGTACAGCAACACAGACACCAGGACCAGTAGGACAAAGAGAACTGGCAACGTGAGCTCCCCGGTCTCCTCCTTTTTGCGGAGGTCTGTGTGAAAACAGAATATGGCAGGGTAGAATAGAATACAATTATGAAATAGTGCTGTAAAAATAGTAGAATATATTATAATAGAACAGAGGGCAGTAGAGCATAAGAGTATTGTAGAGTAGAGTTAATATAAAATAGAGTGGAACAGAGTGTAGTAGAGTAAAATAAAAAAGAACAGAGTGTAGCTGTGCAGAATAGAGTATAACGAGAAAAACTGAACAATTGAGTGGAATAGAATGTTGTAGAGCCAAGTAGAATAGAATAAAGTAACAGCGCAGAATGGACTAATAGAGTAAAATAGAGTGGAACAGAGAAGAATATTGTAGAGTAGAATAGAACACAATAGAATCTAACAGTGTAGTAGTGCAGAATAGAGTATAGCGAGTAGAATTGAACATAATAAATTGGAACAGAGTATTGTAGAGCCAAAAAGTGAACAATAGAGTAGACTAATTTAACAGATCAAAACAAACTAGAGTACTGTAGAATAGAATATAACAGTGAAAATATAGTAAAGATAATATAGAGTAAAATATAATGGAACAGAGAAGAACCTAACCAAGCTAAATGGCTAATTGCCTAATGCTTGAAATAATTTTCTGGCTGCTTAAAGGCACAGTTAAATTAATGTATGTAAACTTCTGACCCACTGGAATTGTGATATAGACAATTAAAAGTGAAACAAACTCTGTAAATAATTGTTGGAAAGTAGATTTAGCCAAAAAATCGACTTGCCAAAACTACAGTTTGCTAATATGAAAATAAGTTTTAATTACTTCAAACTAAGTCTATGTAAACTTCTGACTTAAACTGTGATAAGAGTGGAAGAGAGTGTATAGTGTATAGTGAATAGAATTGAACATAATAGGGTGGAACAGCATAATAATGCAGAATATAGTACAATAATGTGCAATAGAGCAGAGTAGAATAGAACACAATAGAGTGGAAGAGAGTGTAGTAGAATGGAATAGAGTATAGTGAGTAGAATTGAACAATAGTATAGTGAGTAGAATTGTGGAACAGAGAGTAGTACAGAATAGAGTAGAATAAAGTGTATAGTAGAGTGGAATATAACATAATAGAGTGGGAGAGAATGTAGTAAAGTGCAAAATATTGCAAACTGTAAAATAGAGTGTAACAGAACAGCATAGTGTAGAGTAGAATAATAGAGTGGAACAGAGTGAAGTAGTGGAGAACAGAGCAGAATAGACAAGAGTAGAGTAGAACATAATAGAGGGGTTAATCCATCTCAAGTGGTCCAACATAGCCCTAACCCTTGACCATTTTACCATTTTTAAGACCAAGTCTTAATTTTATTTTAGGTTGTACCTAGGTAAGTATAGTGTCCATGCAGAACATTTTTAGGTTTGAGACTTTTTATAGGGATGAGAAATTGCTATTTTGTTTTTTTTACATTTCCCCTCACTTTTGGGTTGATTATGTCTGGTGGGGGACCAGATAGGAACCTGAAATTGTCACTGACATATGTTCTCTATAGTATCATTCTGCTGTATAAAATGAGTTTCCGCCAGTTTTCTACTAGCCCTAGCTCTGTAACCAGTGTAATCTCAAACTCAAGAATTAGAGAAAATAGAGGAGTTAGCCTATTTCTGTGAAAATGTCAGGTTCTTATCTGGTCCCTCACCAGAGATATTCAATCTGAATGTGAGGGGAATTTTAAAAAATTGCACTCTCACCCCATTATTTTGTATTTATTTATTTTTTTAAATAAGGGAAGTCTAGAACCTGAAATGTTCTGTATGAACACTATACTTACCTATGTATCCCCTAAAAAAAATTAAGACTGAGACTCAAACCCTTCCCATTATGAATTGACCTTAAAAGTGGAACTTTGAACAATCTTGAGCATTACATTAGGACATAAGTCCTAATGAACTCAGAATAAGAAACAAGAATGTGCAGAATGTTTATATATGATCTGTTTTTGTTCCAAGAAACTAGGACCATTATAAACTGAGATATTGAGGTTTCCGTAAACATCTGTATTACCAAAATTTGTCATGTGCCATGACACAAAGATGTGCGCCGTGGTTAAACCAAGTAAAATAAAAATCACAAAATATACCAATACATAGCGTTAATCACTCTAAAAATAAAAAATAAAAAAAGGAAAAATAAAAATGGTCAAGCAACCAACTTTACAATTAATAGAACATAATAGAAAAAACCACGGTAAAGTTAGTTTTAAGTTCGACATTTGTTGGGTATTTGGTTTTCTTACCCGCTCTCTCTTCAGTCGACAATCTTACACAGTATAACTATACTATATGGTCATAAAAATTGGACTCAAATCAGTCTGCAGAATTATGCCTGAAATGCTCTGATGCAAATGTTAAGGGACCGTCTGAAAACTCCACCCACTACGCTAAAACATAGGACATGAACACTCATTCATTCAACTGACGTGCAAGTTATACATTAAAAAATAAAAAAACTTTAAAATAAATTTTTACATTCTAAATGGTTGTAGTAACTTCCCAGAGGATAGACAGACATACTACAGGTAAGATTATTACAGTATCTTCAATTATACGTGTACAATAATTAATTATTTTAGAAACAAAATTAAATAAAATTCACCAAAATTATATTTTCTCATTCTAAAGGTTGTAGTAACTTCCCAGAGATAATAAGGATAATTATTATTATTCCTTATTACAGGACTTCCTAGCATTAAGTTTGCAGTGAAACTTCAACTGGATGTTGCATTGAAAATGGAGAAGACTCCGATTACAAAAAGCTGGTGGATGACTTTGTCTTTATAGTAGAAAATAACTGCAGCTGAATATCACAAACATAAAAAACTGGTGGTGGACTTTGAGGGAACACCTGAGTCTGACTAAAACTGAGGCACAGGACGCAACAGTACATCAGAGCAGATAACTAAAAATATGTAAAGGAAATTATCAGAAAGGACAGCTGTATCAGATTTGATATATATTTACTGAAGACAGATGTTAAAGCATCCTCTCCACAACAGCGATTTTATAAGCACCGCACTCTAGGAAGTGATAGTGGAGATCTCTCTTGCCGCCAGCAATCAGACTTTATTATGCCATCTCTCCTGTTAAGCCTATATTACATGAAGTAGATACAGTATTAACAGAAATTTTAAAATTGTTTCTAAAATAATTGATTTCTGTACTCATACAATTAAACAAACTGTAATAATTGCACCTTTAGTAAGTAATAAACATAAAACATAATTTTGCAGACTGTTATGAGTCCAATTTTTATGCCCATATACACTGCTCAAAAAAAATTAAGGGAATACGTTATCATCACAGTATAACACCAAGTCAATTAAACTTCAGGGATATCAATCTGTCCAGTTAGGAAGCCTAAGCGATTGTGAATCTGTTCACCTGTTTTTGTGCAAATGAAAGTGACAACATGTGCACTGGAGAGGCAAAAGCAAGACAATCCCCCAAAAGGGAATGGTTTTGCAGGTGGAGGCCACAGACAATTGCTCTCTCCTTATCATTCCTGACTCATTCTTCTCAAGTTTTGCATTTTGCTAGTGTCCTTGTCACTACTGGTAGCATGAGGCAGATCTGCAGCCCATTCAGGCTGCACAGACGGTCCAGCTCCTCCAGGATGGCACATCCGTACATGCCGTCGCAAGAAGGTTTGCTGTGTCTCCCAGTACAGTCTCAAGAGCATGGAGGAGATACCAAGAGACAGGCCTGTAGAAGGGCATCAACCCAGCAGCAGGACTGATATCTCAGCACAGGAACAGGAGGAGCACTGCCAGGGCCCTACAAAATGACCTCCAGCGGGTTACTGATGTGCATGTTTCTGACCAAAATGTCAGAAACAGACTCCATGAGGGAGGCATGAGGGCCCATCGTCCTCTGTCTAGTGGGACCTGTGCTCACAGCCCAGCACCATGTAGCACGATTGGCATTCACCAGAGAACAACAGAATTGGCAGGTCCGCCATTGGTGCCCCATTCTCTTCACAGATGAGAGCAGGTTCACACTGAGCACATGAGACAGACGTGAAAGAGCCTGGAGATACTGTGGTGAACGTTATGCTGCCTGCAACATCCAGCATGACCAGTTTGGTCAGTGATGGTCTGGGGAGGCATATCCTTGGAGTGTTGCACAGACCTCAACGTGCTAGCCAATGTGGTACACTGACTGTTATTAGGTAAGGAGATGAAATCCTCTGACCCAGGAAAGGATTATGACTAGCAAAAGCCCTGGGGCCAATTATCTCCAAGGGCCCCCCTCCACCCAAAAGTTGTTGAGCAGGGGGTGGTAAGGTGTTTTTCATGCCCAAATGCGGGGATCACCAAACTAGATTGCGCAACCTTAAAGCCCAGAGCACCCCCCCCCCCCCCCCCCCCCCCCATTGGCCCGGTTGGTAATCTGTCCCTGCTCAGACCCATCGTCAGACCTTACGCAGTCCTTCAGACCTTACAGTGGGCCCTGGATTCCTCCTGGTGCAGGACAATGCCCTGCCTCATATGAAGAGCTCACTGAAGCCCTGATCCAGGTCTGGGAGGAGATCCCCCAGGACACCATCCGCCATCTCATCATGAACATGACCAGAGGATGCCAGGAGTGCATACAGGCACGTGGGGGGCATACACACCACTGAGTCACATTCTGAGTTGCCATGATGATATTCACGCAAGTTGGAACAGCCTGTGATTTCAATTGTTTACTTTGAATTTCGGTGTGAGTTGGAATCCAGCCGAAGACGAATCTCAATCGGTTGGTGATTTTGGTTTCCATTGACCGTTATTATGTAATTTTGTTCTCAGCGACTTACACAATGTACAGTAAAGATTTTGATCCTCAATATATTTCGTTCATCGAGATAAGATGTGTGATTTAAGCGTTCCCTTAATTTTTTTTAGCGGTGTAGTATAGTTATGCTTATGACATCTTTGTAAGACTGACTAAAGAGATCGCGGGTAAGAGAAACCGAATATCCAACGAATGTCGAACTTAAAACTAACTTTACCGCGGTATAGAAAGAAAGAGAGTGTAGCAGGACGAAATAGAGTATAGTGAGTAGAATATCATTTAATAGGATGGAACAGAGTGTAGTAGCGCAAAATATAGCACAATAGAGTAGAAAAGAACACAATAGAGTGGAACAGCGCATTTTTATATAATATTTAGGGATCATCTAAAGTTTGGTAAAAGCTGAATGATGCAGATAGAGATGGGTAACAGTCTTATGTACATAACAGTCGCCTTCTCAATAAAATAACAAGTCTACAGAAGAAGCTAAATATTCTCACACTATAATGAAGAGATATTAAGAGCACTTACCGGTTTCGTGGAGGAAGAGAATCAACGTTATAACCCATGTCAAGATGACATGAGCGGTTCTCACTAGAAATCCTGATCCGAACACATTTTTAAACATTCTAGCATACTTCTATCTACACCTACGCATGCATCTGCAGTTTGCTTGTAATGAAATGCATCAGCCTCATAGATCTCTATAGGCAGCTAGCTGTGTTAGCCAGCTCATAAGAAACCCTGTTACATCCCAGCTGTCAGTGAGCTCCTACGCATCCTACGATAAATTCCAGAACATTAGCCATTTTTACGGCAACAAATCAGCCTAGTATAGATATTTTTATGCTGTACATACAATGCAGCAGGTTATTGCATTATAATGAAACCGAAGAGCTACACTTGTTTTACAGACAGTGTTTGTTTCGCTGTATAAGCTTGTTGATCCCGTTCCGCTGGTTAAACGCGAATAGGGTGCATTTCACGTTTCCTATTGGTCAGATGCAGTCATGTGACCTCTTAGAAGGAAACTGGGATGCAAAGGCAAAGTCAAGACAAAACATTATCTGAGTCTTATCTATAAGTGGGCAATTATGATTTTATTGATATTGTCAAGTATTATAAAATCAAAGGCAAGTACAAAACTAATATAAATTGATATATATAATCATGTGTACTATAATTGGCATGTTCTGGATTCCATTCTGATACCCAAAAAAATGCATGTGTTTTTTATAAATAGTTCATTGTACCCTGTAAAAAAAAAGTGAGCAATCCCTATTTAATATTTACCATAATAAATTGCTGACAAAACAATCTGTTTTGCCCAAATGTTTTATTGGAATAATGCCTGATTTGTACACATCCCTTCAATTTCCATTGCATTGAAAAATCTGCCTGAATATGATAGGATTCTCAATTGGAAATACTATGTATTATACAAAAGATTATTGGCTTTATCCTCATCAAGAAGAAAGGGGGACTTCAAGTTCTTCTGTTACAGCAGCTTTTCCAGATCCTGTAATATACACACAGGTTTGAAAATATGTGCCAGAAAGTGTGCAAATGAAATAAAAATTGTGAAAGACAAAAAGAGAGAGAAAGAGAGAGTAACAGCGGTCTCATAAGTTCTCTCTTGAGAATATGAACTATGCACTGACAGCATTTGCTCTGTTTCACATCATGTCAGAAGTTTACATACACTTAAGTCATTAAACCTAATTTTTTTAACCACTTTATATTAGCAAACTATAGTTTTGGCAAGCAATAAAGGACATCTACTTTGTGCATGACACAAGTAATTTTTTATAACAATTGTTTACAGGCAGATTGTTTCACTTTTAGTTGACTATATCACAATTGCAGTGGGTCAGAAGTTTACATATACCAAGTTAACTGTGCCTTTAAGCAGCTTGGAAAATTCCAGAAAATGATGTCAAACCTTCAGGCAATTAGCTTCTGATGGGAGGTGTACTGAATTTGAGGTGTACCTGTGGATGCATTTTAAGGCCTTTCTTCAAACTCAGTGCCGATTTGCTTGACATCATGGGAAAAGAAAAGAAAAAGAAATCAGTCAAGACCTCAGAAAAAAACATTTGTGAACCTCCACAAGTCTGGTTCAACCTTGGGAGCAATTTCCAAACACCTGAAAGGTACCAGGTTCATCTGTTCAATCAATAGTATGCAAGTATAAACACCATGGGACCATGCAGCCATCATACTGCTCAGGAAGGAGATGCATTCTGTCTCCTAGAGATGAACATATTGTGGTTGAAAAGCCTGAATCAATCCCAGCAAAGGACCTGTGAATATCACAAAATAAATGGCATCATGAGGATGGAAAATTATGTGGATATTTTGAAGCAAGATCTCAAGACATCAGCCAGGAATTAAAATCTCAGTCGCAAATGGGTCTTCCAAATGTACAATGACCCAAGCATACATCCAAAGTTGTGGCAAAATGGCTTAAGGACAACAAAGTCAAGGTATTTGAGTGACCATCATCAATCTGATAGAACATTTGTGGGCAGAACTGAATAAGAGTGTGCGAGCAGGGAGACCTACAAACCTGACACGGTTACACCAGTTCTGTCTGGAGGAATGGGCCAAAATTCCACCAACTTTTTGTGAGATGCTTGTGGAAGGCTACCCAAAACATTTGATCCAATTAAATAATATAAAGGCAAAGCTACCAAATACTAACAAAGTGTATGTAAACTTTTGACCAACTGGGAATGTGATGAAAGAAATAAAAGCTGTAATATATCATGCTCAACTATTATTCTGACATTTCACCTTCTTAAAATAAAGTAGTGATTCTAACTGACCTAAGACAGGGAATGTTTTCTACGATTAAATGTCAGGAATTTTTTAAATGTATATGTTTAAGGTGTATGTAAACTTCTGAATTCAACTGTATGTTCAACTGTATTCTTTTTTCTTTTCTTTTTTCACTCTTGGCCTCTGAGCCAATCATACTTCTTTTCGTGCAAAAATCTACTCTATAATTGTATGACTCTCCTCAAGACTCAGATGTTAAGGTTTTGTCTAAACATATTCAAATAGGTAACCAGAGATCATCCAGTAAATACGTCAAATACATTATTCTCTTACACTAAACTGTAGTTCAAAGGATTTAAACAACGGAGGTAGATTTAGTTAATTCTTTCTGATATCATAAAGGGTATTTTTTGTTACCATCTATGTTTTGGAGTGATGGATTTATCTTGTTCATTCAGGAAGCTTCCACCAGCTGCCAAAACCCAGTGATAATGTTGTGCTACTGCTAACAAGGGATCAGCGCACTGTGGTTGGTGTGTGCAGAGGCACCCCATCAGTATTTTCAGGGGTGAGAATTAAATTACAAAATCCAGGTGTTCTGGGAACACTGCAATTTCCATGTGCTTTCAGGTAGGCTGTCCATGTCATTTGATTAAGTATAACTAATCTTGTACCAGTACAATGAAAATAAAAAGATCCAAGCTTGCTCACGATGGAATGAGCATAAATACTTCTGTGCATTTGGAAATGTATTGTCCAGAGCTTGGTATTCCTATTGTGAATAATCAAGCATGAAGTACTTCGGCTGTCAATGCAGATTACACTGTTTCAAGATGTTAAGAGCTTCAGCTATTGCTGTAGTTGTCTCATTTTCACATATAAACTCAGCAGTGGGTTTGCAGCCAACATTAGTCTGAACAACAACAAGAAACCGGGGCAGTGCATATTTGGTGGTTCTGTAAGTGGCATCAAGTATCTCATAACGTTTAAGTAACTGCTGCTGTTGTATGTTTTGATGAATAAACAAGAATGATTCCTGTGATGAGGTCATCTCCAGTGTGTGTTTATCCTCAAAATCAGAATCTTCAGTGACTGGAAATCCATTTCTTTGTACATTCACTTCAACATGTATTTCTGTCTGATGTCTGTAGTTCTCGGTGCACTTCCTTAAGAAAAACTGGGCACCTGAATCTGTTAATTTCCATTCATCAGTTTTTTTTTTTTTCCAGTTGCAGTTGATCAAAGCCAGAGTATTTTCCAGCAATTAAGGCCTGATGCACATGGTTTTGAATAACATGACCTGTTGGGTAGTATGATGTGTCCTGTGGGTGTGGTAGAACACTTCCCATGCCTGAAAGCTCTTTCTGGACAAAGGTTTTCAGAACCTCCTTCAGGAAAGGGACCGACGTTATTCCAAGTGAAACATATTCATGTATTTTGTCACGTACCATGTGATTGATCTTATTTGAGAAATGACAGTTTTGTGAAATGTTGTGTTTTTTGTGTGCTTCTGCCAAAGGTATTTCCACATAAATTATTATTTCAGAAGTGGCAGTGGGGTCATCTTTTATTGACTACAGAACCCCCTTTATAGCTGCTTGTCTCTCACAGCAAAGTGATCATATCTGTCAAGAACAACATACCATAATGAGTATCTGTCTGAAAAATATCCAGTTAAGTAGTCCCCATCTAATATGTTGCAACACCCTTACATGAGACAGAAATAAAGAGTGCACTTCATCACCATTACCTTTACAATGGTACTAGTTATACATTTTACAGTAGTGGTTCTCAACTAGTGGGTTACATGCCTTTTAATCGGGATATGGATGGATTATGTTAAGCAGATTTTTCTAAATTAGATTTAATCTAAAGTATTGACAATTTTCATAGTAGCCTAATAAAATGAACATAAATGACACCCATTAATTTAAAAACATATTTAACATCAAGTTGCCATGCTATGTTTCTTAGCATTGTAGCATGCCATCAAGAAACTTACCCTGATAAACATTTTGTAAGTTCACATGGAACTATAATTACTTTAATAATTAGTTTATATATTTATTTATTTTTAACATATGTACTCTTTATAAATGTAAATTAATTTTAGAGATTGGGTGCATGTGTTTTTTTTTTCTCAACATCAACTAAAACTTTACAGATGTGTCATTACATCTTGATATGTTTTGCAGTAGAAATTTTTGGATGTGTTTTGCATGTATGTTAATGATACTTAGGGGAACCCAGCCACAGTATATAGTGATATATACATGTGGAAAACAGTGTACATTTAAACTTGCAGAAGGCATACATGGCTATCAAACAGCCAAAAGGTCAGGCAATAGATATAATCAGTCTGATAGAGCAGCATTCCTTTATTGTGTAGAATGCAACAAACATACAAATTCAAAGCCTTTAGTCTCAAGATAACCAAATATAAGGCTCTAACACACAAGTCCAAAGATTTCTTCTGAGAGAAAAAATAAGTGTGTGGGGGAGTGCAAAATGCAAAACAAGAAACTTTGACAAAAAGAATCATCATTTTGTATCATTTATGAGGCAGACAGTACAGCTTTTAAAGCCCTGTAAAGACTCAACAGTTCAATGCATATTCAGACAAGATTCATAGATGCATTACAAAGACTGAAGTGATTCAAAGAGAATCATGCCACAGCTGAGCTCAGTTTAACTACCATTGGGGCATGGAAGTGTAGTGATTTTGTGCACCTTTTTTTTTTTTTTTTAACTAATCTAGCCCATTATTTTATAATAACTGAGGTTGGTATTTGGACAAGGCAAACTGTTTGTCTTCAGAAACTGAAACTTCCATACAAGTAATATAAATGCAGACATCTGTTCCAGAGCTCAGTGGTAAGGTATAACTGCATAGGAGTGTCTGAGACCATTAAATTCTGCCTGAGAAACAAGTCATTAGAAAAATATTTCAGTTTGTCACTTAATCTCCTCATATTTTTCCCCAAATCGTCTAAAGGCATCTTTAAAAAAAAAGATAAGGCAACTACTTCAACACTAAGGTCTTATAGAATTACAAAAGGCGACATCCCATTGAACTGGTGGATTGCAGGACTTGATATGCAATAGCTGTGAGGACAGCACATTTTTCTTTTCATTGTTCATCAAAATGTACATTCTAAACATCTGGGTGCCCATTCTGAATTATGCCATCTCCAAATATATAAAATATTTATCTACTGCTGCAAAGTAGACCCATTAGCAGAGATCCCATGTTACAGTCAAAAACAAAGATACTTTTGTAGTGTTTTCTTTACAACGCCTGAAACCTGCCCTAAAACTGATACAAACATTAAGCATAAATGCTGAAAATAATGTCTACTTTATCACAAATACTACAACTACTGAACACTATTATTACATTCCACTGTAAACCCTCCTATGGAAAATTCAAGTCTTATTTATCAGTATTAAAATAAAGTGCTTAAATACGTTCCTTGACAAGTGAGTTTAAGATACATTTATATTTATGTTTGAGTTCCTTGCAAACCAATACTGGTAGGAAATATATTTCAAGAATATATTTAAACTGAATGAACACATTTTTTTTTTAAATATATATAACAAATGATATAGTTGCACTTCTTTCTCGAATTCAACAATGGACAGTATCAACAGACATAGCACTCAACCCACGGCATTTGTGATAAACCCATATTCTAACGAATTTAAACTAAACAGAAAAAAATTGATTTAACTTGATCTACAACAGGGCTTAGTCTTAAACTGTGAAAGTGGATGAATTTGAATAGTTCACACAAAAATGAAAATTCTCTCATCATGCATTGTATGGACCAAAAGAGCTGAAATATTCTTCTAAAAATCTTCAATTGTGTTCTGCTGAAGAAAGAAAAGTCATACACATCCAGGATGGCATAATGGTGACTGATGAGAATTTTCATTTTGGACGAACTATTGCTTTAAGCAACAATATTGATGAATAAAACACTTTTTTTGCTAACACATGGAGCGTGTGTGCAAATCTACAGTGTTTTTAATTTATGGAGTCTTACTTTTATATTGACCATATCAATCAAAATTCAATAAAAAACAGAAAAATAAATTAACACTGAAATGAGAAAAGGTCCTCAACAATATTATATGGACCATTTGATAGACAAGACACATCAATCTTTAAATTATTCAATATTTCCTTGTATTCTACTTGTCATACACATTCTGATACACAAAACATTTTAATCTGAGACAATGGCATATCAACAAATCTAATATTAAAAGTAAGTAGAGACATCAGATGAATAATTATAGTAATAAATTATATAAACAAAATGCTAAATATGTTGGCAATATCTATAACATAGTGTCACTTAAACTTGTCCTTCCTAATGATGATGTTTTAGTGATCAGGGTACGGTTGCACTAGCTGTGCGTAGGGTCTCACTTAAGTTGAGATGTAAAGTTAACACTAAGCGCATAGCAACTATTAGTTAGTTTGTAACTAAGTCAGATCTTAATTTGTTGCACCACCTGTTCTTAAGGCAAGACTTAACTAGTAGGTCATAAGCTCTCTGTAAAGTGATGCGAAGTCGCAAAAAATGACGTTTACCTGTATTGATCCAATAAACAGCCTTCAAATTTGAACACCAAAGTGTTAAACAGCCGTAAATTTCAGTTTTATCCTTTTCAAACCTTGTCTGCTCATAATTGTCAGCTATAATAAATGATATCCCCATTGAAATACGATATGTAATAAAACAAGATTTCATTAATTATATATTTAGCGTAAATAAATAACAATATTCAATAACTGTATCTAAAATGAATAAGGGACTATAAATGAATAAATACTAATACAACAGGCTGGAAAAAGACATTTATTCATTTTAATACCTATTTCGGATATGTTGAAAATTGACACCAGGCGAAGTAAACAGGATAGTGCACCATTAGGTCAGTTTCTAGCTGATGAGGTAATGTTTTCTCCCGAAAATGTAAACGAGTGTAAATGCCAATGCCATCATATATGTGGAAAGAACTGAAGCCTGTCAAACAAAACATGAGCTCAGTGTGTGTGCTTTTTTTTTTTTTTTTTTTTTTTTATATCCCATCCATTACTGCTGGTCAGAGGCTTCATAAATATTTAGTTTATACATAGGGTTACATCCTACCTAAATGTAATGGTGCAACGCTCAAATATTTAGTAGTGAGTAAATTGGCGCTAAGTCACAACTACGCTAAGTTGTAACGTACGTATAGCTGGAGCGACCGGCCCCTGAAGAGGCAAGTCCTAGATTAGTATGACCCGATCTATCAAAGTTTTTGTGCATAAAATTCCAGTTGCACAAAAATAGATATATTTTGCATATACCAAATGCTTTACTAAATCTGGCTCTATGAATCTATCGGGTGTCTGGCCCTTGCTTAAGCATAGCTCACCCAAAAATGACAATTCTGTCACCCTCATGTTGCTCCAAGAATTTATTTCTTCCATGGAACAAAAAAGGAGATCGAAGGCAGAATTGTTTTGACTGACAGTCACAATTCTCTTCCTTTGTATGGAAAAGAGCACCATCAACATTCTTCAAAAAAAAAATTTGTGTTTCACAGAAAAAAGTCATTCATACAGGTTTGAAACAACATGATGGTGAGTAAATGATGGCAAAATATTCATTTGTGGATTAACTTTAAAGCCTTTAACACAGAAGTCTTGCATATTATTGTTCCCTAATAATAAAAAAGCAGCAAACACCAACTTGTGACCAGAGAACAAAAAACCGAACAAAAAAATGGCCTCAGGGGTGGGACAGGGCAGTGTTGCAATTCAATACAGACCGCATTTTGGAATGCCACATTTGACTCACAGCTAGGATTGTATGTTATGTAGAGATATCAATTTTTATCTCAGTCTTTCTATGCTTTTAATGATGTCCCTACTTTTATATATTCCAGTTGCTTCGTCATTCATTGATCCAAGTAAACAAAGGTTTCCCCTTCCCAGTATGCAAGTTCTTTCTTGGCCAACTGATGCTACACTTCATCTTGAGTACAAACTGGCCCCCTTGGACAATCTCTTGAAAATGAGAGGAAAACCAAAAAATCATTAAGGATTTATTAGTCTTCTGATTCCCCTCACCGGGATTGGACGCCAAGGGAGATCTTCAGGTTCTCATACACCACATAGCTGATGCTGACAGCTGGAATAACCTTCATAAAGTTGGGTGCCAAGCCTCTATAGAGTCCAATAGCGCCCTCTGTCTGTACAATGTGCCTGAAGAGACCACTCATGGTCATCTGAGGGCTGCCTTCCACAGAAGCTGGAAGTGGAAAAAAAAAAAAAAATTTAAGTGACAAAACACTTAGGACCATAAAAGACAACCAAATAACAGTTTATTAAGTAAATTCAATCTAAATATGTAAACTATCAGCATTTAAATTGAATTAAACATTTAGGAATAATTCAGCAGTGAATCCAATCATGCAGTGCAAGTTAAAAACCTTGCCTTAAAGTACTATTGCCTTAAGAGTTTAATAACCTACCTTGAGCCTGCATGCGTGTCCTCACTAAGGCTAAGGGGTAGCTGGCTAACTGTCCACAAGTACTAGACATTGTACCACAAGCTAGAAGTACAAACACGCCCGGATCAGCACTGTCTGTGGCAAACCTCTGCAGCCACGAGTTCTTTAGTGTCTAAAGACAGGAATAAGACAAGCATGAGTTACATTTTGCATGAGTACAATTAAAATGTCTTTGAGGTAAAAACTGAAAACTACTTCACCTTTTAATACCAATCACTAGACTTTATTTGTTTTGTGTATATGTGTGCATGAAGCCCATTCATCTTAATGTGTAGAACAGAAGCTTACCTCATAGACTGCCAGGTCTATTCCAGCATAAGGGATGATACCCAGCACATTGGGAATATAACCCTTGTAGAAAGCTGCCAGACCCTCCTTTTTAAATATGTTTTTAGCACAGTCCACGATACCAGTGTACTGAGCCGTCCTTCCCAGGGCAAGTCGAGTTTTTAAAACCTTAATAAAACACACACACACACACACACACACACACACATTGTTTTAAGCTCTAAGAGACCTAAATAAAGCAATGCTTTGTTTAGTTTAGCTTGTTATCATCAAAGCCTGATTAAAAATCCTTTCATTTCAGAGATGACAGTTATTAAAAATGACTAGTTATTAAAATTAGGGATGGGACAATATATCGAATTTCAATATATTGCGAACCAAAAAATTATTAACCATATTGTGGCATACCTCAATATTTCAAAATTTGCAAAACTGTTTTCTGTCCATGTGATCAAAAATGAAATGACCCATCAAAAAAATCATAATCTCCATATCACTTTTTTCTACACTGTTTACAGGGTTCACAAGGTCCTTGCATTGCTAGAATTTTGTTTTTAGAAATATAAGTATTGGAATACCAGGAAAATGAAGTCAACTCCACTTTCATTGAATAACGTGTCTTAATATTCTTTCTGTTCTTTACAGTCAGATATAAAATTAAAAAATAAATATTAATTGAATCTCACACAGCATATGAGCTGCTTGTTGCCCCTTAAAGTGACAGTACCTTTATAGACTTTCATTATACAAATAAATGTAAACAATGTTATTACTTATAAATTGTACACATTATTTCAAACAGTGACAGCTCATCATTTTATATATATATATATATATATATATATATATATATATATATATATATATATATATATATATATATATATATATATATATATATATATATATATATATATATATATATATATATTAATTAATGTAGAATTAACATTTTTATTATAATAATGATAAGCAAATTATTAAAAGTTAAAATATACACTTTCACATACTGTTCAGTTCTATTGCTTGTTCTGCTCCTGATCAGCCTGAATGTACCCCACTATTTTTGAAAGCTTTTGTTTGTAATCTTTTCTTATAGAGCAGGTTTATGTTCAACTCTTATTTAAACTGAGTATTTATTTTGTATATTGAATAAATACATTTCGATGAGAAATTATGAGCATTTGTTCAGGAAATAAAAAATGTTCTGTAATAATTTGTAATTTAAAAGTGTTATTATATCGAATCAAGATTATATTGAATCGTGAACATATTGTAAATTGAACCGAATCGTGAGGTAACCATATCATCCCATCCCTTATTAAAATGACAGAATCATAATTTTTAAAATGGTCCATAACATGCCACAAAGAAAGTAAGGATAGTCTGGTAAATGGTTATTAATAATAATTATGTAAACTTCTAAGCAGTGCTCAAACTGTATTTGTCAATCAATTGGTTGTAGCAGTGTTTTTGTTCTTACCTCCATGGGGTAGATGCTGCTCTGAGAAATAGCTCCAGCAAGAGACCCAGCAACAAATCTCTCCAGGATACCTAATGTTTCTTGATTACTGCCAATCAGCCGCTTAATCTATAAGTCAAAAGAGCTTTAGAGGTCACAGATAAAGTTTCCCCCAATTAAATGTATAAAGAGCATTACAGTGTTTCTTGAGAACAACATGATTACATAAACATTTCAATAAAGCAACTTAAAAACTAGTCTAATATTGTGGTTTTCATAAAATGTTGTGTTATTTTGTATATACATTTGTCATTTTATACATTTTATGTTTGCAATTATGCAGGATGCTAAATTGCAAATTCTATTCTAAGAGCTTTCCCTTATACAACAAACTACCTGCTCATAGGCCATGAACTTGATGGCAGACTCAGGTGCAATCTTCACAACATTCATGCCGTTCCCTCGCCATAGTGATCGAAGTCCACCCTCACGGATCATTTGGGCGAATCCTCCGGCCATACCCATGGTGTTACTGCGTGACGCATGAACCTGACAACACAATTCATACCATGACACATCTTAGTTTGCTTTAAATTGTTACACTCTCAGAAAAAAGTACTAAACTGTAAATTTCAAGGTAAAAAGGCCATCACTGGGGTGGTACCCTCAAGAGGACCTTTTTTTGTACCTCTAGTCAGAATAGAACTAGTTCATATAACTCATTTTGTTTACATAATTGTACCCTAAATACCTGTTGTGTACCTTTAACAGTGACTGTGTACATTTGAACATTTTTAGAATGCTTATTCCAAACAAAAGGTTCAATGTCCTCTTTAGTGTTATAAACTCATAATATTTTTCACACAATAGGGAATGGAGTGTTTCAAACTAAAACTAAAAAAAAAACAACAACAAAAAACTAATGTCAGCTACCAAAGCATTCATCTAAAGAACAGAAAAATCACAAACCCTAGTGACATCAAAGTACACACACTACAGGAGCAGTCAGAGATGAAGTACCTTTTAAGAAAGCACACTCACTCACTCACTCACAAAAAAAACGTTGAATGAAAGTAATAAAATTGAAGAAAAATTTTCCATGCAACTAAACTACATTATTTCAACAAAAATATAAAAATATTTGTTTGAATGGTATGATCATAATAACATGATCTACTCATGTTGTATGAACTTAAACCTTTTATTTATGTTGCCTAAAAATTTAATTGCCATTTGTAGCTTTTGACCAGTCTTTTGTTATTGCAAATGTACAGAGTTGTGAGCTCATAGTCTCACATAAGGAGACAAAATCTTGCACATCAGTTTAGACATTTTTTACAGACATATGGTGTACTTAACATCCAACCCACAGACCACAGTGACACTCAACAACCAAAAGAAACAGACTCTGAGCTAACTCCTCATGACACTTAACTCAAAGGAGCAATAATCTCAACACCACTAGTGCAAATACTGAACAAATAGTAAATACTAAAACATTAATTCACAATTTTTACTCATGCTACATTGCATGCTGGGAACTGGACAGCAAATGTACTTCTAGTTCGGCCAATGAAAATTATTTATGTTTTCCAACACGAATGGATTATGTAAACTTTCATTTTACAAATTTAAGTGGATTGCGTTTAATGTCTCAAAGACAGTTTAATGTGTTCATTCTTCTTTATCACGATTAATGCATTGATTGTTAATACAGCATAAACACTAGTGTGAAGGGCAGAACCTTTGTAACGTGTCCGCCTGGAGTATTATACTGACGCACACGCCACAGCACCAGAGCTCCCTGATGCGAATCATGAATGCAGCTTCACGATTACTGTAGGAAAGTGGATAGCCACAGTGTTCCGTTAGATTAATATTGTGGAGTATGGGAGTTTAAGTGATTCAATGCACATTACAATGAATATGTAACCTATGGGCATTAGGGCTGCAACTAACGATTATTCTTATAATCGACTAATCTATTATTAGAATGATTATTCGACTATTCTGCCGATAATTGCAAAGATTAATCATTGGCGCTTAACCGATCATTCAGCTTGTGCCCTGACTTAAAAGGTTGTATTAAACGTGCTTACTAACAATAAAGAGGACAAAATCATCTTTTAAAAATACCTCTAAATGATTCACTGAATTAAAGTGGAAAAACAAATTGGATTATTATTGTTTAAAAAATTAAAAACATTCACTGCAAATAATCCTAAAAATCCATAGTGTTTTTGTCTTGTTTTCCATTTTAAATAGTCCAAAAATCCTTAAAACAAGATACATTTACTTGAGAAGCAACATGTAAGATATTTAGACTTGCTTTAAGAGAATGTATCTTAAATATAAGTGTATTTTGATGAGTATTTTTTCACTTGTTCATACTTCTGCCATTGCAGTAAAGAATAAATATACTCATGTTCAACATAAATGCTCTAAAAGCAAGTCTAAATATCTTATATGTTGCTTCTCAGGAAATGTATCTTGTTTTAAGGAGTTTTCGATATTTTAAAATATTAAAATGTATTAAATATTATATTCAAAATTCTCCAATAACAATTTTTTCTTCTGCAGTACAGCTGTTGAAATAAATAAATGTACATAAGGAGTTTTAGATATTTGTATTGGAAAACAACCCAAAAAATACAAAAATGTTGCATTGTATAATGGGCCAAGACTACGCCCTCTCACCTTTTTGTTCACTTGATTTTGATCCATCATTAATTCACAAAAAACAAACTATTCCTTCTTTATAGAGCTGCATATGGGCGATGTTCTTCACCATAAGATACACACCGTGACACTTATATTATAATTCACTATGCTGCGAGCAATCGCTATAAACAAAATCTGCAGCAAGCGCGTGCTGGTGATGAGCGGCTCCGCGCGAGACAGTGTATCAGCCGGGGGAAGTTTGAAACTCACTCGCGCTGTTTTTCACGCGACTCATATAAGCGTCTCTGACGACACAGACAAATGCCAGTTTCGGAGATTGTGCTTATTTGTGCAGCTCGCTTCCTTATTATTTGAACTTTAATAAAGGATGTATTAAATAAAGTATGTACCGGTGCAGTGTTTCCTTTTTAGACGCTTTAACCTTTTAAACATCCTGCAATATTTGCCAAAAAACGCCTAAAAAAGGCCTACCCAAATTAAAATGCATGCTGTTCTTGAACCCTTTGGAGTATATGCATGCTTTTGGTCTCTTTTGAAAGGGGAGACTTTGAGGTTTGTTCCTGAATAGTCAGAATCACTGTAAGTCTTACTTGTATTGAGTAATAGAACTTTGAACACACTCAAAAAGGGGAAATAAACTCCGCCTACATTTTTTTTTTGTAAAAAGATGCCTGCAGATAACTACAGCTGGGAGGACATAGCTGGAAAACACAATTAGATCATAGCATGAAGCCTTACCAAACCCAATATAAAATTTGATAACAATACATTAGAAAATGAGTGTTTTACACATGTTTATCCAAGTGTATGTATAGGCTTCAAGGATATTGATACCTGGCCACACCTCTAAAATGCACCGACTGGCTAAAATGACCTGTCCATCTAAAGTCCAGGGGTCAGCGGACATTTTGACATAAAAATATCTGTAATGTTTACATGTTCAAGGTAGCTTCATCAAAGAATACAAAGTTGTGTCAGCTCTGTCGGTTAGCTCGAAATGCTACGTCTATACTACGTGGGTGTTTATTGATATATAAATGTGTTATGGACCAAAAACTTTGTTGAATTGGATTGTATGGACCCTTTACAGTGTAACTAAACCATTTTTGATGGAATGAAGTGGATCAGTAGAGTAAGATGAGCATTATAAGTGAGTTTCTACCATTTTGGATTCGTTTATTTTGCTGTAAGTGGTCTGAGAAATACACCGATTGTACCCGCTGTGTTAAGTGTATATTAAAATGGTTTACATCGTTCGAATCACAAGAGTCTCAGCTTTCCAACGATGTAAGATATGTGTATCTTTTAATTTTTGAGTTTTTGCATTTCGTGAAGTTATTGCGCAATAGTCGACCGGGCCCGCAGACGACCCGACGGGCTGTTAAACAGGCAAGTTTTAGTCAAGTGGAACACCAGCTTTATTTCACGACTACACTGCTTCTGTATTTACTTATTTTGCATGTTTGTATAATAATACTCTGCAATCTTCATCACCTTAATCTGTTTGGAAAGTTTGGAGTGCATCTGGACTGTGAGCTGTTCTTTCTTCCTCTCCTCAATGAAATACAAGCTGAAGTGCTGCTCTCCTGCATCATCATTAGCATTTGAAAAGATCTCATGTTGTGTTAAATGAAATCAGACGACTATTCAACATTTTTGTTGACAATTTTTTTTTTTATTGTCGATAATGTCGACTAATCGTTTCAGCCCTAATAGGCATACTAGTTCTTTCAATTAGTCAAACTCTCACTTAGACTTTGTGAAACTTTTGATGTGAATTGAATTGTTGATATTTTAGTGCATTTCTATTTTTATATTGTGGAGAGCTTGATTTGGAAAATGTTAATAAAGCATTATATGACTACATTTTGTTTTGTTATTTCCTAAGACGGAAATAAATAAATTGACAACAGTAGAATTATATATAGTGTCAAATTTCAGCACTATCAAAATCTATAATCATCACAAAAAAATGTGATTAAATCGCAATTAAAATTTAACCCTACAAAAATAACCCTGCACAAATATATTTTTATCCAATGTATTTGACAATTATATATTTGAATATAATCTTAAAGGGATAGTTCATCCAGTGCTCTCATCATTTATTCACCATCATGATGTTCCAAATCCATATGACTTTATTTCTTCTGTGGGACACAAAGAAATGTTAGGTAGAATGACAGCCTCAGTCCCCATTTACTTTCATTGTATGGAAAAAAAAAAATACCATGAAAATAAATAGTGACTGAGGCTGTCATTCTGCCTAACATTTCTTTTTTTTTTTGTGTTAAAGTCATATGGATTTGGAACAACATGATGCTGAGTAAATGATGAGAGCATTTTCATTTTTGGGTGAAGCATTTCTTTAAAGGTGCACACAGTAATTCTTTCCTCATTTAAAAAGTCGTAATCCTTAAATTAATTGTAATTTTTAAACATATGTATGACATCATGAGCTCTCACATGAGATGAATAATCTAGTTATATCAGTAACCTTATAAAAGCTGTTTACATCTACATGAAAGAGAGTCCACTCATGGAGGCTGCCATGTTAGGATCACATGGCCAGCCAAATATTACTCGTTGAATCTCTTTATCTGCTTTGATATTTAACAATTTCATTCACAAGTAACATTAATTATGGCTCACTGTGAATAGTCAATGTAGAATAGTTTCTACATTGGCATCTCCAACTAAAAACTATTGAATTTGGGTGATGTTACATCCATGACCCTAGCTGCCGATGTAAGTGTACGACAACATACATAAAAAAAATACTAATACAAATATATATATATATTTTATATATATAATATATATATTTTATATATATATATATATATTTTATATATATATATATATATATATATATATATATATATATATATATATATATATATATATATATATATATATATATATATATTAGTAAATCCAAATATATTCATATTTCACTGGGTCACATACCTGCATGATAACTTTTAGGCGGTCCAGAGGTGCAGTACAGGTACGGGACACAGCACCTGCTCCTCCTCCTGCTACCAAATGTCTCCACCACAT
Source organism: Moxostoma hubbsi (assembly GCA_032164185.1). Lineage (NCBI taxonomy): Eukaryota > Metazoa > Chordata > Actinopteri > Cypriniformes > Catostomidae > Moxostoma > Moxostoma hubbsi. The sequence continues at coordinate 744,374 of JAVLUX010000215.1, forward strand.
ACCGGTCTTCTTCTCCTCTGCTGTAAACTCATCAGGGACCATCATACTTTCCCCAACATCAAATATCTGTACAAAGGAAATTACATCACGTGAAATGAGATAACATGGAAAAATTTGCCTTATTTTATATTAGAAACTCATTTGAACCTCAGAGCATAATGATTAGGCAATCAATCAGCTAGGTTACATATCTCTTATCAGTACTATGATACAGTAGAGAGAAAAAATCCTGGTTTAAGAGTTCTGTGTGACTGTCAGCAGGTAGAATTGCTTGCTGAGCCCTGAGATTACATAAAAGATCTGTCTAACTTTTCCATGGGTATTTAAAAAAAAATAAAAAAATCTGTATTTTATCCAGTTTTAATATAAAATTCATGATGTTCAAATCCAAATCAGTCACATCCATGATGTTAAGGTGTGTAGATTAGAATATATCTACCTCTCAAGGCCTGTGGGACCTTGTCAAAAGGCCAAGTCACTGACGTCAAAACCAGTTGATCTGTTTAACAGGATCAGACTGGATCACAGTGACTCCCTTTATCCTATTCAGGAGTATTTCAAGTGCAAGGCGGCAATATTTACTTGGGCTTAGTGGGACTGAATGACTAAGGTGTGCGTGTGACCCTTTAAGAGAAAGAACATCTCCGGTTTTAATGAGATGTGTAGTCAATGTCTTCCTACGATGTGCCAGTAAACACAATTTACACAGAATGAAGAGACTTATGGTTACTTATAACAAGTCTATAAGAAAGTGCCATAACCAGCTACAAGGGGCAATGAGAGTCAAATGGCCCCAAAAAACAAGGCTGGAATTTTGACAGATTGACCTTTAAAGATTGAAAGCATATGACAGGACATTGTGGTTTTGTTTTACCGTAGAGTGCTTCCAGTAGAGTATGATTTCAGGAACGTTCTCAGCAGGATGAAGCAGGTGATAGTCTCTCCATTCATTCCAGTCAATTGTCATTGTACCATTTTTATCCATACTGTTCAGAGAAACAGACAAACAGAAACCAAAACTAAATAAAACATCAATATTTTGAAGGCAACTTTTGGCTCTGGGTAGACATTATCTATTTTGAAATTATATGAGACCAGCTTACAATTTCTGAAACACATTGCCGAAGCACTAAAATGTCAGAATATTTGAATTTTAAAACAATAATTATGTACACTGTTTCAAGCAGCTACAAATCATCCTCATGCAAACACATCTCACTACTAAGCTTTACAAGAGTACCAGAATTGTTCTATTTCATAAAATAAGAATTCCCATATTTCTAATTCCTTCTTTAATAATTTAGAAAATGCTTCTTCCGCTGTGCTATTGGCCATCACTGATAAAAATCTAAATCTAATCAATCATTAACTTAACTAATATTTCAAAAGAATCATCAAATGAGGCAAATTGACTTAATATAAAATTACCTTAATAATGCAAGGATAAACAGCAAAATTTCACCACAAATGAACATCATATGAAATGCAAATGAAACAAGCCAAACATGTAGGGAGAAGATCACTACTTACTACATTATAGGGGCCCAAATTTGGCCCCTCCTTATTCTGATAAGATGAGCAGACAGACAGAGTGGGGTTGGGATCACAAGTAGGACAGAGTGATAAAGAAAGAGTAGAGAGTGAAATAGTACAACCGTAGACATATACGCACACTGTTACAATACAAAAATGCACAGACGGGACAAAAAACAATCTTGATTATTGTATGTGCTGTGTTAAATGTATACACATGTTGCTAATCTTATCTTTTAGGGAGGCCTTTTAAATGAGTTCCTCAACTAAGAATCTCAATGGCATTGACTTTTTTGTTTTTTATAAGAATGCTGAACAATGAAGACCAAGAGACATATTTTATTACAGTATATGTATAAGACACACTGAGAGAAAGGAGGGAGATTGACAGATTAATAAAACAAATCACCTCTTGAGGATCTTTTCAGCCTGTTCTTCAGATATATGAACCCCAAGGTCTCTTAATGACTGCATGATCTCCTGTGAATCTATTCGACCTGCAGATACAGATAAAAATGCAAAACATACAAGCGTAAAACTACTAATATCAGCAATTTACTTAACATGAAATTTAAACGCATTATACATCATAGTAGCCCTTTCTTGATACTGTATCTGATTTGATTTAATTTTTGCTGATTTTCATAAAAAACAAAATTAATGAATGCGAATTAGTGAATTATCAGCAAAACAAAAGGAATAGTAAAACTAAAACATCCAGATGCTTTAAAGTAATGAGAATTGGGGAGAATGTGCTTAAAGGCCCAATATACTTCATACGAAATGGTAGAATGAACAGGTGTGAGGTCATTTAGAACAAAATCTGGCAAAAAATGAGTTTTTGAGTTTGTTTCGGTGGTTCGTAACAGCACGCCAGGGTGAACTTTTTTGGAAAATTCTTATCGGCTGTTAAACATCAACTTACTGCCATTGGTTCACATCAACAGTAGGTGTGACCTGTAGCTCCACCTACTTTGAGGCTGACAGCTAATTCCAGTTATGTTGTTCAGTCAGTCAAGTTCAGTCAACAAGTTCAGTGAACACACCGCAGTGCAGAGTTATTAGCGAACTGGTGCAAATGAACATATCTGTACAATTGTTTGCGTAGAGACATTGTCAAAGACCATGTCATGTGATTTTTTTTTTCTTTAGTTAGTCTATAAAAGGAATAAATCTACTTAAATACTTTCAAGTGCCAATTCATCCTTGTGCCATTTGCAGCGAAAGCTTTCTGCCCGAAGTAAGATATGCCTCTATCACCACTCTTTTGTCTGTATTCTGCCCATTAATTCACATCTATTATTAGTGGCATCATAAATTACAATAAAAGTGTAATCAGTGAATATTATGGCCACATATAGCACATATAGATAGCTAGCTCCATGATTTCAGAATGTAAACAACAGATTACATTTTTTTTTTTTTAATACATATATATTACTTTAAATCATCATCGACTTGTTAAAACAGCTTCTTTTACTGACCTCATGTGAATTCTATTCATAGAATGAGGCATTAAGTAATTGATAATACATTTTAATGTCACATTACAATATATAACTTCTCCAGAAGTATATTGGGGCCTTAAGTGTCTTGAAAATAATATCACAATGCAAAAACTCAAAACAGTCCAAAAGTAGGATTGATTTCTTCATGCAAAAAAAATATAAAATGACCAGAACATTTTCTTGACAGGTTTCATGAGAATCGTCCGTTTGTTCATGAGATTCTTTTGTGTCAGACATATATTTAAAATGTAACAAAGCTGTTAAAGTTCACCAAAACTCTAGCATTCATACCATCATTCTTCTTGTCCAGACTCTTGAAGACCAGCCTCAGCTTCTTCTCATGGTCCCTTAGGTAGTGGACAAACTCCTCAAAGTCCAACTGGCCATCCAAGTCCTTGTCTCCAGCTTTGACGACTTTCTAAATCACAAAAACACAGCATATTAGAGGAAGCAACATCAACACCTCAAGACAGAATAGTTTTTTTTTTTTATGTCAGTGAGCCTGTGCTGTTCAGGATGTTGAGCTAACAGAGCACTATACACAGACATATGGTCTTTGTTTGCTGAAGAGAGCATTGAAAAGGCCATGGTGAACATTCTCATCATCAGCATTAGCTTTATTATAAGGCCCATCCTGACCATGTTTGACATTGTCTGAACCATTGAGCAGCATATAATTGTTGGTAATGGACAGGACAGAGAAGAAGAATTAATCAATAACCAGAAATATTCTCACAGAATAGAAAAAAAAATTAAATTTGTATCTAGTTTTAACAGCAAAATAGACCTGAAAGCTGAATCCTAACTGTCTTTGCTCTGACAGTATGCATATTTCACTGGGATGACGTGAAAAGTTTTGCTTTGTCGACAACTACATTATTTTCAATCACATAATAAATTCAGTACCCAGTAAGATTAGCATTTTAAATGAGTCACTGATAACCAGACAGCAGTGTTAAAAGCCACAGTTACTGTAGGTCAAATGCAGTCTTCTAAAGATGAATCAGATCATTTAGGAGATTATGAACTTCTGTATAACTATACCTTATGACAGTTACGTGTAATTTGAACCAAACTTGTCAGAGCTTTGCCTTGTGTCTGACAGTCCTATGAGCATCATGTAGGATTGTCCAGATCATAGTTCTTCAGCCAAGTCTCAAATAGCATTGCTAGTATAAAGCAGGTTAAAGATAGCCAGCTTATTCTCATATTTAATCCACACACTGCAATGACTCAAAAGCAGACAAGTGGGCCATTAATATAACAGGATTTTGGGGTTGAGGTTAATAGCCTCCTAAAGTTGAAATGTCTTTGACAACACGGAAGTCTTTCTCTGTAGAATGAGAATTTAAGAACAATGTCTAGCCAATGAATTACATTAGAGCACAGCTAGAAAAATTTATATTTACTATAGAAATTTCTGTAACTTATCCAGATCTGGAAATCACAGTTTTAAAAATCCCTGATATTACCAGGTTTTCCATGACAGTGAGAATTTATTTTGCTGTCAAAGAAAGTTTTATATACACATTAAACTGTGCTCTAACTTTGTAAAGACAGGAAAGGACTATGATAGGCATTTCAAATACTCCCTCGGAAATCATATAATCTGGATTAAAACCATTCATCCCTTCCCATGGGCTCCAATTAGATTTTTGGAATAACATTAATTGAAAATTAAGAATTTAATCTTTCTAAAAAACACCAAACCCAGATATAAATGTTGAGCTAGCCAGAAACAACTGCAAAATCTAGAAACACATTATGAATTTATTTATTTTTTACCAAAAATTACATACCTTTCGCCATTTTCTGTATGAAGTGTACTCGTGCGATGGAAGAAATAAACTCAACTTGAAAAGAGACTTCAACTGTGCCGGTAAACTATCGGACTCAAAATATTCAAATTCTATCTGTTCTGAGGTATACACAGGCATGTAAAAACACAAAGACAACATGCTCTGTTAAAAAAAAAAAATAAATAAAGAAGAAAAATAATAAATCAAAAATGTAAAATAATTAAGACATATGTACGCAGTCCTGGACTATTAATGAGATGCTCAGAAGTATAATGCCGGTATTTCTGACACACGGGATTAGGAGAAGCATAAATCCCTCCCCCTTCGAGGCTTGTATAACACACTGTATTATCATTGGCTCACGTCGCCTTGTAGTTATTGGTGTATTGGGTCTTCAAAGCGGTTAGTTACTTAACAAGACATTTACATCCATACATAAGGGTAAATAGAAAGCACTTGTGACTGTATTGATTAGATTATTATCTTGATTATGTTGTTAACTTAGATAAACCAAAAGGCCAATACAAAACAGAAGCAGTTAATTAGTTGGTAATAATATTCTTAACTTAAGACATTTGCAAACTTAACTAGTACTTTAACTTGCTGCTCAATGATAACATAAAAACAATAGCTATAGCAGACTAAGCAGTGTATGTGTAATCTTGTTTGCCCCTTTTATAAATTAATCTGATAAATAAAACCCAATGTAATGAGCGCTTAATCCTGTCAATAGCACATGATCTTTCCTCACTGACCATGTGACACATTTCTGACATGGGGGACAGACTATACAATCAAAACATTTAAAGATTAATGGAGACTGGGATCCACTAAAGATGTGAAGCAATAATATGGAGAGGACAGAGCAACATGCACACACATAGGAGAATTCTGACAAGTCTGAAAATTCTTACACCCATTCCTAGTCATATCACAATAAAAAAAACTAAATGGGACTCCAGCCTTTTCACTGAAAGTAAATGCCGTAATCTCTTACTGTCCAAATCAATTTGGACTATTTCTGAAGCTAGCTCATATGTGGATTGAACATACTGGTAAGACCTGAAGTTCAATAACTCAATAACATTTAAAAGGGTTTGTTTTATCAGACACCTCCATCAAATGACAAAGCCATCAATCGCGTTCTGATAAATGATTTACCAGCTCAGTGTTTAAGGAACAAAGTTGAAAAGCTTCAGATCAAGAATCAAAAACATGTGTCTGAATCAGCTCCCTAGAACTCTCTGTTGTGAATCAGCATATCGTATACACGAATTTGGACACTGGAAAGTGTATTGATCCACTGAGCCTTGGGACACTTTGACTCTATTGCATGCAACACAATTACGAGTTTGCACTTTTAAATGCAGCGGTAATCAATAATCAGTATAAAGGACACTATCGTGCATTTTTGTTGTGAATATTTAAATGTACAGTGTTATTATGAAAGATGAATGACAAATTAAGAAATAAATATATAAACAATATTTTGTAATTTTTTTCTAACAACTCATCCATTTCATGATTGTTATGGATGAAAGACATTAGAGACATCTCTTTTAAATAGGAAATAAGATTTGACATAGAATATTTACGCTTGCGTTCGACCTCTAACAACCTCAGAGACATGATGTCATATCCGGTAAGGGAACATAGTGAGCAAAGATGATCACTGGTTTTTATGGTGCATTCTGGGAATCATTAGGGAGCGAATGTTTAAGTGGACTGGAACAATTGTGCCATTGTGACAGCCCTAGAAATGGCCAACTCCCTCAAGTGTGCCCTGACTACTGAACTAGGGAGCAGATTGAGATGCACACTCAGTTTCAGTTCATTCACTCAAGTTGTTACCACATTCCTGACAGAAACCAAATGTCTGATTACAATTAAGTCCAAACATTTTACTTATGATCAATTTAAACTGCAAATGCAGTAAAGACAATGCATCAGTTTCCTAATTTTTAAAGACTTTACAATGTTCACGTAATTTCCATCTTAATAATTCCCTCTGCAGTACCTGCTGGAGATCCATAGGGGGCGCCACCATGATCAGCACTGTTGTTTTCTTTGCAGCTACTTTGCCTTTGCTCTCTTCTTGACTGACTGAATCAGCCTGTATACCTTTTTCGGTCTTCATTCCAGAGTCTTCTACACTTAGTTCCTTAACTCCATCTGATGGCATTGTGGTACCATGCTCCCAAGTTGTTACTCCCAGAAACCACTGGGACAAGGATGACCAAATTTTCTTCAGCATCTTCATCAAGATTCTCCAAGTCTGTTCATGTTTGTGATTTTAGGGGTTTTATGGCGAGTTTGTGTCTTTGATCATCACAAATACCAGCTCTGTTGTTATAGATTATAAAAAGTCTACAGACATTTTAGAGTAAGTGTGTGTGAAAGAAGAACAGCTTAGGCAGTTGTATGCAAGGTCAGGAAGATAAGTGTAGATGAGGCCACTGGCAAACAATCTCCTCAGCACTCTGGCATATCCAACTCTGTTTCCAAAGTAACCCAGTGACAATGTTAAACTTTTAAATGCCGCCAATAATAAGTTCCACTGAATCTTTTAAATTAATTTCAAATTTTAGTGTCTTTCCAAATCAAACTTCTCCAGAACTTCCTCAGTTTTTTGATGAGAGAAAAAAAAAATCAAAGGTTGCAAACAGATGAAGGAGAAATGTCATTCACTCTTCAAGTAGAGCAACATTATCTACCTTGTTAATGTGCACACTGCCAGTATCCAGAAAGAGAAAAGGACGCCTTAAGTAAATGAGGATGAAATCTCCACAATTAATCAGAATTAGAAACAGATTCTATGTTAAAACTGCTAGTATTTCTTGGTGTCACGAAGCTGCTGCTGCAGGACACTTGCATGTTGACTGCATCGATAGCCGGCAAAAAGTGATGCAGTGAAAAAAGATGCAACCTCACTGCAGCTGTGTCTCAGCCAATCAGAGTGCACCACACTGGCTGTCCCTGCCCTGAGAACAGATAGACAGCCAATCAAAGGATGAAATACAGCCAACATATATAGTGATCTCTCAGCAACAGAGCAATGAGAAAATTCTGCTGACAGCTTTTTCTGTACTCTTCTTTTTTAAGGTATTCTGTCATCTTCAGGATCCCCCTGGCAATGTTTTGAGGGCGATTCCACAGCAAATATTTGGATTAATAAATTAATCCAACTGCAAACAGTGCAATTTACAATATCCCTTATTCATTAATGATCCTTTTTTTACTAATTTGCTGGAATCAAAATAAGCCCACAAACACGCTAAAAATCAGGATAACCTCAGAGCAGGCCTACTTCATTATAGGTTTATAACTGTATTCTATAAAGGTTTCTATGCCTTCATCAAGGTGTCATCCTTTGCAAATGCATGCAATGTAAATTTATTCCTCCCTCCCTTATTTTGGTATAATATGGCAGAATTTTTTTTTTTTTCACTTTATAAATTACACATTGGAATAAAATTGTATATCTCTATATATTTCTGTTACTTTCTGATAAAAAGCATAACATACTATTACTATGACCAGGGCCATAACTTAGGTCTTGATTGCTTGTGTCTAACTCCATCGTAGTGCAAAATAGTACATATATATTGCAAACCATTTAAATTATTTTATATGTAGTAACAGACAGTGCTACCATATGCTTGTCTTTGTGGGCCACAATGAAATTAGTTAGCGAGTGAGTCAAATAGTGCCCTATAGAGGTCACCCGATAGTGGATTTTGCTGAAACCTAAGGGGGAAAAGACAGAAACTCTTTTTTAAAATAGATTTTTTTTAAATGTTACAAACATTTTTCATTCCTACTTTAATATGACGGGCACAGACAGACAGTCAAGAGCACAAAATGAATAAAATCCGAGATGCAGTTTCTTGTGTAACCAAAATCCCAATAATAACCATAAAAATGGTGGCATAACATGGAACTTTTAACTATGAAAATGCCCAAAATACATTTACTAATTTATTTCTGGAATTTTATTTTGAAATGACAGAGACTTGGCTCCATTACAAAATTACCTTTCCAAGTCTTTACTGAATTATTGTTAGATATGATGCATTAATGCAGATTTGATGCAGCTGAATTCTGATTGAGAGGCAGATCTGTAATTAAAATGATACCTAACTGTTAATTAACTGTAAGCTTGTTATGATTTCCCTGCTGATAAATCCAGCACCATTTTTGTGTGCCTATTTTCACTTATTTTGGTGAGGCAAGTGGCTTTTTGTGAGATTGTTTTCCAGACCAGGTATCTGTTGCGAGATCTGACAACATGGCAGGTTATTAACCATTCATATATTTTGTTCTAACCAGTAACCATTTGGAAAAGAGGCTGCAGAACTTCTGAACCGGAACGAAAAATTTGTTTTTGCTCAGAACAAACCGAAATGAAAAACATAGAATTTTTAGTCCCTGGGCAGAATAAAAGTGAATGGTTCAGTATACAGTACACTTAGTGTACATGCATGGGCCCACATAAGCTGTTCCATTAACCAACTTAAGATTTATTTTAAAGCCCTTAGAATTCTAAAACTTTCTGAACAATCAAAGTGGTACGATTTAATTAATTAAATAAATATTGTATGCATGCTGATTGCTTCCAAGTTCATGTGCTCTGCTCTGTCTGTATTGTGTAAGAGTTTTATTATTTAATTACATATCTGTTGTGGCTACAAGTTAATATACAAATGGAAATAATATACCCTATGGCACCAGGTTTTTGCGGACAGAAGAGGAGAAGGTGTGACAATGAGGGTATACATCTATTGTGGATGTGAACTTATGGAAGTTTCAGTCATATCAGTAACCTTTCAAAAGCTCTTTTATTCAAAATGGAGCAGGGGCGTTTTATGGGGCAGCCATGTTAGCATCGCATGACCAGCTGAATACTACTCACTTAATCTCAGTAACTGCACTGTTATTGGACATTTCATTCATGGATTAAGTTAATCCTGGTTTACTTTGCATAGTGAATTTCTACAAAGGCACAGGCAACTGAAAACTACTGTTTAAATTATGCAGCATCCACGTCACTAGGTGTCAGTGTAACCTCCGTAAGTGAAGTAAATGTTGTTCTATGGTATGCAGCTTGCGTATTAAGCAGTAAACTCTTTGACCTTAATAAATAAACATGTATTAACACTGTTACAGTGCTGTTCATTTTGAGCATTGCCAACAAAAATCAGCAGGCTTAGTAAGTAAGGAAGGAATTATTGATGTGCAAATTTCTGTAGCCAGGCTTTTGACCAAAATCGCTACGGTCTAAAAAATGTCAGACTTTAAGGAAACCTGGTAACCTAAAACTGAGCTCTTTGCTTTTTAAGGCGTTTAACTCAATCACACCCCTGAAAGCAAACTATTAGTAACATGGTATGCCGAACATGCTTGTCTTCATTATAAGGAAATAAGTAAACCATCTCTGAAACAGTCCCTCAATTTATGTTCTGAAAACTCTAACATTATGCTACCTGAAAAAGGATCAAAGTTGTCCTTTAATCAGCCTCCCCCTTCCCTTCTTACAGAGACAGGAGAGGGGGAGGGAGAGAGGAGCTCCTTCACAGTTGTAAATCATAAATGACAATTAGGTCTAGTGACTACAAAAGCAATACACATTCCAAACAAACAGTATCCTAGGTTGCATTCCCTGATTTGCTGGATGAAAACATGCTGCTTGTGCTAATTGATTTGGAGTACGTTCTCAAGAGACTCTTATCTAGTTACGCATTTCCTCGTCCTTTGCGCAATTGCATGACTAGATGTATATAATAAACATAATAGAGCCACATTCCACTACTAAATTATTCTGTACTGACATTTAGATTAGTCAAATAACATTTATCTGTATGTGGATATCTGATGTAAAGTGAAGAAAAACATTACTTTGAGTTCTATAACCTTGTTTTCAGTTTGTCTGCTGTTGTTTAAGCTAAATGACCAACCACATCTGTTTTTATCTCTAAAAAAATTTGGTGGATTGATACCCAGAGACCTGCCTCAACATAGAGACTATGTTACAGAAAATAGAATTTCTTATGGCAGGATGTGTGGGCATGGCTAGTGTGACACCCAACAATAGAGGTCTTTTTTAGCCATATGTCCACATCAAACACACTGAAAACAACAGTAATCTCCTCTAGGAAAGTCACCAATCATCTTCACAGTTGTCCTTTATGGCAAAGTGTTAAGGCAAATGTCACCCAAATGTGCTGATTCAGTCAGTGAGGTTGTGAGGTATTTTTCAGAATTACATCTAAAGCCTGCATCACACTAAACAATTTTGAGTGATTTTCTGGTGTTAGCATCTGCCAGCAGGAGGTTGTTAATCACTTGACCGTCGGGACTCCCTGCTGAGTTATAGGAATATTCTGGGTTCAATACAAGTTAAGCTCAACAGACAAAATTTGTTGCATAATGTTGATTACCACAAAAAAATATTTTGACTTGTCAGCCTTTTTTTTTAACCAAAAAATATATAAATTACAGTGAGGCACTTGAAAGGGAAGTGAATGGGGCCAATTGTTGAAGGATATAAGAAATATGAAGCTTCTAATTTTATAAAAGCACTTACATTAATTCCTCTTTTAAAACAAATGTATTATTTGAGCTGTAAAGTTGTTTAAATCATAATTTTTGCAGTCATTTTAGGGTTTGTTGGCATTACATCATTGTTAAATTGTCTATAACTTTACACAGAAAAGGTTAGTAAGTGATTTTATCACACTAAAATCACGTTAACAAGCATATTGTTTATGCCTTCTGCCGATACTTTTGAAACAGTGAGTATTTTAACATTTACCAATTTGCCCCATTCACTTCCATTGTATGTGCCTCAGTGGAACCTGGATTTTTGCTTGTTTTAAAGAAAAGGAGGGGTAAGTCAAAATGAATTTGTGTGGTAATCAATATTATGCAACAAATGCTGTTGATTGAGCTTAACTTGTATTGAACACACAAAAAATATTTTGACGGCAATAGGAGTAAATGGAGCCAGTCCATAAACATTCAAATACATGCTGTTTCAAAAGAATGGCCAAAGGACTTAAACCTTGAACCTGTTAACATGATTTAGATTTAAATCAATTGTATTGGGTTTCAGATGCCATTATTCACAGTCAGCATTGATTACTTCAATCAATTAGTGAAAGTGTCAAATAACAGGAAGGCTACTGAGATTAAGTGAGTAGTATTCAGCTGGTCATGTGATTCTAACATGGCAGCCCCCATGTGCGGACCCCCTCCATGTAGAATAAAACAGCTTTTATAAGGTTACTGATATGACTGGACTCTTCATTTTAATGTGAGTGGTCATGATTTCCCACATATATTGCAAAATTACAATTCATGTCTTTAGAAGTGAAACTTTTTTTAATGAGAAAACAAAATACTGAGTGTACCTTTAACAGCTGTTGTGTATGTCCTAAGCATTACATACCTGTTTAGGTTTTAATGTGTTTTCTATTATGAACCATAAACAAAATGGCTTACATTAGGTCTAAGTCTCTTAAGTATGTTGTCCATCTATATCTACAGAAAGACCAGCGTCCCTACTATATATTTGATCGGACTCATACTCGCATTATAGAGTGGAGTAACTCCATAGAATTAAATAAAGTGAAATAACTCACCATGAGTTCATGTTCAGTGCGATGGATGCCCAGCTTTTTCAGCCCAATAGTCAGGTCGTTGATACAGATGCCCCCGTCTCTGTTGACATCCAGGATCTGGAAGAGCACCTTGAGACGATGCTCTTGCTCGGGTCCGCCACACACCGGGCACTGACGCGGGGAGTCGCAGCAGTCATCGTGGCCGTGCTCGGAGACTGATGCAGCGTGAAGTTTGGAGCTTGAAGTCCGGTCACCACCACCTCCCCCGGGATCAGAGCCCTGATACTCCTCAGAGCGACACCGACAGAAAACACCGCTGAGCAACGGAGAGACGAACGACCCTTTCTTATGCATATTACACGGTCTGATCTCCAGACTGGGGGCTAAACTCAAAAACACTCGTATGGCGTATGTGTGATCTCGGACAGGAGCTGGTCACGTATTTCCACTCGGAGCGGCGACTGTCGTTTTCAGTTAAGATGCGGGACAGATTTGCATTGAAATAAGATTCAAACCCCGTCTAATAGGTTATCTATCCTCATTCGAGACTCATTTATTCAACAATAGCCGTTTTGTTGCTGTGAGGTTGAAAATCGAGAGCTCCCGGTCATAGTGATGAGCTGGATGTTCCACCGATGCTTGTGTCGAAAACGCGCAGACCAATCAGCGAAATCTTTCATATGCATCGCTCTAAATCTCGTTTTGGAGATAAATTCATATATTTGTGATTTTTGAAAAGGAATCCAGTTTGAATTGGCGGTCTATCTGACAGCTGACGCAAAGTAAATGCCGGCAGAGAGGGTTAGCGGGATAAGACTCGTGCCCGACAGGAAACGAGTAACTGACTTGACTGAGAGGGGAGGGGCCATGGGATAGGCGGGACTAAGAATGAAAGTGATGGACACATTGACACACCAATCACTACAATCCAGGTTATCTAAATGTTTTTTTTTTTTCAATAAACAAAGCTTACTTATTTTTATAATTTCCATATTTCTCCACTATGAAACAGCAAAGTATTGTTTTTTTCGGTACATATAATTTGTATTTAAATATTGCCTTGCATCGATAGCAATAGCTTTTAAAGATCCACTCTGCATTTTTACTCCTAAAGAAATTAATTGTAATTTTGAAATATATGATGTTATATGATCGTTATATGATGAATCATTACCACTCACATGAGATGAAGGCTCCAGTCATATCATTAACTTTATTAAAGCTGTTTCATAGTGAGGGTCCACACATGGGGGCAGCCATGTTTGAATCACATGACCTGCTGAATACGACTCACTTAATCAGTAGTCACCCTGTTATTTGTCACTTTTACTCATGGATTAAAGTATGACTGAATGTTAATAGTACATTTCTACAATGTCATCTGAAAATGAAAACAATTGATTTTGAATGATGGTGCATCCAAAACACTTGGTGTCAGTGTAAGTTTAAGATTATACAAACAAAAAAGTTACTGAGCACACATTTAAGATATGACAAAAAACAAACAGTTTTCAAAAAATATAGCAAATTTCTAATGTTTTTAAAGTACCCTTAATGGTACCTCACAGGCTTGATAGAAGAGGAACATCTGCTGGAGGCAAGACAGAGTGCAGTTTTCTGCAGTTAAAATTAGGATTTGATATTCTTGAAACAGCAATTTTCCAAAATACTTTACATGGAGGAAGTTATTACATTATTGCTTGTGAGCAGAAAGAAAGATACAGATATGTGAAGAAGTCTAACATACCAAGAGTGACAATATCGTTATTTTTGTTGGTTTGTTTTTAAGACATATTTGAGTGTTAATAAGTACTGACAAGGGAAGGAAGGAGCTGAAGAATTGTATCAAAGATATGGAAAACTTAAGCAAAAGAAGAATGCGAGATTGCGTGCAGCTTGAAAGTCAGGGTTTTATGAACACTATAGCAACCTGATGCATCAGATCTTGCATTTGCAAGAAAAGACTTCACTGAAATCACAAATTCCAGAAATTATTTTTTTTTTTCCTGATACGGTTCTGGCTGGCCGAATGTAGGGAGAGCAATCATTTAGTACCGACTGAATGAGATCAATGCTTGAGACTCTTTAAATGCTGAGAGCTTGGCTGTTCACATTATGGTAGCAGATTTGAGCAATTCTGTTGTTGTTAATGAGTTGGCTCGCCTATATGTCCACAATCAGAACTGCTAGAGTGTTTCCTTTGTGAACGTATGAAACATCTGTACTGAAGTTTGTCCTTTAATTTTTTTACGAACTATGACTCAGTGAACAATACCTTTTGAAACCTGAATACAGTATAATTTTTCATTGTTCTGCAGTGGCCTAGTTTCCTCTCCACCTGCAATGTCCCTGTTGGCTGTTTTGGATACAATTATGTACATTTTGCATATTCATCTAGCAACACCTCTATCTTATGTATCTCAGCCTCACAAAATCAGAAGAAATGTCATCTCTCCTGGCCTATTACTTGACACAAATGCTTGACTAGAACTAGGCCACAGTGATCTTATGACTGCAAATATAACCACAAAGACAAACATGTTAAGTCAACACAGGTTGTCAATTATCCCACACAATTTTAAATATGTACTTCACCTATATGTCTCACTATTGTATACCCATATGCCAACACCAGGTGTGAAACACAGGTTCTGGTTTAGCAAATGAACCATTGTCCAAGTTTCAAATTATGATCCATCCATACACATTATAACTCTATGATCTGCTGTGTCTGTATAATTGATTTCACTCAGGAGGAAAAATGCTGGTCTCCTTGTTGGAATGAGCTCACCACTGCTAGAGTTGCTTGCTATTGTTTTTAAAAATATTTTTTAGAGAATTGACTGGAAACAAACTAACTAACTAACTAACTAACTAACTAACTAACTAACTATAAGAAATATGTATTCATTTAAAGGGATAGTTCACCCAAAAATGAAAATGATCTCATTATTTACCTCATGGTGTGTATAACTTTCTTTCTTCTGCAGAACACAAACAAATAATTTTAGTAGAATATCTCAGCTCTGTTGGTCCATAGAGTGGGAGTGAATGGTTCAAAATCACATAAAGGCCACATAAAAGTAAAAAGTAAAGACTCCAGTGGTTAATTCCCTATTTTAAGATTTGAACACAACAAATCTTAAGAATACAACAATTAAAAAATTACATACTTAAGCTTTAAACTGATTTTATTTAAATGTATTGAAATATTTAGACTAGACTTGTATTTGTCAAACCTGTTACATGCAGTATATAATATACTGTTTTGTTTATTGGCCACGAGATGGCGCTATGTCACTTTCAGAGTAAAACGCAACTAAATATGGTTATCGTCCATTCGGATTCACATACGTACAAATTCATAATTTTCTATTAAAATGTTCTCCTTTGAAACACTTAACACTCCTTTTAAAAATGTGTCGGTCTTCCTAGAGACTACTCATATTGAATAATATTGATCAATCCGTAAAGTCAGTAAGATCCCCTACTGCGTCATGACAAATCTAAACAATAAGACTGATCTCAAAATGAGTGCATTGTGTGTTATGAGTCGAAATTGTGGATGTAACTGGAGTTTAAAATGGTCAATGTACATTTCTGGCTGTATATAGGGAAATTCATGCGTACATGGAGGCGGCGCTTGTTTGAGTCACTAAAGAGCAAAAGACGGATTCATTCAGTCTGACTTTGACTCATCGCTTAATTGTTGACTTTTGTCCTCTGTTAGATCGGTCGATGGGGTTCTGTCGACATTTGAATAGTGTCACGGGTTGTTTTTTTAGTAGTTTCGTCGGATGATTTTAGTCCTGGTTGCCACATGAAAACAGTTAATCGACGTAAGTACCCTATTCCAACTGTCCCTATTCAAATGATCTGTTTCGGCATTAGGTAACGACCGGGGTGTAAGAGATAATATTGTCTTTTCAGTTTTCATAGATATCCCAGGAGCGCGCTAAATTTGCTTTATTTGATTGATTTGGTCATTTGGAACCCGATGATTTTGCTCACACCTGAATATAATAGACTTCTTCAAGGTAACTTTTTAGGGAATGTGTTTGCATTTCAGGAGAGACATCATTTCCACGGTGCTGCACAGAGGAGAGGCAGGCTGTATTTCACCGTAGGTTTCTCTGGACAGCTGAGTCCTCTCAGAGATGCTGAACCAAATCACACCAATTGACAAGGACTTCCAAGCACCAGATTAAATAAACGCGTCCGTCGCTTTGTATTTGTCGACCTCTGTCTTCAAACATCCAAAGTCTAGTGACAAAAGAACATGGCGTTTTTAATGAAAAAGAAGAAGTTCAAGTTTCAGACACACTTCACTCTGGAAGAGCTCACGGCTGTGCCGTTTGTCAATGGGATGCTCTTCTGCAAAATCAGATTGTTGGATGGAGGAGACTTTTCCATTTCTTCATCCAGGTAAGATTTGAGTTGAACCGTGCAAAAATGTACTATAGCAACCATAGCTGCCGCCAAAATGCAATTTTTACAGTTGGCAATCGTTAAAACAAGAAATCAAATTCCATGTTTCTTCCAGCTTGAAGTTCATCCCATATGAATTTATGAATCTACAGTCGGAGGGTATTTGACATGATAGCGCAGTTTGGTTAAATCTAATACCCTGAATTTGTGTAATTCTTGAATAATTATGCATAAAGATTGTATTAATTTGAACTACATCTAGAGACTATATAGAATATTTAAACTTTAAAAAATGCTTCATAAAAGCTATATTTTGATGTCCATGTTAATGTAGTGACTGGTATCTTAGTAGAAACAATGGTTACTATGTTAAATGTTTAATAGGGACGATGGTAGGGAGAGCAAATGCTCTTTAAACCTTTTTATTGGTGTCTGTTAGACTCTGTCTTGTTAATCTAATAATGTTGATTTATAAAATAATGTCTCCTATAACTCTTTTGAGATGGCCTGCACCTTGTGTCGCCCCTGGGGTAGGTTTCATGAGGAGCACTTCTTCAGATCATCGGTTTTACTTAGCCAGCACTGCAGGTTTTTTAAGCCATAAATTGTACTTCGAAGACCACACAAGTTGTTGTGGCGGGGTCTCTTCAACAGGTCTTCCATCTAAAGCCTAGACATTTTTTAGGGTCAGGGTCAAAACATTATGGCATTCAATTCATTCTTTACCCAGGTAAAGGATTTGCTTCTTTAATCACGATACGCAGACAGTTTAAATTCCACAATCATATCCATTTTCACTCTGTTAAGGTCATGTTTACCTTTTTTTTTTTAGTTCTTAAACAGGGCTGCACTTGGTCTGTGGTCTAAGATGATAACAAACAGATGTCAGCCATAAGGGTGTTTGTAAATAGATGCTTAAGTCCTCTGTAGGTTAGACACACAGGTGGGCAAGACTGATTAACCCAATTAAAATAATGGTGTTGCATGGTACATTTAGTGAATAAGTGTACCAATAGGTTGAAATTCCAGCATGTGAATGCAAAAATGACCCTGATTGCATGGAAATCATAATTTGCTGTGTGAATATCATCATTGCAGAATACATTTTAAGGAATAGTTCACCCAAATAGAAAATGTCTCTCATCATTAACTCAGCCTCATGCCATCCCAGATGTGTACGACTTTTTATCTTCTGCAGAACATAAACAAAGATTTTTAGAAGAATATCTCAGTTCTGTAGGTACATACAATGCAAGTGCATGGTGACCAAAACTTTGAAGGTTCAAAATCACAAAGGCTGCATAAAAATAATCCATACAACTCCAGTGGTTAAATCCATATATTTAGAAGCACTATGACAGGCGTGGATGAGAAAAAGATCAATATTTAAATGCTTTTTTACTATAAATACTCATCCCTGCTCAGTAGGTGGTGATATGCACGAAGAATGCAAATTGCCAAATGCAAAAGAAGAATGTGGAAGTAAAAGTGGAGATTTATAGTTTAAAGGACATAAATATTGATCTGTTTCTCACCCACACCTATCCTATCACTTCTGAAGATATATAGATTTAACAACTGAAGTCTTTGGATTACTTTTATGTGGCATTTATGTGATTTTTATTTTTTAAGCTTCAAAGGTCTGGTCACCATTCACTTGCATTGTATGGACCAACAGAGCTGAGATATTCTTCTAAAAATCATATTTTGTGTTCAGCAGATGAAAGGATGTCATACACAAAACAGTTTTGAAGCCATTTGAAATAGATGTTGTGAACCCCAAAAACTCAGCTTGTATGGTACAATGTCCACTGTAGAGCAAACAAGAAACAATACCTCAACTCTAGAGTTCAAAAATGTGTAAAATCTATTTGAAGTTCTTTTGTGTTCTGAAGTTGTTTTTAGTGGCATATGGCTGGGGATGGCGTATTGTGTGGGTGCATTAACTTGCTGGTGGTGCCAGGCACAGGGCACAGTTAGTGCCTGCACTGAGATGCCCTCTGCATTCACTCTGCACAATGCCTTGTGTGTCTATCGTGAGGAGGCAGAAGAGTGTTATGACACGAATGTTCCAACATCACCATGCCCTACATGGACCGATAGAGAGGGAGAGAAAGAGATTAGATTGGATAGAGGTGGGAACAGATTGTGTTGTAAAGAGAAAATGAAACGATAAGACAGGGAAAGAGATAGGAACAGGGAATTGAATGCCAGATGGATTGGAATGCAAGATGGATTAGGGGTCGAATGCATGAAGAAGAAAAGAGGGGAATAAGGGGGTGAGAGAGAAAATGAAACAGTACAGAGGCTTCAGTGATTGTCTAGACAGAGAGCTGTTTGTCTGACTAAGCCATGGTCCAGTTTCCCTCTTCCCTCCTCCTCTCTCTCATTCTTTACTCTCATTTTGTTACTTTTCTCCATTATTCTGCCCTTTATCAGTGGTAGCAGGTGTATATTGACAGGTCCTTAAACAAGCCCTCATAATAAATCTCAACTGATTGACAAATTCACTTGTGAAATGGATTGCTGTGAACTGTGTGCCAATGATTGTCTTATGATCAATAATATGGTAGTAAACAATACATTTGTATTCTAAAGCTTTTGTATTGTCTTATCAATGATTAACTCTTCTGCTACAAGAATGTAATGCATTTTAATTATCTGAATTTTTTAAAAATTTATATTAAAGATAACTATGTATAATTATTTCATCATTATATATTGAATTATTGTTATATGAGGCGCTTTCTCAGCATATATTTGTATATGTGATTAATTGCGATTAATTAATTGGGACACCATGTAATTAATTAGATGAAAAATTTTAATCGATTGAAAGCCCTAATGTGTGTGTGTGTGTGTGTGTGTGTGTGTGTGTGTGTATATGTATGTATGTATATACTATACATACATATAATATATATTATACTATACATACATATAATATAATATATATTATACACACACACATACACATACACATTCTCCTTCTTTCACAAGCACAAGGCACCATTTAATTTGGATAAAGAGCAATCTTTGGAAGGGTACAAATGCTGTGTCCTTATAGGACATGTGTTTGGCAGGTGGACTGTCCTCACAAAACATGTTTGTGAGATTTTATAACATGGACATCTCCTCACAAGTCCACTATAGTGCTTCTTACAATCAAGCGGGTGAGCCCAAGCCCTTATTATGGGTGGGCTACCGACTATAATCAACAAAGCTGCCTGATTACCTACTGGTGAATAGAGCCCAACCGACATGGGATTTTTGAGACTGATACCGATTTTAGAGATAAAATTCTCAGATTATCAATATGGTGGCCGATATAGCTCCTTTTTGAGCTGGAACGAAAACAGACCTTTTCTTTATGGAATGTGCACCAATTTTGCACCAATATGACTATTCAAAGGTACTCAGAAGGATGCTTTCTTGAAAAAATATTTTTATCAAAGAATATTTGACATTATTATTATTATTATTATTATTATTATTATTATTACATTGTCAACAAATTCTGGAAATGACCACTGAGAAAATAAATAAATAAAAATACAATAAATAGCTAAATAAACATCAGTACTGTATGTTCAATATCAGTCAGTTGTTGGCCATTTAAATGAAGAATAAATTAAAATTATAGCTAAATAAAAATCAGTACTGTATGTTCAGTATCAGTCAGTTTCTGATCATTTAAATAAAGAATAAATTAAATAGCTAAATAAACATCAGTAGTACTGTTTATTATCTGTCAAATGTTGACTATTTTAATACTGCCAGTCAATTAGGGGCAGGTTATAAAACAAGAAGCATTTAAAACCTGCCGAGTCAAGCGATAAACAGCAGCGTTACACCATATTCTGCTATACAAGTTCAGGGGAACTATCAACAATGGAAAACCAGACTTTTAAATATTCTATTTTATAAATGCAATGACTGGACATGTTCGACTGATGGGGGTACTAAACTGTAAATCCTTAACTAAACAGTTTGGTGAATACATTAGCTTCCATTCAGCTGACAAGCAATGAAAGTAGCTACGTGGTTAAGCTCGTTGTTACTGAGAGTAAAAGATGGACTTTATTTACTTTCCAGCATTGCGTCTCCCCAACTAGGTAACAACGAAGTGTGAAATCAACACTTAACAGACACAATCCACCACCGCACCGTTGTCTGCTGACCCGTAAAAAGATGCTCTGATGCTTGCCTTTCAATCTGCTATATTATTGACTGCACTGACAAACTATAGCTGGCTAACATAGCAAACAGATGTGACAAACATGAGTGACATGGTTGTCAGGGACAGCCATATTAGTTATAATGAAAAGGGAAAATTATGGGGTAATTGTTTATCCACTTTCCAGTATGTATTTCACAAACTAGTTAGTAACTTACCGTGAAGACACCACTTAACACCGGACTGTCTGCAGAACAACCGTTAGCTATTTAAAAAGTGTCAGAGCACGCTCTGCTGCACAAACTACGCTATGAAACCAATTCTAAAGCATTGTTTTCTGCATTATATATTCTGAAAAAAAAGTTTTCATATCTGTGCATATCGGTAAACATATACGCCGATACGATATATCTGTGAAAGGCTAATGTCGGCCAACCGATAAATCAGTTGGGAACAACTGTTGAACTGCCCGTTGTACAAACAAACTTGTGCCCTTTTGGGCTTTTTATGGGCTTCCCCGTCATTTTACACAACCGCCTACATACAAACAGTTGTAAATTTACCATAAAGTCACATGTACTTTCATTGTAATAAAACTTCCTTCCCGACTGGGCTTGTGAAGGGGTAAATTCATACTATATGACTATATATTTTCATATATCCATTGTAACAAGAACTAACTTCAGAGGAGGAAGGGACGCGGAAACAGGGTGGAACACAAAGGTAAGGCTTTTTAATCTTTCCAAAGTAAAATTACAGAACTGAACAAAAAGGGTATTTATAATGGACGCAGATTTTTGAACTTGGCTTGCCAACACTAGACTGGCGCTCTCTCTCTCTGGACTGGAGGCACTGGTGCTCTCTTTATGCCGCTCTCCCCATACTCACTGAAATTAGAGACAGGTGTTAGACATAATTTAGCTCAGGTGCAAGCGCCCTTACCGCTTTCTCCCTTCGGACGGGCACTTGACCACGCCCCCGCTGCCACATACCCCCACCGCCCGACTCAGGCCGGGGCGTCATCCGGCCTGCCTACCACTCCCCCCCCCCCATTTCTGGAAAGGAAGTCGGCGACAGCCATCTGCACCCCCGGTCTGTGGACCACCTCGAACTTAAAAGGCTGGAGAGCCAGATACCAACGGGTGATCCGGGCGTTAGTATCCTTCATGCGGTGGAGCCACTGCAGTGGGGCGTGATCCGAGCAGAGAGTGAAGGCCCGCCCCAGCAGGTAGTAGCGGAGTGTGAGGACCGCCCACTTGATGGCCAGACACTCCTTCTCTACAGTGCTGTACTTTGTTTCCCTTAAGGAGAGCTTCCGACTGATGTACAGCACCGGGCGCTCCTCCCCCTCCACCACCTGCGAGAGTACGGCCCCCAGCCCTCTGTCTGAAGCGTCCGTCTGTAATAGGAAAGGGACAGAGAAGTTAGGTGAATACAAGAGCGGCCCTCCACAGAGTGCGGCTTTAATTCGTGTAAACGCCTGTTAGCACTGCTCCGACCATTGGACCGGATCTGGAGCCCCCTTTTTAGTGAGGTCAGTCAGCGGGCTGGTGACATCCGAATAATTAGGCACAAATCTTCTATAATAGCCAGCCAGCCCCAGGAACTGCCTCACCCCCTTTTTGGTCTTAGGTCTAGGGCAAGTCGCAATCGCCGCGGTCTTATCAATTTGGGGACGCACCTGGCCATGACCCAAGTGGAACCCCAGATACCGTACCTCCACACGCCCAATCGCGCACTTCTTGGGGTTTGCTGTGAGTCCCGCCCGCCGCAGCGACTTCAAGACCGCCCTCAAATGTTGTATATGCCGCTGCCAATCATTACTATAGATTATGATGTCATCTAAGTAGGCAGCGGCGTAAGCGGAGTGCGGGCGAAGGACACGGTCCATCAGACGCTGGAACGTGGCTGGGGCTCCGAACAAACCGAACGGAAGTGTCACAAATTGGTGTAATCCGAACGGCGTAGTGAAGGCTGTTTTTTCACGGGAAATTGGTGTCAAGGGGATCTGCCAATAACCCTTTGTTAAGTCCAGGGTCGAATAAAAGCGAGCCGTACCTAACCGATCGAGCAGTTCATCAACCCGGGGCATTGGGTACGCGTCAAATTTAGACACCGCATTGACTTTTCGGTAGTCGACACAGAACCGCACCGACCCGTCACTCTTGGGGACAAGAACGACCGGGCTGGACCAGTCACTGTGGGACTCTTCTATTACCCCCATATCGAGCATCGCATTCAATTCGTCCCGAACAACTTTTTTCTTATGCTCGGGGAGGCGATAAGGGCGGCTACGAACCACCACCCCCGGCTCGGTCTCAATATGGTGCTCGATGAGGTTCGTACGACCCGGTAGAGGAGAAAACACGTCCGCAAACTCTCTTTGCAACCTGGCAACCTCTGATCGTTGGCACGGGGAGAGGTGCTCTCCACAAGTGACCGGGGCATTGTGATCGGGCTTTGGATTAACCTCCGGTCCGAGCTCCGCCCTCTCTGGAATTACCGTAGCCAGCGACACAGGGACCGCCTCCCTCCATAATTTAAGGAGATTGAGGTGGTATATTTGACGTACATCCCCCCTATCGGTTCGCTTAACCTCATAATCGAGATCCCCCACTCGTCGTGTGACCTCGAAGGGTCCTTGCCACTTTGCGAGTAATTTGGAGCTCGATGTGGGAAGCAATACAAGAACTTTATCTCCCGGTGCAAATTCCCTTAGCTGCGTTCCCCTGTCGTACAGTCGGCGTTGGCGTTCTTGAGCCCTGAGCAAATTCTCCTGTGTTAATTTCCCCAAAGTGTGGAGTTTTGCTCTGAGATCAAGGACGTACTGAATTTCATTCTTACTATTCGAAGGTCCCTCCTCCCAGTCTTCACGTATGATATCCAAGACACTGCGTGGGCGTCGACCATACAGTAGCTCAAACGGAGAGAAGCCGGTTGAGGCTTGCGGGACCTCTCGCACTGCAAACAACAGGGGATCGAGCCATCTGTCCCAATTTTTAGCATCCTCGTGTACGAACTTACAAATCATGTTCTTGAGGGTTTTGTTAAAACGTTTCACTAGGCCATCTGTCTGTGGATGATACACGCTAGTGCAAATCGATTTAATGCCCAACAGATCGTAAAGTTCGCGAAGTGTGCGTGACATAAATGTTGTGCCTTGATCGGTGAGGATTTCTTTTGGAACCCCCACCCGGGAGATTATTTTGAAGAGTGCCCCAGCAACACTACGTGCTGAGATGTTGCTTAGAGGCACTGCTTCCGGATATCGTGTTGCGTAATCCACTAGGACTAACACAAAGCGATGTCCTCGTGCTGTCCGCTCTAATGGCCCGACGAGGTCCATTCCAATTCTTTCAAAGGGAACCTCGATTAGCGGAAGAGGGTGCAATGGCGCTTTTGGGGTGGCCGGTGGGTTTACCAGCTGGCACTCGCGGCACGCCGCACACCACCTGCGGACGTCACCGCTAATGCCCGGCCAATAAAAACGGGCTATTAGACGGAGAAGAGTTTTTCTTTCTCCTAGGTGACCTGCCATGGGATTATAATGAGCCGCTTGGAATAACATTTCCCGGCGGCTCCGTGGAATCAATAACTGAGTAATATTTTCCTTTGACTGAGTGTCCTGCGTCACTCTATATAACCGGTCATTTATAATTGCAAAATAGGGATAAGCGAGAGCGATGTCCGGCTGAAGACGCTGACCATCAATCGTCTTCACCTGGTCGAAGGCGTGCTTAAGGGATTCATCCCGTGACTGTTCCAAAGGGAAATCCGCGTCAGGGAATTCCCTGTGGAGAGGAGGGGCGGAAGGCCCGCCCCTTCCCTCGTCATCCCAATCCGTAATGGTCGAGGATGGCCCCGGCTCCGCCTCCCCTGCCAAAGCATCGCACATCGCACATCTCCCTATTTTAGTGCAGGACCCATCCTTACAAATACTCCCTAATAGTTCCCTAAATGCAGGCCAATCGGTTCCCAAAATCAGAGGATGGGTGAGGCGGGAACTAACCGCTGCCTCCACTCTATGTTTTTTCCCTCATAATTTAATTAGCACAGTCACCATCGGATAGTTGTGAATATCCCCATGCACACACCTCACCCTTACCCGCTTAGCCGTGCTCAAAGCCCCGGGTTGAACCAAGCGTTGATGGATGGTGGTCTGATTACAACCGGTATCCAGCAAAGCTTGGTGTGTACCCCCCTGGATTCTTACCGGAATCCGGTACGCTCCAGCCCGATCGGGGGCGACATGCGGGGGATCGGAAACCCGAACCACCGTCCCCACCTCCATCATCGGACACTGATCACGGAAGTGGCTCGGGTCGCCGCATCTCCAGCAGGCCGGCCCAGGCGCGACACCCGTACCTGCTTCGGCGGACGTTCCCACCTGAGGGGGAGAGCGGCTGTAGGTTGTGGGAAAGGGGCGGGATGAGACTGATGATTGAGACGTTGGTC
The DNA here is from genome assembly GCA_032164185.1 of Moxostoma hubbsi. NCBI lineage: Eukaryota > Metazoa > Chordata > Actinopteri > Cypriniformes > Catostomidae > Moxostoma > Moxostoma hubbsi. The sequence goes on from JAVLUX010000215.1 coordinate 769,893, forward strand.
TCAGCCAGGCTCCTCGCCTGCGGGGGGGCAGGAACGAGACCTGGAGAGAGGACAGAGGGAGAGGGTTGAGGGGGATGGGGAAGAGCGGAAGAAAACACAGGGGGAGGGGGAAGAGAGAGTGGTCCTCCGCTAACTGGACGGCTTCCTCCAGCGACGCCGGGCGGTGGCACTGGACCCACTCCGCCGTTTTCCTTGGCAACCGATGAATGAACTGCTCCAGCACCACCTGATCAACAAGTCCCTCGACGTCGCGGTCCCCCACTAGCAGCCACCTTCGACAGGCATCACGGAGCCGCTGGGCAAAGGCGAACGGGCGGTCGGACTTCTCCAGCTTCATAGCCCGGAAATGTTGACGGCTTTCCTCGGGGCTCCGACCAACCTGTTGCAGGATGGCTTTTTTGAGGTCCCCATAGACCAGGAGGCTTGATGCCGGCAATTGTTGAGCCGCAAGTTGGGCTTCCCCGGACAGAAGAGGAATCAGGCGAGCTGCCCACTGACTCTGCAGCCAGCCCCAAATCTCAGCGGTCCGTTCAAAGAGGTCGAGGAACGCTTCTGCATCATCACTCGCCCCCATCTTCTGTAACGTGATCGGGGGCGGCATGGCGTGGGTGTCCGGGGTCGCGGCTGTGGCTGGTGCGGCCTCCTGGCTGAGTAGGCTCCAGATGGCGAGTCGATCCTCCGCTTGAGCCCGCATGATTTCAAAAAACCGCCGATCCAGCTGGGAGGACTCTACGGGGTGACCCTTCTCCATGGACGAATATATATATATATATATATATATATATATATATATATATATATATATATATTTTCTTTTTTTTTTAATGTCCCGGGTTTTCGGCACCAGTGTAACAAGAACTAACTTCAGAGGAGGAAGGGACGCGGAAACAGGGTGGAACACAAAGGTAAGGCTTTTTAATCTTTCCAAAGTAAAATTACAGAACTGAACAAAAAGGGTATTTATAATGGACGCAGATTTTTGAACTTGGCTTGCCAACACTAGACTGGCGCTCTCTCTCTCTGGACTGGAGGCACTGGTGCTCTCTTTATGCCGCTCTCCCCATACTCACTGAAATTAGAGACAGGTGTTAGACATAATTTAGCTCAGGTGCAAGCGCCCTTACCGCTTTCTCCCTTCGGACGGGCACTTGACCACGCCCCCGCTGCCACATCCATTTTAAGTGCTCCCCTCCTGGCTCACCATGAGGGTTATTAACTTGTGGTATGTCAGTAGCCATCCCGCAGGACTGTGGAGTCATACTCCCATAAGACATAAAACCTACTTTTCCAACTATGTTGTGAGAGGGTTAATAAACCATACTGTGTATGTCTATATGGTTTATATAAACTACGGACTGTGCTGTTGCCTATATGCTTACATAATATATAGCCTATTGTAACAGTACTTGCTAGGAGAATAAATTAGATAGTTAGCAGGTTCAGGTTGGGTTCTGGCTTAAAATCTGACAGTATCGTTTGGGCCGGGTAGGGTCGGTCCTTATATAGGCCTAATGTGCACCTAATGGTTCGAGGCTCAGACAACATTGCCAAGAAGAGGATTGGCGTGATTGTATATGGGTTTCTACAAGGTCTTGTATTGACACTTTCCCCATAGTGCTTACGTCAGTGTCTCCCTTCATCTCAGAAAACCGAGGATACATGTGTAACCTGAGATGTTTTTGGCACCATTCTGAGTAAACTCTAGAGACAGTTGTGTGTGAAAATCTCTGGAGATCAGCAGACACCCACAATCATGCCACGGTTGAAATCACTGAGATCACATTTTTTTAGATTCTGATGGTCTGAACATTAACTGAAGCTCCTGACACGAATCTGTTTGATTTTATGCATTGCACTGCTGCCACACTATTGGCTGATTAGATAATCGCATGAATATGTAAGTGTACCGGTGTACCTAATAAAGTGTTCAGTGAGTGTATATGATATTAAACAATTTAATATGAGAGAAGTGGCATGTTCATAAAATTGCCACAAATTAAATAAACTTAGAATTAAAAAACAAATCAGCCAAATGTTAAAAGATGTCGGCTGAGTTATCGACCTCCGATATAGGCTATTGGCCAACCATTAATTCTCGGCCTTGACTGATAATACTTCTGAACAGAAGTTCCCCTTGAATCACTTGCAAAATCTAGAGACTGCCTTTTCAATTAATAATGAACATTTTCTCTTTCAAAAATGTGAGAATTTGTGGTATTTTGCCATTATAGCAACTATCAGCCACCTTAATTTCTAGATATTGGCATCAGCCATTGTAAATTCCACTTTGGTTGACCATTATAATATACATCCGTTTTTACCTTTTTTTTTATGCAATCTTTTGCTGCCGAATGGCATTTTTAAATGAAAGAATGAAAAGGGGAACCAAAATGTTTTGTGCTCCATTTGGGTTATTGGAACCATGTCGGTTTTGATAAATCGAGTAGAATCTCATACCTGAGATTCCACTAGAAGAGTTACACCCTGGAGCAGACACACTGATAATACTAATGACAATGTGAGATTATAAAAACAAATCAACGATTTTATCATTGGCTAGATCCCATTCACGTTCATTCCTGACTGTTTTAAGTATCTAAGCAAAAGAGTATCTAACTAAACCTTTGAACCTTTGAAAGAATTGACACCAATTGTGCTCCGCAAGTTAATACTAGCCTGTGAGGCATTTTACATATACACCACATGCATGAAGACAAATCCACAAAGATTCCTACGCCCATGCACACCCTTCATGGGCAAGTATATTAAGATAAAAGTGTATAAAGTGTAGTAAATGGTTTCCATGCCTTTTCTACTCCAGCCTTTGTGTGTGTGTGTGGTTTGTGAGATATGACTATGGTTTGTGAGTAAATCATCTTCTCTGGTAAAATCAAAACTAGAGCCCCAGTAAACAGGATTTATTCAGTTTATTCAGACTTCGTGTTTGCAACTAACTGGCAAGGCTTTCTCTGGCTGTTGTTCTGGCTCTCTTACACACACACAGAGACACATTTATGTCTCAATTACATTTATGTGCCAGACGGGCTGGTTTGAGTATTTCTGTAAATTTCTGTCACGCACAAGAGTCTCTAGAATTTACTCAGAATGGTGCCAAAACCAAAAAACATCCAGTGAGTGGCAGTTCTGTGAATGGAAATGCCTTGTTGATGAGAGAGATCAACAGAGAATGACCAGACAGGTTCAAACTGACAAAGTCTATAGTAATTCAGATAACTGCTCTGTGTAATTGTGGTGAGAAGAATAGCATCTCAAAATGCTATTCTGAGATGCGGGTTGGTGCTGTTTTGGTGGCACGAGGGTGACCTACACAGTATTAGGTAGGTGGTTTTAATGTCGTGGCTGATTGGTGTTGATTTTGATTGACTTTGAGCAGTGCATCACACACACTCGAACTTACACATACAGACATGTTTTCAAGCGATCTATGAAGATCCTGTAAGATCGGTCTCAGGGTTTTGCAGAGGGCATCTGAAGTTCATTGCTTATGGTGATAAGTTCAGTTCCTGCCATTTGCTGCTGCCACTGCTCATGGGCTGCTTACACAGCACATGCAAGCAGAGGGACAAGGATCTTATCCTGTCCATGCCAGCATGTCATTTGGACTACAACTGCTCAATGAGATTAGCAGCTGAGATTCAAAGCAGTGCACCTGCTCTCAGCGGGAAATTTTGTGTAACCTAGTCTAAAGTGAGAACTATAGAAGCCTAATTTGACATTTATTAACATGGTTCAACAGTAAGTATGGCCCGCTGACCCAGGACAAGTGTGAGAGTTTCGCACATTCGGCCAGTACTGCCTTGTCACTAAATCTTTCGTTGATCTTGAAAATGTGTTGTACATGTGTCCTAGTCTGATTATTGAAACTGCGATTCCATTTAAGAAAAATCCAATTCTCTTGTGTTGCATGCTTTAAAGTGATATGTGTGTATATATATATATATATATATATATATATATATATATATATATATATATATATATATATATATATACCCTTATCTAGTGTATGTGTATTCTACATTGTGTGTATTGTGTACATTTGATATGGAAATTGTTGTGTAGGTATGTGTACATTTGTTATGTAAATTGTGTTGTGTAAATATGTTGTTATTGTAAAGTGGTTTATGTCTCGTCACTGTCATTACTGCAATGTTGCTCGGAAATGCACACAAGAATTTCACCTGCTGTTGCACTCGTGTACACAGAAGTGTGACAATAAAGTGATTTGATTTGATTTGATTTGAAGGTGTTGACCTGCTAAAAACATCACATTATAACTATTGTAATCTGTGTATTAGATTGCAGAAAGTGAAACGCTCATTTAATGCGAAGCATGCAGCACATTCCAGACTACTTATTTAATGAAATCTCAGCCTCTTACAGTGTAACAATCAAATGAGCATAGCGAACTGCTTATCCAGAAGTGTGAAACTTCCATCAAAAAGACACAGAAACTGACACAGTAGCTGCATTTCCACTGTCAGAAATGATCAGTGATCCATCAAAACAGTTTGGTTTAAAATTGAAGAATTTATGACAAAAAAATATATTACTACTGCATAGTAAAAATGTTATATTCATTTTAATAATAATTGTAATTGTTACTCGTATTATTATTAGTGTTATTATAAAAATAATAATAAATATAGCTGCAAGCAGCAATTAAGGGGCCAAGCACATCAACCATTATTAGACACAACAATGGCAAAAAAAATAAGTAATTAAAGCAAGCTGGTCATGATTTTAGGCAAAATGGTTGAAAAAACATGAATATTATCAATTGCAATGGGACATAAAACTTATTACTTTTGACCAACAGGTAGCACTATCACCAAATTGATATGGTGTTGTCAAGGTAAGTTCATGATTAGTCAAATGGTTCTCGAATAACGTGCAAATAAATTAGACATAGATCACGCAAAATTGGATGTGAGGCTATATATCCACAACACTTTAGCATATTAACACCAAACTTAGTGTGTGGAATGACAACCATGACCTAAGGGTACCTGCACATTTTTGGCAGAGTGCTACCTAGTAGTCACGAGATAAATGATAAAAATCATAAAATGATAAAAACTTTAGTTTACTTTGTGTTATTGTCATGAGACCAGTCTTGATAGATTCCGTGGGTCATGCCGAGAATGTGGATACCAATTATGCCATGATCGATCAAACTTCCTGTCCACCATTTGAAATCCTATAAAAATCTACTTATTCAATCTCCTCCCAGAGCGTTTGTCAGATTTGAACCAAAATCTCATCGGTCCACCTTCAGACCATGCCTACAAAAGTTATGAATTTCGTGTTGATAGACAAAACCGTTTTTGTTTAACACAACAATTAATTTTATGGCACGGTGCCAGAATGATTTTCAAGCTCTATCTCGGCAACGCTTGGGCGTATTGACATGAAACTTTATAAGTGTCACCATGGCCGCACTTTTACCACACCATATCAATTTGGTGACAGCACCACCTGTTGGTCAAAAGTAATAAGCTTTTATATCCTTATATATTGATAGTATTCATGGTTTTTCAACCATTTTGCCTAAAATCATGACCAGATGACCAAAGGAACTTGATAATAGATTTGATTATTATGACTAATAAACACACCCCATTTGTAACCTAATGCCCCCCTCTCTATTAATTTGCTAGATTAATAACTAAAAAATAACTAATTTTTGTATGAGAACAGACCAGTGTAACTCCTCTTTCACTATACATCTTGACAGCGGTCTCCTTGGCGATCATGAATTCAAGCTTGATTACACGCATGCGTCAAACACTAGGAAGTGTAATCAAGCTTAAATCATAATCGAGCCTAGACTGCAATGGCTAGAGACAGTGAAAGAGGAGTTAAATTTTTGTCTGTTCTCACTCAAAACCAACTGGATCACTTCAGAAGACATTGATTAAACACTGGAGTCATGTTTCGTCTCTCATTTACTCATGCAGTCATGAGTTTGTAGGCTTATTGTGGGAAATTTGGGAAAAAACGGAAAGACAGATAAACATGTGAGCAGCATCTGGAATTAAGTTCCACACAGAAGTAGGCTAAATGAAGTCCTGGGGGAACAGAATGGTGGAGAGAGAGAGAGAGCGGGAAATGAGGAGAGGGTTTGCGTGCTGGCCCTTTTTGCTGCTACCAGTTCAAAAGCTTTTTAGGAGAGCTTTTTGTTCGTTTTGAGATAAATCTCACTAATTGTATTGTTTGTGAGTGTGATCCCATTTTTACACTGTTTATAGATCTCCCTTCCACCCCATGAGTCCATTACTCTTATCATTTTCAGCTCTTAAATCTTTAGTCATCTTGTTTAAAACTCTCTGAAACAATCAAAACAGTGTAGAAAAACCTAAAATGTGACAAACATTATCTATCTGGCATATGTCCACATCTTTTACAAAGAGACCATATTTCAATTACAAGCCTTATACAGTATATAATCTTCTATTATGTTAATATAGCCACACCAACCATCTGCTTGGTTTTTTGTAAGCTTAGGGGAAACCTTGTACAAAACAAACAGGATGATACATGATATTGTCAAATTTTTTTCTCCTAATTTGGAATGGCCAATTCCCACTACTTAATTGGTCCTCGTGGTGGCATGATTACTTGCCTCAATCAGGGTGGCGGAGGACAAGTCCCAGTTGCCTCCACTTCTGAGACCGTCAATCCGCACATCTTGTCACGTGGCTTGCTTTGCATGACAATGTGGATACTCCCAGCATGTGGAGAGTCATACTACTCCCCGCGATCCATGCACAACTTACCATGCACCCCATTAAAAGCGAGAACCCCTAATCGCGACCATGAGGAGGTTATCTCATGTTACTCTACCCTCCAGCAACGGGCCAATTTGGTTGTTTGCGAGACCTGGCTGGAGTTACTCAGCATGCCCTGGATTCATACTCACAATTCCAGGGGTGGTAGTCAGCGTCAATACTCACTGAGCTACCCAGGCCCCCAGATTCTTCATGTCAGTGTACTTGGACAGCCATTTTTAACTATAAAAATGTGTGCGTGTGTTACAGCACAGTGCGGAACTAATACTGTCTGAAGGATTTGGGTTATTTTAAATGAACGCTCACACCATCAAAGCACAATGTAGGCATCTGGATATTTCATCACTTACACTGAGCCTGAATCAAAGCATTTGTTCAGCGAGTACCTACGACAATAGGAAGAAAACTCTGACACTAAGCTGGCAGTAATAATCTGGCAGCATTTTATTTAGTTTCTGTTGGCCTAGAAAAAGTGCCCATTTCTGTTATATTTGCATTCTGGCACTGAGACACTGAAGAGAATTACAAGAGTGCACCCCACTGTGAAACTAAAAAGCAGGATTTTAGTTTTTTAAATAACTCCCCTCGCATTCTGTTCTCCATACAGACTTTTTTTCCATGTCTCCCCAATGATGGATTTTGTGGTTTTGCGTCTTTCTGCACATTAATGCGCCAATCATTGTGCTTTTATCTTGTTTTTGTTCTTCAATCCGTTTCTATCCACTTCAGATGCTTTTGATGTCATAAACAACAGCAGTGCTCTGATTGCTATCTAAGAGTGGCAAATCCGATGTGCTACTCAGAATTTGGCCTGTGCAGCAGACACATTCATGGACTAGCTTGGAGAGCTCTTAAGATCAAAGGTCAAATTCTTTGAAAGTCATGATATAGACTGCTGCTCTACAGGGTTGGTCTGCTCAATTCCTCTTTACCACGGAGTCATTATCCCAACCCCCCACCCTGACTCCTGCATCCGATCAAAGACACATGTGTTAGCTTGTACCTGGATTTGAGTGCATATGTAACATGTATACTGTGTCTATGCGAAATACACATGTGCTATTAAAGATGAAGTGTGTAATGTCTACACCACTAGCGTAGGGGAGGGGTAGGCGATATGACCCAAATCTTAGATTATGATATGAGTAATTTTATTTCATGATAACAATATATAAGATATAGTAAATGTTTTTTAAAACAAAATCTATATAAAAAAATAATAATTAAATAACCATATTGTAATGCCTATTTTTGAAATTAAAACTACTTAATCTTCTATAATTTTGTCTTTATTTGAAACTTTGTCAAACAGTCAAAGTAAAAAAAATTACTAGTATTGTTCTTATTATTATAAGCTTTCCTCAAGAAACTCAACATCTTCTCAAAGCAATTCATCAATGTAAATAATGCATATGTAAAAAAATATCCAATGAAAATGAACACTTCATTAGGCTCTTAATGATTTATTTCTATGTAGAGAATATCGGAATATCCGAAGGCAAAAATTGCCGGTTTGTTTCCTAATATCTAATTCGAGTTTCCTAATAAATAATATCATTCGAACAGAATTTTATTAAGATGATGATGTTTAGTTTAAAAACCTGCATGACCAGGGTCCAAAATTAAAGTTTTAGCCCACCAGCGAAGGTATCTACCAGCCAGTCAGATTTCTTACCGCAAATGTTTTCTGCAAATTTTACTGCTTTTCTAAAGAATTGTATTGTTTTATTATTCATGAAATATTTAATTGCCAGATATTAGAATTTTTTCAGATTATTCACTTATTACAACAAAACTAAATATGGCGTCAGCACAACACCAGCTCCACACATTCACAGGCACTCACATTTAAAGAGCATACAGTACATGCAAAGTACATATGGTATATATATGTACAGATAGTCCCATCACAATCTCAAGCCATTAGTTGAGCCAATATTCCTGTGTTGGGCTGCTCAAACAGCAATGGTTTGAGTGTTATAGAGCCACAGTGTTTGCACCTATCTGGGAAATCAATCGATGAATGTCTTATAATTTTCTCTGCATATTAAGCTGAGATGGGAGCAGATTTTTACACAAAAAGTTGCTCATTTACTAAACTACACCAATAAATACTGTTAATTTCATTAAATAACGTATACTGAAATGCTGGAATGTCAGTCAGTGCTCAATTTCTATTCTGAAATATTGAGCTGAGCATTGAAATTTGCTCCCAGGCACACATAACTCAAAAGAAAATGTTAGGCTGTTTAGCATTCCTCATAACAAACACAGATTGGTAAATGACTGTAATTACTGAAGTGTTTAGCCATTGGCTACACTGAGACCATTATTTTTAGATTATTGGTTAGTTTGGTCTCACCCATCTTTATGGGCAATGCCTGACATAGAGGAGCAGCTCATTGAGGGGAACACACAACTGGGATACCTCATTTCCTATAGGATTAAAACCAACTGGGTCTACATTAGTATCATTCCATACATTTCTGATGTATTAAATAAAGTCTAAAATTCAGTGTAATTTGCAAATTATTAATTAAGCCTTTGTAGTAATACAGTGCATTCCAATTGATGGGAGTTTTGATTTAAACTCAAAATGGGCTCAAATTGACAAGCAGAAGAAGAAAACTTGGGTCCTTCTCTAGATCAGTAACAACAGAAATGCCTCCTGATCTACAAAAAACTCTGGGAACTGGGAATAATCAACTATTCAAAAAGTACAAGTACAGAGGTCAAATTGTCTGTATCTCTCAACCCCACAATTAAATTTTGAGCAACACTGCTATTCTCTCCACCCCATTCTTTTTCTTGATTGTTTTTCTTTTTGGGTCTCTCCCTGTTTAAGTCAGCTGAGAGTGCCTGAGACAGACCATCCTGCTCCAACCGCAAACACGTGTGTGTGTGTGTGTGTGTGTGTGTGTGTGTGTGTGTGTGTGTGTGTGTGTGTGTGTGTGTGTGTGTGTGTGTGTGTGTGTGAGAGTTAGAGAGAGTTTATGAAAATTGGCCTGTACAGGCCAGGATGTCAGTAAAAATGTGACTAAAATCAGGAGACAGTGAAAATGTCAGTTACTTTGGTTGCAATAAAGATGCAGAGTTGATTTCAGTTTTTTATTATTCCAGATTTTATTATTTAAATTTTGTCTTGTAACTGCACATTTAACTATCCACTTGTTTGTACTGTTTTTTTTTTAATCATCTGTTTCCATCAGTATTTACAACTTAAATTGTCTTTAAAGCTTATTGGGGATGGAGTGTCTATATTTTTGTGTATGACTGGCTTTCTAGTAGGGATGGCATGATATTGTTATCTCACTATTCGGTTCAATGTATGATATGATGTTCATGATATGATATAATCTTTTTTTTCCATATAATAATGCTTAAATGAGGGGGCCTGGGTAGCTCCGCGAGTATTGTTTCTGACTACCACCCCTGTAGTCGTGAGTTTGAATCCAGGGCTTGCTGAGTGACTTCAGCCAGGTCTCAATCAAATTGGCCTGGTTGCTAGGAAGGGTAGTCAAATGAGGTAACCTCCTCGTGGTCGCAATTAGGGGTTCTCACTTTCAATGGGGGGCGTGGTAAGTTGTGCGTGGATCGCAGAGAGTAGCATGAGCCTCCACATGCTGTGAGTCTCTGCGGTGTCATGCAGAGTGAGCCACGTGATGAGATGCACAGATTGACTGTCTCAGAAGCAGAGGCAATTCAGACTTGTCCTCCGCCACCCAGATTGAGGTAAGTTATGAGGACTTACTAAGTAGTGGGAAATGGGCATTACAAATTGGAAGAAAAATTTGACAATATCATGTATCATCCTGTTCGGGACTGTATGTTTTGTACAGGGTTTGCCCTAAGCTTACAAAAAACCAAGCAGATGGTTGGTGTGGCTGTATAAGGCTTGTAATTGAAATACAGTCTCTTTGTAAAAGATGTGGACATATGCAAGAGAGATAATGTTCATCACATTTTAGGTTTTTCTAAACTGTTTTGATTGTTTCAGAGAGTTTTAAACAAGATGACTAAAGATTTAAGAGCTGAAAATGATAAAAGTAATGGACTCATGGGGTGGAAAGGAGATGTGTTTATTAAACTGTCATGAAGTGTGGAGAGTCTTTTGCACTAGAATGTCTGCATGTAGTACTGAGAAATGTAGGAAAGTGTGGAAGGGGTTGAAAAGGGAGAGGTAATCAAAGTGGAAACTACACATTTTCTGTGAAACCCTGAAACACATCAGACAACTGAACTTTGACCTCAGCAAACCATTGATTATGCAAAAACAGGGGTGTAAAATACAGCTGTAAAAAAGCTGTGAGAGCGAGAACTCTTTGAGAACTCTTTAAACAGTGTAAAAATGTGATCACACTCACAAACAATACAATTAGTGAGATTTATCTCAAAATAAACTAAAAACTCTCCTAAAATGCTTTTCAACTGGTAGCGGCAAGGTCATGTTTTGTTTTATTTATAAATATATATAATAATAAAAATAACACTTATAAGACAAAGTATGACAAAAAAAATGTATACATAAATTACTGTGTTTTCCCTATATGCAGCGGCGCTGTTGGGATTTCTCATGGTTCATCTAATATTCTTGACACAACATAACGCTTGCCAGCCCCAGAATGTTGTGTACTTTGTACACTGTGAAAGAGTCCCCGCCACATTCACACAAATATATGCATTTACTCACAGTGATGTCACCGCATAGCAGCATGTGTCAAACTCGCTTCATTTCAAGTGGCCCGTGAGCTCATTTCTGAAACATAGGATGGCAGAGGATCGCAATGTTTCGCTGAACAATCAGTTTGCGCTTTTTTCGTGACTATGAATGAGCCTTCCCCTGTCATCTGTATGATTTGGAGTGCATTTTGCTTGGTTCAAAAGCGGAATGAAACAGCGCTACACAGTCAGTTATCAACACGGCTTAATCATAGTAGCACGAGGGCAGAGCAGGTGCGGTAATTCACGGACTGGTCTCAACCACACAGGTTATTTTAAATGCGCTTGTGATCCAGTGAGATGCGTAGGTTTGCAAAACCTGTTTGAATGTGGACAGAATTGTCTGTTGTAAAACTCTCGGTGTCTCGGTGATTCAACTAAAGTTTAAAACAAGCAGCCCCCACATTCTAAACAGCGCTGACAAAGAACACAGGAGAAAACTTAAATTAGAAGTCTTTTCAATTCTCAAATTGCAACTCTTGTTGTATCATGTACCATGGATTTACTGAAGTAACACTAACTGTACTGTATTATATATGTGTGATCTTCAACCTTCTCAACACTAACCTACTATCAGTTCCAACACTAACCTTCCAACAGTTCTTACAATTCTGACCTTATGAACACATTGTACAACATGTATTCAAACAGAAATCAATCAAAACAAGGTTTTGTTGGCCAGCAAAGTCCACAGGGTCCGCATATGGCATTTAAGAGGCTTTGACCTCAGTGATTTGTGATTCTGAATCCCATTCCATGGATAAAGTGGCAAGAAAAATTACGTGAACCCTTTGGAATTGGCAAAAATTGTATTGCTACAGAACAAAAATGGGCTTTTCCCATTGATATTCCCTACTTTCATTGGATAGTTAAGAAATGCCCATCCTGTGTGCTTAGTGACTCCAGCCAGGTCTCTTAAGCAACCAAATTGTCCCAGTTGCTAGGAAGAGTAGAGTCACATGGGGTAACCTCCTCGTGGTTCTCGCTCTCAGTGGGGTGCATGGTAAGTTGTGCGTGGATCGTGGAAAGTAGCATGATCCTCCACATACTGGTAGTGTCCACGGTGTCATGCACATCGAGCCACGTGATAAGATGCGCGGATTGACTGTCTCGGAAGCGGAGGCAATTGAGACTTGTCCTCCGCCACCGCTATTGAAGTGAGTAACCGCACCACCACGAGGACCTACTAAGTAGTGGGTATTGGGCATACCAAATTAAGGAGAAAAGGGGGAAAAAAAGAAAAGAAAAAAGAAACGCCCATCTTGGTTTAAAAAGCCCACTGATTACTACAATGAGATTCCCTACTTTCTTTGGATAGTTTAGAAACGCCATCCCGGTTTTAAAATGCCCACAGATTGGACAAAACCCATCAATGTCCCGCAGAAACCTAGACTTGGAATTGGCTGGTATTCTGCATTAATTGGTCATAAAAAGTTAGCTCATCTTCATCAAAGTCACAAGTATAGACAAACACAGTGTGCTTAATCTAAAACATACAAACAATTATAATCTTTCATTTCTTTATTGAACACATCCCATTAAACATTCACAGTGCTGTGTAAAAAGTAAGTGAACCCCTGGATTTAATAACCGGTCGATCCTCCTTTGGCAGCAGTAACCTCAACCAAGTGTTTCCATTAGCTGCGGATTAGACCTGCACAATGTTCAGAAGGAATTTTTGGATCATTCTTCCTTACAGAACTGTTTTAGCTCAGCCATATTCTTCGGATATCTGGTGTGAATGGCTCTTTTGAGGTCATTCCACTGCAGCTCTATTAGTGGTTGACTAATATATCGCAGAGTCTGATAAATCTGCCGATATTCTGACTTTTTTAATTATCGGCATTGGCCAATATATATTCTAGTATGGCCGATTTGTTTCTTGAGGGTGTTGATAATTACCTGCTTTCATGTGAAGAGACTGAGACATGTAAACAACCAGTTTTGTTGTAATGTGCCATGTGTTACTACAATAATAGACCAGTGTGCAACACAGTCTCATTTGAACAGTCCGCATATCAGAGCCAACACAGACGCATTTGAGTTCATAATGTTAAAGTGTTTAATTCCCACTCTCCTCAACAGTTGAACTTGTAACTTTTAACTGACTTGTCTAATGATAAATTGGCAAATATCAATAAAACTAATATTGAGCTTATACTAAGTACTTAATACTAAGAGCGCTCATTTATCTAGCTCTAAAGCACATATTCTATCAGACTCTTATCAGCAGTTCCCTGCAACTTTCTTTTCTAATGATAAAAGGAAAATATTAATAAAACTTCTATTATACTATTTGCAAATATGCAGATATCTCGTTTAAACAGATGTAATTCACGAACCTCACGAAAATCCAGTGTTTTTTCCCCATTGAGCGCTCATCTAACATCTGAAGCACGTATTCTATCAGCCAGAATCACTGGCTGATAGATTCACAAATCATGATTGTAATCAAGCAGGTGATCCAGGCAGTTTTAACTGTCATGAGATTTCTGCTCACGCATGAGCGCGTGAGTGCAACTTCAAAGTAAAGGCGCTTCACATGTGCTGTGAGTAAATGTCTCATTCACTATTGGTTTGACTCTGTATTTTTTGAGAAAATGCGATTGCTAACATGGACATGCCATCCATGGTTACTGGGCTACTGTGTGTACTGTTATTTCCTTCCTAATATATTACCAATTTCTTCATGTGCAATTAAATTACAAAAATGTTATGACTAAACAGAAATCTACCAATTGTAATACATGTACATCATTTTTTTAGATTCTTTTTTACAAAGTTAAATTTTTTTTGTGTGAAATTGAGTAAATATAGTGCTGAATAAGAGTTTAAATTTTTTTTGTGCAATTTTATGTTTGTTATTTACTATTTTCAATTGTTTGATAGATCAGAATTGTATTGGCCACCCAATTCTCTGTATATCGGCATTGGCCATTAAAAAAAAAAAAAAACATATCGGTCGACCACTAATCTCTGTTGTGTTAAGGTCTGGTTTCTGATAGGGCCACTGGGTTGATTTTCTTAGATGTTTAGGGTCGTTGTCTTGCTGTATCACCCAACTTCTACTGAGCTTCAACAGCCACCCTGACATTATCCTGTAGTATACCTTGATAAACTTAATTTAAAAAAAATATTTTTCCCTCTCATGGCAAGTGGTCCAGAACCAGATGCAGCAAAGCAGTCCCAAATTATGATGGTCCATTCACCGTACTTCACCGATGGAATGATGTTTTCATGTTGGTGTCCTTTTTCACTCCGTATATTCTGCATGTTCTTTCCAAACAATTTGTTTCATCAGTCAACAAAACATTTTCCTAGTAGCGTTGTGTAGTGTCAAGGTGGTCTTTGGCAAACTTCAGGTGCGCCACAATGTCTTTGTTGGAAAGCAGCCGCTTCCTTTGTGTTCTGCCATGGACACCATGCATGTTTTATGTTTTCCGCATAGTAGACTCATGAACAGAGATGTTAACCAGTTTCAATGTTTCCTTGAAGTCTTTAGCTGTCTCTCAGGGGTTCTTTTTTTTTTCCTCATCGAGCATTCTGCAGTGTGCCCTTTAAGTCGTCTTGGCTGGATGGCCACTTCTAGGGAGAGTAAACACAGTGCTAAATCATCTCTATTTATAGACAGTTTGTCTAACTGTGGACAGATGAATATCTAAGCTCTCCGAGATAACTTTGCAAACTCTTTCCATCCTTATGCAAAGCAACAATTCTTAGGTCTTCTGAGATCTCTTTTTTGCGAGGCATGGTCCACGTTATCAAATGCTTCTTGTGAATAGCAAACTCAAATTGTTTGAGTGCATTTTATGAGTCAAAGTAGCTCTAACCCACACCTCCAATCTAATTTTATTAATTAATTGAATAATGTATTAAATGTGTACAAGAACACACAATAATTTGTGTGTTATTAGTTAAAACAGATTGTGTTTGTTCATTATTGTAACCTAGATGAACATCATCCAGATTTTAAGACAAATTTAAATATAAATGCAAGTAATTCCAAAGGGTTCTCATGCTTTTTCTTGCCACTGTATGTAGAGTAAGACTTGTTAATGTATTGAATATAAATTAAGCAACTTTGTGATTTAAATATTGTGATGGTTTTATTTCACTTTTTATTTGGCTATCAGTTTCCTAAAAAGTGTGTCATTAGATTTGTTTCCGATGCTTCCTTAGTCTTGCAACTTGTGAGTATGAGCATGTTGAGTCAGATGTTTTAATAGCATCTCTCATCTAAACTTCACTAGCTAAAACAGCATTCAACTTGGTAAGTTTAATTAATTTCCATAAATCAGTTCAATCTGTCCATTTATGTGAATCAATTGAAAACATGTTCATTTTTCATGTCAAATGTTTTAGTAAAAAAAAAAATATTTTGGTAAATATTGCTGTTACTACTACATGTAAATGTAAATGTAAGTAAATATATATATATATTATACTTTATAGATGAGCACTAGAGAGTAGTGAATCTCACTGGAAGGTTGGTTACATGTGTAATATCAAATGCATGGTCCCCATGGACACCTGTCTCATACATAACAGCCAACACTGACAATCTCAAGAGGCCCCTGGCTAGTTTTTGCATATCTTATCAGAGAGTAAAATAACCAATGTTCCAATGTTCAGTCTGTGGGAGAGTCTGTGTGTCTATAATTATATAAAACCTCAGTTTTGGAATTAAAAGAACCATTTCCTGTTGTACCTTTCAGTCCAAATCCTGTGTTTTGCCTTTTGTGAGTGTGTCTGTGTATGTGTGTATGTCTACGTGAATGATATCCCTGCGATAACACAATTGTGCAGGCTGCCTTACATAAAATATGTAGCTCAATCTCAGTCTTAACAGTCTTCTCTAAACAGTGTAAATGATGGGGACACATCTTTTTCACAGTCTTTTTTCTCTAAGGCTGATTTTAATTAGAGGTGCCAACAGCATTTCTGTGGTCATTAGTTGTTTGGTTAATTGCACATAATTATAGTGACATTAATTTACTGATCGATCATTCCGATAACGTGGTTAATATTATGGAAATCTGCATTTGGTTTTGTAGCTTGTGCTATGGACATATACTAGGTTTTGTTACCAATTAATGAAAGTCCTGTTAGTTTTACTTTCAGTGGTTAATTAACGCAAGTCTCTTTGACCACTAATTAAACTGAGCAGCCTTGTGAACAGAATAATCCATATATCCAACTCAATGTTACTTATTGATCACATGAGTGTGTGTGTTTTTGTGTGTAAAGATAATAATGCATGCTATATTATTTATTTAGCTCTGAGATTTCAGAAGGTTAATTAACTAAATCGTTTCAGTGTAAAAGGGAGTCCATTTGGTCAGCCAATAGCATCATGGCATTCACAATACACCATTTCTCTTCAGGCCAATAAATATGCATGAAATGCTTTCCCTATCACAGCAAGATGAATGGATTATTAATCAAATTTGAGATGGATTTCAGTTCCAACTACTCCACAATACATTTTTGCAGATCAATCAATCTATGTATGATACAATCTTTGCATCCCCAGGCAAGGCCAATTTATCCTGACTTTTTGATAGCTGAAGGCTTAAAAAGATTGGTTTGAACATGTTTAAGATCATTGCAACTGGAGAGAGACGTAGATTTGTGTTTTGGTTATCACCCCATATGGTACTTTATACCAGCATTTTAAAGAAGTTTCTGTGAGGTGTGTGTGTGTGTGTGTGTGTGTGTGTGTGTGTGTGTGTGTGTGTGTGTGTGTGTGTGTGTGTGTGTGTGTGTCAGTCACTGCCTGGACATGTGAGATGTCTATTTCAAGAGTCATTCTGGTGTTCTGTCTTTCAGGGTTGGGTTGTATTACAAAATCACCTTAGCATCCTTCCCTAATGCTGAGTTTACACTACACAATTTTAAGCACAATTTTCGTTTGATGACAGTTTTGTGGAGATCGCCGGCAAAAGCCTGAAATCGTAGGTAAATCAGAGCTCGCTCCCATGAGCGACAAACACAATATATGAACTATCAAAGACACGATTTAAGAGAAGCGCCGACGTGTCGCCGGTGTCAGCGAGATATCTAGAATGTTAAATATCTGGACCTGTCTGTAATTCCAAATCGTGCAATGTTAAATATGTTTTGACTGAATACAACTGCAGCGTTGACCTACAGCCAATGAGAGCAGGAAACGGGGCACGGGAAGTTTCAGTGGGAAACCTGATGTACCTGCAACAGAATATCAACTAGCATGGCTGCGGTATCAAGAAAGTCTCATTGGCCTGAAGAAATGGAGGAAAAATTTGTGGAACACTGGCACGACATTTAATGTTTCATCTGAACTGTAGCACAACTGGGTGAGAAAGAGAAGAGTTGGAGAGAAATTGCCAATTCTCTTGAACAGTTAGGTAAGCAAATAGATAGATTTTTCAGTAGGAGGTAATTTTTCATATTGTTACCAATAAAATATAAAAACATACACATCATCATATTCTGAAATACATAACATATGATCATGCATTTGTTTTTGTATCTCGTATAACTTCTTGTGTGTACTCTGTTGTGAAATGTAATTTGGAGTCTAGGCAGTGACGTTGGGGATTCGTCAATAGTGAAATGTTTTGTAATGTGTTCACCCCTGTCGCCGATTCGTTGTGTAATTTGAAAACGCTATGACTTCCATGACAAGACAAACAGTTGTGTAATATGAACGGTACCACGATCCGACATCTTTGAAAGTCGTGTAGTGTAGGAGGCATAACAGGTAAAACCTAATTACGGTGTATGAGAGATTTTATTTGTAGAAAGGTTTTGACACATCTCTCCTCTCTCACTATTACATTGTAATAGAGGTGAAAACTTTGCCACAAGACCAATCAGTCACCATTTGTAACCCAATTGTTGATCCATGTATTTATCCACAGACTAACAAAATCCCAACAGTTGCATATATAGTGATAAAGTTTTCAAATTAGTTATGTGAAATATTTATTGGAGCGCTTGAATTGGCTATAAAATGACTATTTATCAAATCGGTAAAGAAAAATAATTTTAAATTACCATTCTTTTACTTAAATCACATTATTTTAATTAGTTTTTCTATCATTTTACTTCTCCCAGGCAATAGTTTGTTTTTCTTTTTTTGTTTTCTAATATACTATAATTACTATAAAAACACACTAGACTACAAATATATGCTTATTCTGTGCAATATGTACTTTTTTCATGTCAAACCACATTAATTTTGTCAATTATTAGTGCACTGGCACAATTTTTAATTGAGTATGAGCAGCGCTGCAAAAACAGACTCTGAGCTGAAACACCAGCTGCTACGCTCTGACATGCTACTGCAACTTCTGATGTTAATACTCCAAACCAGGGGTCGGGAACCTTTTTTCACTAAGGAGACAATTTTAAAATTTTTGGTTGTTGCATTTTTTAGAAAGAGCCATGCCACATACAAATACAATGTTTTTCAATAAAATTAAATGTTTATATTGCCCATAGACTACTCAAAAACTAACAAATATGCAAAAATTAATAGGTAACATGTTGCAGTATGGAATTGAGTACACGCGTTTGTGCGTGTCCATAAAATTACTTTTACAATTGTTCATGAAAAATGTAACTTCCCTTTTGGGCTGGCTGATATTTCTTTTGTCTGTTCTTCAGTATAATCACGTTTCATCAAACGCATGTCTTTGTGTCTAATTTCTTGTAATATAACACTCCGAGAAGTCTTACAGGTCGCCTTCCACAGTGGCTCGTACATCAGCAACATACTCTACATGAAAAATCTGCATTTGGCAGTGTCCATTTCAAAGCGTGTTCGCCAGGAGTAGGATGCACGACAAATTCGGAAGGAAATCAAAACAGTGTCATTGACTTCAAGCTTTGCAATCGCACCCACAATTTCTGATGGACAATTTTCTCTAGAAAGTTTTAAACGATCATGTGTTGGTGAATGGTGAGACACCCGGCATCAATACAAAATATTAAATTTTATTTTGCGTGAAGAAAATGGACACCACATTTAGGATAATTAAGATTTTACCTCCCAATTTGTATCACGTAACATGTCCAGATATACTTTCACTATTCCATTTGTTGTCAATGATGATTCTCATTAAAAAAGCATGCTGTTGTACAAATTATATATATATATATATATATATATATATATATATATATATATATATATATATAAATCATCAGAAATGTAAGGCAGAGTACCAAGTATTACTATGATGTATGAATACTTTACAATTTAAATAATATATAATTTTTCAAATTGCGGTAAAGAGAATAATGGGTAATATGTGTAACTGTCATGAAAATAATGTCACTACATAAAAACATATTAAATAGGCTTAAATTTCTATATAAAGGCAAAATACACCTTTTCATTTGGTTTTGTAGTAAAATGGGACAAGGTCATTTTATTTATATATATATATATATATATATATATATATATATATATATATATATATAAACTACAACATACTACAAGGTGGACAATGATCCTGATCCTGATGTCTGTGTGGATCTACAGGAGAATGGGATTTTATGACTGGCCTGGATTAAGGGTCTGTATAAGCAGATAGACTCATTCATGGGTTGGAATTTAGGCTATAGCTGAGTCTGCAGGTATTGCAAAACCAATAATACACTTTAATGAGATGATTTCGAAAAGCATTAGTCACTGTGTTTACTTACAAGGGCAAAGAAGGAATGGCATCAGGGAGATTGCTGAACAATATCTCAGTTTCAAGCCAGTCTTAACCCTGAATAAGCTCAACACTCACTCGCTGTGTTTTTTTTTAATCATCATCATTACAACAATATTAATTCCAGATTTTATATAGTCTGTGCATTTTGTCAGTCAGTCTTCTGACTTTGGCCCCAGAGAGATAGTTCATTCTGGGGTTGAACAGTCACAGTGTAGATGTTTGTGAGGAATGATAGCAGTATTTGCTCTGGGAGAAGATTAATGGTCTCGTTGGAACAACTGGAATTCTAGTTCTGTGTTAACGCCAAGAGAATGTCATACCTCACCCTTACACACAAGTAGAGATCTCTGTGGATCTAGATTCTAGAAGAAAAAAAAGGCCCCAAAAGGCACCCAAGAATGTAACTTTTACATATTTACGCATCTCAAACAAAATGTGTTCTTTTCCAAACAACAACAACAAAAAACCTAACCCCCGTTTAAAGGAATGGTCTGGTTTAAATACAGCTTAAATTCTATTGAAAGCATCGATAGCATTAATAATTTAGATGTGTCCTTCAGCTTGATAAAACAAACAAACATTATTTTTATCAAAACTTCTAAGTACATTATCTAAAATATGAGCTTCACATTTCTGCTTTTAAACTCTCCAGATTGCCTTACCCCATACACTTCCATTGTGAGTGCACTATTGTCAACATGATTTGTGTTTGTTTTACAAGAGAACTGAACTTTTTTGTGGTTAATGCTACTGTTGATAGACGAATTGTATTGAACCCAGAACATTCTTTTAAGTTGTCCTGCGTGCAGTGGTTGCAGGAATCAATGCATGTCTTTTCATCTTTCATTTCAACACCATGGTTCCCACAGTCGTGTAAAATATTAGGTAATTTTTAATTGTTTTCCTCTTTAAGACGGTCATTTTGATGATGCGTCAGTAGCTGATGCTATGGGAAGCTCCTCCCAGGAGTGACGATCTCTGAAGCCCTTTAAAATCAAGCCAATTTATTGGAAGATTGTGCTTGACGCTCTGCTCCCGATGTGCATTTCACCGCATGCATATAAACTGGAGCACAGCACCATTTCATCAGGATTTTTTGACTGAAGGGAAGAGAACTCGCTTCTCGGCTCCTTAATTCTCAAGAAATCAGTAGTGCGTAAAGCTTACACAACATCTCCTTCCCTGCTTTTAGGGAACCAAGGTTACAGTCATAACCAGAATGTTTCCAGGGATGGAGAATCCATAGAAATTAATACAAGGTAAAAATTCATGAAAATGACAAATTCTATAGTGAGTATATATTTAGATAAATCGTTCTTTTGAGTTCTTTTTTTCTTTGCCATTAATTCACCTTGAAAAGTAATGGGAAAAGTTATGGAAATTAATTGATTAAAAAGAGTTGGAACCCTGTATAACTCTGACACATTCAGGGATCAGTTTCCTCTAGTCTAGATGCTCCACTAAGCTAATGAACTCTGCCAGATGATGAAATATAGATATCAACCACTCTAGTTCCTAGCCACGTGTCTCTTTTTCTCTCTGTTTTTTTTTTTTTTTTACATGTGAATAATTAATCGATAATCTCGAGTTAGCCACGTTTAAGATGCTGCACGTGTCTGTGTCCCACATACTGCCACATATAATAAAACAGATGGTTATTGGAATGTTGCAGTATTGCAATAATAATAAACCCCAGGCGCAGTTAACAAGACAGGTAGTGCTATGGTGTCTCCTCATCCTGTTGTGAGAAACCCAAAAAGAAACACACAAAAAGAATGACATTTCCATGAAATGTTTTTCACCTCATTACATCTCAATCTCATTAGCAAGAGCACTGTGAGGAATTTGTTTCTCCATACATGGAGTGTGTGTCTGTGTGTGTGTGTGTGTGTGTGTGTCTGTGTGTGTGTGTTTAGGTCAGGGTTTGCTTAGGGGACCAAATATCCCCACAAGGATACTAAAACCTGAAATTTCTTGCAATGTGGGGACTAGCCAATAGTCCCCACCTGAATAATGACTAAATAAAGATACTAATAATGTCTTAATGAAAATGTTAAAAATTTAAGTTAGGTGTGGGGGTAGAGGTAGCTATATATTATGGTTGGTATAAATGATCAAATTCAGTGTAAGAAAAATATCAATGTAAAGTCCCCGTCATGAATTAAAAAGCAAATGTTTGTGGGTTGTTCTGGTTATGCTTATATTGAGTAGACCAGCCAATAGTTGAAAAACGGCTTAATAAATAGACCAAAGAGTGTCTTATAAGAATAGTTTACCCAAAAATTATAATGCCCTCATCATTTACTCCCCTTTATGTTGTCTCAAACGACTTTGTTTCTTCTGCGGAACACAAATGAAGATCTTTACATGGACATATGATGTGAATGCATATGCATACAATGCAAATCAATGGGGATCAACACTTCCATGCTTCAAAAAATTACATAAAGGCAGCATAAAGGTAATCAATAAAATGCCTTCTGAAGCAACACAATTGGTTTTGAGTGAGAAACGGACCAAAATGTAACACGTTTCACTATAAATCTTAACATTATAGTCTCCTTGGCATCATTACATCATGATTTCAGCTTGATTACACTTCCTCGCACTTGAGCAAGTGTCTCCATAAAAAAAAAAAATTAAAAAAAAGGGTGAGTAAATGAAGAGATAATTATATATTTTTTTTTTAAAAATATTCACCCCAATTTGGAATTCCCAATGCTCTCTAAGTGCTCAAGGACTAGGGGTAGGGTTGAGGGATAGAACATATTATTAGCTCAGAATAAAACAACAGAAGACAAAGAAAAATACCCACCATAATAGATATACAAACATGCTTTGTCGTGCAGTGTACAAAGAAAAGCGACTTGACATGTAAATGTGAGTACATTTTCTCTACATCCACCTTTTCTCTACATCCATCTGTTTTACACACTACTGGTGAGCTCGCCTTACAAGTGATCACTGTCACATCCATTGTTCTTTACTGCAGCCTGCATTACCTCAGTGCAACAGAATGACATTTGTATATCATTGAAATAGGTCATCAGCTTGTTTTGATCGAATGTTGTGTAATTTTCCTTTGGTTCATGTTTCATGTTCTGTTCACTTCATTGTTCTCTTCCCTCTCTCTTTCTTATGGACTCAGTTATATATTTCCCACTGAATGTGTCACCTGTCTTTGTTGATTTATGTGCCAGTGTGTTCTGTAATTTTCATATTTTTATTCTTCTTTCCAACTTGACTCCCTTTACTCTTTTGATTCGTTTAGGAATGCATCTGTTGCCTCTCTGTTTGCTGGTGCAGATTTTACACAGATGTGTGTGCATGAATGTGTACATCCTTTTGGATTCAGTTAAAGGGGACTTATCATTTCTCATCCACTCTTTTGACATACAAGAGTTCTCTGTACTATGAAGACAAGCTTTTTTTGTAGACACGCAAAGCTTTTTACAGCACATTTTTTTAAGATGCACTTGTTGCACTTGTGTTGCACTTGATGAAAGTCAAGTTTAGCATCCATTATTTTTTTTATATATTCCTCCCATTGCATTCAGAATCTGTATAGGCCTACATCTTTTGCATTAGTTTTGACCTGGTGGAATGTAAGCTTATAAAACATTCATACCCCAATGGTTTTTATCTAAAACCATATTGTAACTCAATATTAACTTATTAACTGGTTTGAAATTGTCTATGGCATCAGTGTCTTATACAGAGAAAAACAGCTAGTTAAAGGAATAGTTCACCCAAAAATGAAAATTCTCTAATTTTCACTGACCCTGGTGCCATCCCGGATGTGTATGACTGTTTTTCTTCAGCAGAACACAAATGAAGAATTTGACTTTTGGACCATCAAAGTGCTGGCACATGTGTACTTCTATTATAAGGACCCGACATAGGTCTATCTTCTTCTAAAATGCTTCATTTGTGTCCTGCTGTAGAAGGAAAGTCATACACATCTGGGATGGCATCAGGGTCAGTGAATAATGAGAGAATTTTCATTTTTTGGTGAACTATTCCATTAAACTCTAAAAGTCAGAAAGAGGGAGGAAAAAAGTCATGAAATACTAAACCTTGACTGAACCTTGAGCATGACACAAAAGTGTTGAATAAAACCAGTGGCATGCTTCAAAAGTGTAGAATATGGCCCCTTTAAATATAACTTGCTAAGAGGGAGAGGTCGAGAAAGTAAACAGCATCTATGGAAGCTGTGAGCTATTATTTGCATTGTGTTCTATTAACACATGTTCTTCACATGCAGGTGTCTTAGACTTCCTCCATCATGTCTCGTCATGTCATCAGTCTGAGCTCATTCAGAGCCTGTTTGCACCTGTCTGCATGCTTTGAAGTTTTTACAAGTTTGAGGGTGTAGGATCCAAAGAGAGAGCGACAGGAGAGATAGAGGGTGTGTGTCTGTTCTTAGGTTATCGGTGTGTTTCTGTTTGCTTTGGGTTGAATAGCTCTTATTGGCACCCATATCACTGAGCATGCTCGTGCCTCCTTCATGGGCAATAGTGGAGTGTCCCAGGAAACAGGACTCTTGATTATGTAACATTGAAGTTCAACTTCCTGCAGTGACATGATAGATTACATTTACACCTGTGGGATCAGTCTTGCATAACAATAGAGACTGACTTTACATTTCCTGTGTGTGTGTGTGTGTGTGTGTGTGTGTGTATGTAGAGATAGAGAGAGATAAAGGAAGATAAATATGAATAGAGAAAAAAAGAGTATTTTATTGAAATTAGGCTACTTTCTATCTGAAGCATTGGTTTACTGTTTCTCTGCCTTACAGCATTCCATACACTGCACTTATATACAGTATGAGTACACTCTATATGTGTACACAGTATTTCAGTGTTGCTCAGAATATGGTTGAATTCCAAAGAAGGCCCATGTCAACAGTAGCAAACTTGTGCATGCTTTTTCTGTTTACTTGAATAGAAACCAATGAAATGTAGCCAATAGTGTGAAATGTAATTTACATATAAGGTCAGAGGCCTTAGGTAACTTTTATTCTGATGGTATTTTATATCAGTTCAAACGTTTTGATTGGGTGTGAAATGTCACTCATACACCGGATTGCCTAAATAATTTCTGATTTTCACACAATAATTGTCAGCCACAAATGCAAGTGGAAAGTTCACATTTTAAAGACCTGGTCATATAATACCTCTCTAAATTTCCATTTAATTCCTAATGTGACTTGTTTGGAAAAAGGTTTTTTGTTTTGTTTAAAGCATGTTCCAGCTTTTGCAGGTATATGGGAGTGTTAAATGAATTATGTGTTATGATTTAAATTAATATGATCAAGATGACTGGCAAACAGTAATCAGATATTCTCTTTCATATTGCCTTCTCTTTTTATTCTGTCCATTCCTTCAAGGTCAACTTTACAACTCGTGCTTTCCATACATCATAAACTAGTAAAAGTCAATCAACACTTTACCAAACAGGTAGCTGTACTTTTTTACAAGTAACAATCCTGTATTTTTATGTAAATCTGAAGTTAAACTCACTTAAAGCATTTTTCCTCTATTGGGGCTGAATGGTACTGAGCATGGTGAGTAACCGTTCTAGTAGCATTTCCACTTGAGCTTGGTCCGTT
Organism: Moxostoma hubbsi; assembly: GCA_032164185.1. Lineage (NCBI taxonomy): Eukaryota > Metazoa > Chordata > Actinopteri > Cypriniformes > Catostomidae > Moxostoma > Moxostoma hubbsi. The sequence continues at coordinate 795,746 of JAVLUX010000215.1, forward strand.
GCATTACAAATCATTCCCAGCCTGGATTAGCCAACCGTGCTCAGAACAGAAAACGGTGCTAGTTGAACGATTTAGTGATGTTGTGGCTCTTGATTGGTCACTTGCTTAGTAAGTCCATTCTCATCACAATGGAAAGAAACCGTTAAGATGCCAACGAGCCCAGATTGGTATGCAACGGCCCGGTTCCACAACAAGAACTGTTTGGCCTGATGGTGGAGGAGTGACTTTTGAGGCAGGATATACTTAAACCTTCATTTCATTGTTAATACCTAAATTAGAATTTAATTTCACATTGATAGTTCACATTGATTAAAATCATTCTTGGACTTTATAGACTATATATAAAAGAGAAGACATAACAGCATGTATTTGTTTGGCCTAAGAGCAACTTCTGCAAAGGAAGTTGAACAAAATACATGACAAGTGACCCAACTATACACCACAGATGATCATGGCAGGGATTTCAAAACAAATCTTCTAAGAGCAACCTAATGATGTAATTATTGTTTTAAACCGTGAGTCTAGAGAGGGACAATTCTTGTTTATTGAACTTTAATGAGGTCTATGAGGGTTTAAACTTTCATGAGCTTGTTGTCACTTGATTAAAGTTATGACTAAGGAGTGTGACATAATTGTGTCTCATGACATTATTATGGCAGTTATCAAATGTGATATAAGTTCAGCTGTTAATCTTTAAACCACTGTGTAACATGTATCAGATATTGTGGAGATCATTAAATTAGTGAGTAGTCATTGAAAAGACATATTTATCCAAAGCAACTTACAGTACTCTTCTGGGGACAACTGGAAGGCGCCAGTGCATGCAAAGAGAATGAGGATAAATTCACCAAATAAAATCAAAATATAAACAAAATTGTATTGTTACAGGTGCACTCAGTAAGATGTTAGCTGACTCTTACTCGTCCCATTGGCCCTAGTAGTACTTGTAGTTTTGGACTCTATACTGAAACCCATCATCATGGATTCTGGGAGTTTGTTTATTTAACGTTGCCACTTTACACCAAAGATGTTTGATTATCTTCTGTGTTTTTCTCCATATCATACTACACACATCCCAATTATGGACATTACTGGATTTAATTCAAACACATTTTCAAGCACTGTTACACTGCAACTCGTTTGTGAGCTCTCCGATGGCTTTTTTTTTCATGACTCATTTGGTCATTTTATATTTTCACTTGCTCTCATTCTGTTTGAACTGTCTGTTGAATCACAATTAGATGTAATACCATCAATCTGGACTATATTTTTGACTCTGGCTCCATAAAACTGTTATCTTCCTCTTTTGGCTGCTCCCGTTAGGGGTCGCCACAGCAGACCATCCGTGATGCCCTTACTGACTCAACCTTCAGTGGCTGGGGGACTCTACGGGGCAATTTAGAGTCTTAAATTCACTTAACCTGCTTTTGGACTTGCCCACACAAACACGGGGAGAACAGTTGAGGGCCCAGTTGAGGACTCGAACCCGGGACCTTCTTGCTGTGAGGCAAAAGTGCTAACGACTGAGCCACCGTGTTCTGTAGACGTGGTAAAAAAATTTTTTAGGAACTGCAACACAATACATGGTTAAATTAGTATCAAATGAATGATCATTTGATGCTCGATGATGATGTAAGAGACATGAGCAAATCAAATGACATATAAACTATAAACAAAGAACATCTGTTGTGACTCAAGTCGTCTTACGAGTTTCACCTCAGAGGAAAACGCTCTCTCACTACGCAGCTGTCTGGCTACCTGAATTGCTGTACTGCTCACATTACACAACAAGGTTTATTGTCTTTGTGTCGTAGCCACACACATACTACACAACAGAGTTGCACAAATTACAAGCTCTTTGGCCAAGAGGAATCCCCGGCCAAAAAAAAACATTTTCTCACATAATTTCAGTGATCATAGGATTTTTACAGATGGTCATGTTCAGCTCGCTATCCAAAAGTTGCCTGTGCAACAAAAGAAAAACAAAAGAGGAAACAAAAAATTAAGTATGGCAGAAAGTATGATTGGGAAGACACGGGCAGGCTCTCTGTGATCTTTGAAAGTACATATCTCTGTTTATGGGTTCACGTGTGTTTTTGTGAGCCTGAATGATTTCAGCATTCAAAGTTACCAGGAAACTGAACTGTACTGCCTCACAAAGCTCTTATCAGAGTTAATTGGTTTGTATTATCAGTCATGCTTTTCATAGTGGTTTTACAGACTACAATTTGCACTTGTTGTGGCAATAGACATGGAACAAGATGCAAAACATGAAGACTGAAAAAGATTTAGGCTAGCTAATTAGTGAACATTTGATGATTCATCATCCCAAATTACAGTAAAACGATCATGTGCTTGATCATCCCTGTTTTTTTGTTTTTTCATGGGTATTTCTACCAGGCCCTGTTCTACTTCTAGTTCCAACATTTAGGGATGAAACAATGTAATGTATTCTTCTCAGATCTTCAGACCACCAGTAAAGTCTTAATTGTGAACTTTTATGAGTCATTCGCCAGCTGTGTTGCAGTGGCAGGTGCTTGTGTGCTGCAGAAGACCTTTTAAAGTTCTGGTGTTGCTAAAAGAACAGGAAGGAAGCACTTTCTCACTCAACTGAGGAAAGGAATTGGATGTTCCTCAGTTTCTTACAGAACTTTGAGCCAGGGGCCATAACACCAGACACGTCTGTGTGCCATGTGAAATGAGTTTGGAAGACCTCCTTAAATATACTCCTTCAGTATATTTAATACAAGTAAAAACACTAACTAATTTGGGTTACATTATTAACAGTATGCTTTGAAATGCCTCAGACAGACTATCTCGGTCAGAGAACTGATGTCTTAATAACTGTTTAGTCTAGGATACAAGTGTAGGAAACCTGCTTTGTCATCAGACATATATAGTTGAGTTGAACATGACTTGCACCCCATGGATAGTTGATGTGTGTGTGTGTGTGTGTGTGTGGTACAGCCTCTTCAGGGTCACACTTGAGTAATGGATGTGCTGTTATCTGCACTCATATTCCCTGGCACGCCGACGGATATCAGGGACAGATGCCTTGGCAGCAAGCCCATGGTAAATAAAGGACAGGAGGAGGCCATCAAATCTGCCTTCAATCACCATGTGATATGAAGGAAAAGAGCTTATATCTAGTGGGACAAGCACAACATTGCTTGGCTTTGTGATTACAGTCTTAACATTAGGGGCCGCATAATACTTCTACAGATTTTTGTTGTGTCTGGATTCAAAATTTGTTAACAAATTCTGGTTCTGATTCTTAGGAGCAGGTCTAGTAAAGGTGTACTATTGAAAGAAATTAAAATTCAGTTATTTACTCACCCTCATGTCATTTCAAACCCATATAGCTTTCTTCCTTCTGTGGAACACACAAGGAGATGTGAGGAAGAATTAAAAGGACTGACAACCTCAGTGCCTGTTCACTTTCATTGTATGAAAAAGAGCAGTGTCAACACAGTGTTCCACGGAGGAAAGTAAGTCATATGGGTTTGGTACAATATGTAAAGTAAAAAATGACAGAATTAAAATTTTAGCTTGAACTATCCCTTTAAATGTTCTGAAACGTGAGAAAGACCCTTTGTAGAGTCTTAATGAAAGTGAGGGAGATGTAAGGGTGCGGCGGAATGCAAAAGAGCTGCAGAAATAAAGGAGGATGGGATTGAAACTAAAACAGAATGTGAAAGGAGTGAATTAGGACACACTGACCCACTTTCATCAAAGAGCTCGGCAGAAGAGAGAAGAGAATGGAGAGAGAGAGAGATGAAAGGATGAGAATGAGGATGATGAATCATATTACTTTGGCATTTCGTGCCACACAGTCACACTACAGACTTCTGCCACAGTACAGCTTGATCTGTGATTGAAGGATGACCAGTGTCTGTATTCTGATCTTTAGATTCTTAGGACTCTAGTTTTCTGGACAAAGTCTTGTTGTTTTGTAAAGATGGACTGTTTTGAAAAGAGATTAGTCCCAGTGATTAGTTGAGATTGCACAGAACTATTCAGCATATATGGCCAGTCTTTTACAATGGGCTGTGACCCTTTGAATTTTCAGAGTTCCAAGTTGCCAATCCGCTTGTGTTGTTCATTTGATTTATTGTGTTATTTGTTTTATCTGTGGTGACCTTAGTGATATTCCATTGGCTGCATTTACCGGTGCTGTTTATATGTTGGCCAATGTGTATAATCACGACTCAACATGAGTGCAAATGCCAAAGAGTGCTACAATAGTTATTAGAATTAATACATTTTCTTCTATGTTTATGTACACGCTGGCTAGCACACACTTACACAAATTAAACAGTTTTCACAGTTTTGATGGAACATACTGCTTTTACATTGTCTCAGTGCATGATTCCATGAGGATTGTCAGTATACAGTTGCATCATTTACATAAAGACAAATTAAGTTTTTTGACGTTGATGAATTTAACAAATGTATAGAATGATTACAGGAAAATTATAGTATTTCTACATTCATATCTCTCCTGCTCTCTTTCTTTCTCTACAGGCAAGAGGTACAGGAGAACTGTGTTCGCTGGCGAAAGAAGTTCTCCTTTGTGTGTAAGATGAGTGCCAGTCCTAATATGGGGGTCCTGGACCCCTGCATTTGCCGAGTGTCTGTGCGTAAGGTTAGTCATATTTACCCACATGTTGTTCTGAAACAACAACTTACATCTCGGCCATACTACCTCTTATAAATGAGCAAAGATTAACCAATTGTTTAGCCAAAAGTCCTACAAAGAAATGTATACATTTGATTTAAAATATTATGGATACATTTTCAAAGGCCTTTGGATATTTGTCATGATTAAAGGGATTGTCACCTACAAAATGATAATTCTGTCTCTTACTCACCCTCATATTGTTCTAAACCTGTATAACTTTCTTCCACGAAATACAAAAGTAGATGTTGGGTATAGTTACAGCCACAGTCACCATTCACTTGTATTGTATGGAAAAATTCAATGAAAGTGAATGGTGACTGAGGCTAACATTCTGCTTAACATCTTTTGTGTTCCACATAAGAAAGTCATATGGGTTTGGAACCACATGTGGTTGATGATGACAGAATTTTCATTTTGGTTGAGCTATCCTTTAACAAACAGATTGTGCATGCATTCAGTGAGCTCTGTTGTTTGGTTTACTCCATACAGGGTAGCTGCTGTCTCATGGTTTCCTTTGCTCGCATGACCCTTTACTCACTTTGCCTCATAGCATTACCATAGCAATGTCAAACATATTGCATAACAGATTTCTCTCTCTCCCTCCCTCTGTTTTGTCTTTGCAGGAGCTTAAAGGTGGAAAGACATTTTCAAAGGTAGGAGCTTTCCCCTTTCTCTCTCTCACTCCCTCTCTTCCCTTGTTTCTTTCTCTATACATTTTTTTCTTTCTCTCATACTGTCACTAAGGGAACACTGTGTCGTCCATCACAGTATTCTCTCTCACAATCTCAAAGGTGCTATAAGTGATTTTCGTTTTATATGAAATGACATGCAGAAAACATCCCTATTACCTGTCAGATAACACTGAAATATGTGCTCCAACACAACAATTTCTAGTGTGTCTGTGTGTGTGTGCATAAGGAGTGGGTGTGGCTAATTCAACCGCTGGTCTGGCGGAAGTTCCTGAACGGCTAAAAATGCTTACAGCACCTTTTAAGGAAGATCTTTTTTGTTCTTGGGGCCTTACATGTTTATAAACACAATCTAAGCTGGAAACCATATTGTAACAAAGGATAAAAGTTGGGAAAGGAGGAAGTGAGAACCAGCTTAACAATATAAATAATATTTAATGGTTAACTTAAACAAAAAGACAAACACATACAGGGAAGCTGCCTGTAGTTCTCTCTCTCTCTCGAACTGCTTCCTCCATTCGCCTTTATCCCTCTCTGGCTTGATCAGCCTGATTAGGGGACGGGTGTGCAGCATCACGGCCCGGCCCCGCCCTCCACCTTGCCACATTTCTCCCTAGTTCTTTCAGGCCGGGGATCCCCCGGGGGTCCTCTGCCACTCCTCCACCCTCTAGTGGACAACATCTGTGCAGCCCCTGGCAGACGGAATGCCCCACTACATTTTGGTGGATGGTAGGGGTCTCCCCCGCCCCTGGCAGCAGCTCTCTTGCTCCAGGTGGTCGGCCAGGAGCCCCTCCTTCCCTTGCGGTCGGCAGCCGTTCCACCACTTTCAGGCGGCTGGGCTCCTATGTCCTCAGGCGGATGGCCACGGCTGCTCAGTTGGGGTGTACATGATGCTGCACACCTTGCCCCACCCTCCGCCCTGCCACACACATATACAGGAAATACTACATAAGCAAGTTTAAAGGGTGTAATGCAATGAGTGACTAGTGTATAGAAGGTTAGGGATTTTAGCTACACAGGACAGACAGCTCAATGATCTGGCCTGGGCCTGTCATAGAAACGAGCCTCACCCAGGAATCAGTTAAGTGTAATTCCAATATTTCCACATTTTGAGGATATTCAGAAGCAGATATTCCTGCTGCCATCCTACTGTAATAGTACAAAATATTCAAGTGATCAATGGTTATAGCTTTTCAGCTATAACCAGCTTTTCACATATTTTGAGTAATTACAGGAGCCGCTGACACATCCTGTCCCTTTTGTGTGTCAACAAACAATGGACGTGGGAAAACACATCTCTTAACTGTTATACCAGTCATAGCCCTGAGTCACCTGATGTATTGCTCCTCTTACTGAAAGCCTAACTCAAAAGGTGACCTTTTAATGATGACAAGCAAAAGATACTGCACTAGTGTATATATAGTATATAGTCATATAGTGCAAATGTAAAAAAAATTCAGACCCTTTTTTCCCCATGGTGACTTAAAGTGAATGCAAGCCATACAGTTTTTGTGTTCCCTGGCTGGGAGTCAAAGCCAAGATCTGAACAATGGAATTGCCATGTTTTACCATTTGAGTTACAAGACCCCACATATGCAAGCAGGTTATGCAAAAAGATTTGAATTTTTTAAACCTATATAGCAGAATGTAGGAGTTAAATTTAGTTAGAATTATGGCTGAATAAAAATTTAGATTTTTATTTAATTCTTAGATTCTTCATTTAAATGATCTCAATATCGATTTTTAAAATCCCAAGATTGATCTTTTAATTTGGAAAGTTAAGCACAGTGATCCTTTCACTGCGTTTTGAGAGTAAAAGTTTGAGTTGACTCGTTCTGTTTAACGTGTGTCCAAAGACGAGATCCATGCAATCCATTTGTCATTGATAATATCTCTTTTAATACGTCTTTCTGTTCTTTACAGTAAGTTGGCTTATATATATATATATATATATATATATATATATATATATATATATATATATATATATATATATATATATATATATGTATATGTATATATATGTATATGTATATGTAATAACTTTAAATGATATGTAGCCCTTGGTACACATCTTTGGTTTTGTGCTCAGTGTACTTGAGCCTTACTGATTTCACGGTAGCGCTTTATTATACTGTTCTACGTTTACGCATTTTATAATACAGCAACAATAGTAATTAGTTGGTACTAACTCTAAGCCTAACCCTAACCTTAACCCATATTAAATACTTAATTACTTAATATTAGTAATTACTTTCTTGGGTAAGTACACTCTAACTAGACTGAAAGTATACATACTGTAAAATAAAGTGCAACCGATTTTGCTGTGGGGTAATTACGGCAAAAAAGGCCTGGAAACACTGTTGTATAAATTACAAACTTTTAATTATTTTGATTTAAACACACCCTGGCAGTGCATTTTTACAGTGATGAAATCAGATGGAAATACAGTGCTACTTTAATATTTAACAATGTACTAAAAGATTACAACATTCATACATATACAAAAAAGTTCCAAAAATTACTTTTGTACTACCATGATTTTTGGACTTGTACCATGGCACTACCAAGTACTTTTGTACAGGTACTGTTGTATTATGGAAGTACCTTGGTACTTACCATGTAAATACCATGGTATGTTACATTCTGTATCTGATACCATCAAGTACTGTATCTGATACCATAGTACCACTACAGTACTTTTTTAAGAATATACTACATGGTACCTGGTAATGCCATGGTACTTTTGGTATGTTTTTGTTAGTCAGGTGAAGCATGCCACTTATACTTGGCTGTGCTGCTGGTTGTTTATACATGTGACATACTGTGATGTTACTGACACAACAACAGGTCGGGTCATCATAGCTAAATTACTGCACAGAGAATGTGGAGTGAGTAACAGGAGGATGTTTTGTTTGGGAGGGTGCATCCGTGTCCTCTACTCTTTATTTAATGATCCCTTACGTCCTGAACAGGAGCAGTGTGAAACAACACTTTGCTGAAGCAGCAGAATCAGAGAATGAGGAAGGTCAAATCTATGGTCTGTAACCAGGATTAAGGGAGAAACACAAGGAGGGGTGTATATAACCTTTAGGGAGAAATAAAGAGTACCTTTGTTGTGGTAGCCATTCTAATGTTCTGCGTTTTGCTTTGCTTTTAATAATGCACACATGTTCTTGAACTCCACTGAATCAAATAGAAAAATATGAGATTATTCCAACTCTTTGGGGCTGCCAATGAAAAAGATATCTGTCCAGGGTCTGAAATTAACACCCTCCAAATGCGGGTACATTTTCTATTTGGCTATAAACTTGGATATCTTGTCTCGCACTCGCACGCTCTGTTTGTAGCAAATGACCGCGAGCAGAGCACTAATTTACTTCATACAGACTACATATTTATTTCTTTAAACAGCAGCTGTTTACAGTTAAATAATCACTTTGTCACCTAGCGACTGGCTTTTCCAGAGGTGGAACGTCCGTTAAAACACGGAAAGGGACTCAAAACAAAAGTTCAATTTAAATGGAAAAAAGTATGACGGAAATATATCACTACTGTCTCGTTAAGTAATTGTAATGAAAACTCAGAGAGGTTGGGATCCATATGCGGTTTTTATTTAGAGGTAATTTAACCAGAGAAACACGGGCAACGACTTAGCTGGCAACAGAGTTCGTGGTCAGTGAGGCTTCAGCTCTGGACAGGTGATCAGGTTCGTGGTCGGGCAGACGTTAGATCAGGGCTGGCGGCTATATTCGAAGTCAGACAGGCGTTTGGTCGGGGCAGGCGGCAATCAGAAGAATGGTCAAGTTCGGGCAAGGTTGGCTTCTACAAGAGACAGGAATTCAGGTAAGTAACGCTCAGTAATGCAGCCGGGGCAAACAAGACTTCGCAATGAGGGCACGGGGAAGCAAGGTTTTAGTAGAGAGGAAATGATGGGCAACAGCTGTTAGATAATCAGTGCGAGTTAGAATTCAGGTGAAGCGGATCGGTGAATGGGTGCGTCTTCACTGGCGTTCGTAACAGAGCCCCCCTCCTGCGAGCGGCTCCAGAAGCGAGGATGCGGTCGGCGGCGGGGTCTACCTCGAGGTCGTGGGGCTGGTCTGTCTGGATTGGCTCGGTGGAATTCGGTGATCAAATTGGGATCGAGGATGTCATCGGCTCCGACCCAGGATCTTTCTTCCGGACCATAGCCTTCCCAATCAACCAGGTATTGTAAGTGGCCACGAAGTCGTCTGGAGTCCAGTAGGCACCGCACTGAGAAAGCCTCCTCGCCGTCAATGAGCATGGGGGGGGGGTGGAGTTTGCTTCCTCCTCGGGTTGTGGAGCAACGGCCGGTCGTAGAAGAGATACATGAAAAGTAGGAGAAATGCGATAGTGAGGGGGCAGTTGGAGACGAAAGGTCACCGGATTAATTTGTTTTGTTATTCTGAAGGGACCCACGTACCTGGGGCTAAGTTTCTTGCAGGGCAGGTGGAGACGGAGGTCCCGCGTTGAGAGCCAAACCCACTGTCCAGGAGAGTAGTCGGGACAGGGACGGCGATGGCGATCCGCTTGCTCCACTGCTCGTCTTGTGGCTCGTCGGAGATGTACGTGAGCCTTGTTCCACACGGCCTCGCTGCGTCGTAGCCAGCTGTCAACCGCGGGCACTTCCGAGGGTTCGCCAGACCAGGGGAAGAGAGGAGGTTGGTAGCCTAGTATGCACTGGAAAGGGGTGAGGTTAGTGGAGGGTTTGAGGATTGAGTTTTGTGCGTATTCGGCCCAGGGGAGGTAGCGACTCCAGTCGGATTGATTTTCATGACAATAGGTACGTAGGAATTTAGTGATTTCTTGATTTAGGCGCTCAGATTGTCCATTTGATTGGGGGTGGTAGCCGGAAGTGAGACTAACGCTGATGTTGAGTTGGCGGAAGAATGCTGTCCAGAGCCTGGAGGTGAACTGGGGTCCCCGGTCTGAAACGATGTCTTCGGGGAGGCCGTAAAGGCGGAAGACATACTGAAAAAGGAGTTCTGCAGTCTCGAGAGCGGTCGGGAGCTTGGGTAGGGGAATCAGGCGGCACCCCTTAGAGAACCAGTCAACTACAGTGAGAATGGTGGTGTGCCCCTGGGAGGCCGGAAGATCGGTCAGGAAGTCGATGGCAATGTGTGACCAGGGTCGTTGAGGTAAGGGTAGTGGCAGAAGGAGACCTGATGGTGCCTGTCTAGGGGATTTGGCCATATTGCAGATCCTGCAGTCGCGGATGTAGGAGGCTGTGTCGGATTGCAAGGTTTCCCACCAGAACCGGTTCCTTAACAGTCGAACTGTGGAGGTGATGCCCGGATGACCTGAGCTGACCGAAGAGTGGACCCAGCGCAGCACTCGCTCCCGAAGAGCCGGTGGCACGAAGGTCCGGTCGGGTGGACAGTTGAGCGGTGGCGGGTTTGTTGAGTTGGCCTGGGAGATCTCGGACATAATGTCCCACTGGACGGGAGCGAGGAGGAGCGTGGGAGAAATGATGGGCTCGGGGGTACAGTTCTGGGGAATCGGGTCATATTGTCGGGAAAGGGAGTCAGCCTTGGTGTTCTTTGTCCCGGGTCGGTAGGAGATGGTGAAATTAAAGCGGGTAAAGAAAAGGGCCCACCTGGCTTGCCGGGGGTTGAGTCTTTTGGCGGATTGGAGGTATTCTAGGTTTCTGTGGTCTGTGAGGACTAAAAACGGGTGTCTAGCTCCCTCCAGCCAGTGCCGCCACTCCTCGAAGGATGCTTTCATGGCCAATAGTTCGCGGTTGCCCACGTCATAGTTGCGTTCGGCAGGGGTCAGTTTCCGTGAATAGAAGGCGCATGGGAATAATTTCGGGGGATTTCCCAGGCGTTGGGAGAGTACGGCTCCGATGCCGGTGTTGGAAGCGTCAACCCCGACCACGAAGGGGGTGCTAGGGTCTGGATGATGGAGGATCGGGGCTGTGGTAAAACGCTCCTTCAAGTGGTCGAATGCCTGGAGCGCATCGGAGGACCAGTGGAGTCTGGGTCGGGTGGTTTTGACCATGGCGGTGAGGGGTGCGGCGACCGAGCTGTAGTTCCGGATGAATCTTCGGTAGAAATTGGCAAAACCCAGAAAGCGCTGGAGCTCCTTGACAGTGTCGGGTCGTGGCCAGTCAAGGACAGCGCGCACCTTGCCCTCATCCATCGCTACTCCTTCAGGGCTGATGACATAACCTAGGAAGGAGACGGATGTCAGGTGGAACTCACACTTCTCAGCCTTGGCGTACAACTGGTGTTTGATGAGCCGTTTCAGCACCTCCCGGACGTGGGAGATGTGTTCCTCCCGAGTGTTGGAGTAAACAAGTATGTCATCGATATAAACAATAATGCACCGGTTGAGCATGTCCCTGAAGAGGTCGTTGACGAAGGACTGGAAGACAGAGGGGCTGTTGGACAGGCCAAAGGGCATGACGCAGTATTCATAGTGGCCGCTTGTGGTAGAGAAGGCTGTCTTCCATTCGTCCCCCTCCCGGATTCGGATTAAGTTATAGGCGTTGCGCAGGTCGAGCTTGGTGTAAATCTTTGCGTTTCTTAGTTGTTCTAGTGACGCAGGGACTAGCGGGAGTGGGTACCTGTACTTGACCGTAACATCATTCAGGCCGCGGTAGTCAATGCAAGGACGTAGAGAGCCGTCCTTCTTGCCCACGAAGAAGAAGCCGGCTGAGGCTGGCGATGTGGACGGGCGGATGAACCCCTTTGCTAGTTCCTCCTTTATGTAGCGCTCCATGGCGTCTGATTCAGGCTGAGATAGGGGAAAAATCCTGCCCTTGGGTGGTGAGGCGCCGGGTAGGAGTTCAATGGCGCAGTCGTTAGGGCGGTGGGGGGGTAGCTTCTGGGCCTTGGATCTGCTGAAAGCTTCCCTGAGGTCGGAGTATTCTGGTGGGATTTTGTTGGTGTCATCTGGCCCCCTTTGGAAGCATGTTGTACCCAGGGAGGTTGGATTTAGCAGAGTCAGGCATTTGGAAGAGCAATCCGGACTCCATTTTGTGATTTGGTCGTCCCGCCATGAAATCTGTGGGTTGTGAGTACGTAACCAGGGAAGACCAAGGATGACCGTGTTGTGAGGGGAGTGAATGACGTAGAAACGGGTGCGCTCAGTGTGAAGCGCCCCTACCTGCAGGGTGAGGTCCACTGTGGAGTGGCGGACTCGGCCGGTGCCCAGCGGTCGTCCATCTAGTGCGGCCACTGTTAAGGGAGGATCACAGGGAGTTAGGGGAATAGAATGTTGGAGGGTAAAAGCTTTGTCGATGAAGTTTCCTGCCGCTCCAGAATCCAACAGCGCCCGTGTGTCGACGCTGAGGGTTTGGCTCGAGAGCCTAGCAGGCACTTCAAGGAGTCTGGTGGAAGAGGTGGTAGAAATAAATAAACTCACCTCTGGCTGTCGAGAGTGAGCTGGACGGACGGGGCAGTTGGCTCGCAGGTGACCCGCCTGGCCACAGTAGAGACAGAGGTGGTTGGCGAGGCGGCGCTGACGCTCCTCCTGGGTCAGATGCGCCCGGCCCAACTGCATGGGTTCGCTGGTGTCGCTGGGTGGCGGTGCTGGAAGGGAGGGGCCGGACCAACGGGTTGGTCGTCTGGAACGGAGGAGGTTGTCAATGCGTATGGCCAGAGAAATGAATTGGTTGAGGGAAGCGCCTTCATCGCGGCAGGCTAGTTCAGACTGTAATTCCTCCCTCAGGCCCCTGCGGAAGGTCAGCTTGAGCGTGCTCTCCGCCCAATCGGTCTGTGCAGCTAGAGTGCGAAAGGTTAGGGCATAATCTGCAGCCGTACGGCTCCCTTGGCGGAGTGCCAGTAGTTGTTCCCCCGCGCTTCTACCGCCCTCAGGGTGGTCGAAAACCTCCTGGAAACGTTGCAAGAAGGTGCTGAAGGGGGTTTGGCTCAGACCCTGATTGGTCCAGAGGGCGGTGGCCCATTCGCGCGCCCTCCCGGTGAGCAAAGAGCAGAAGAAGTGGGTCTTGACGTCATCAGTGGGGTAGAGGGCTGGTTGCTGGGACAGAAACATTGAGCACTGCATGACGAACCCCTGGCACTGGGCAGGATCGCCGTCAAACTTTTCTGGCATCGCTAATCGAGGGAAGGAGGCGGCGCCGAGAATGGGCGGAGCGGCGATCGCCTGGCTGGCTGGAGGCGGCGCGGGAGCGGGCTGAGGAGCGGGTTGACGTAGCTCCTGCACGGTCCGCATAAGTTCCTCCATTAAGGTGGTGAGACGGCCAAGCTGATGTTGATGTGAGGCCAGAAGGTTTGCCTGTGCGGAGAGTTCCTCGGACATACGGGAAGTTACCGCTGGATCGGTGATTGGCGAAGTCTTCTGTAATGAAAACTCAGAGAGGTTGGGATCCATATGCGGTTTTTATTTAGAGGTAATTTAACCAGAGAAACACGGGCAACGACTTAGCTGGCAACAGAGTTCGTGGTCAGTGAGGCTTCAGCTCTGGACAGGTGATCAGGTTCGTGGTCGGGCAGACGTTAGATCAGGGCTGGCGGCTATATTCGAAGTCAGACAGGCGTTTGGTCGGGGCAGGCGGCAATCAGAAGAATGGTCAAGTTCGGGCAAGGTTGGCTTCTACAAGAGACAGGAATTCAGGTAAGTAACGCTCAGTAATGCAGCCGGGGCAAACAAGACTTCGCAATGAGGGCACGGGGAAGCAAGGTTTTAGTAGAGAGGAAATGATGGGCAACAGCTGTTAGATAATCAGTGCGAGTTAGAATTCAGGTGAAGCGGATCGGTGAATGGGTGCGTCTTCACTGGCGTTCGTAACAGTAATGTTCACTGTAATACTACTACTACTACTAATAATAATAATAATATCAATAGAAATTGTATTGTATTCAAGCAATATCTCACAACTGTGATGCTGTTGTGCAACACTGTATTTGACAAAAATACTCAAATATTATGTTGAAAATTTATTTTAATATTTTCATTTGATTAAAAGTTTTAAATTAATTTATTTAGACACACAGAGATTTTTTAATACCTTGCATGTTTTTTCCCCATGTTTTTTGAGGATGTCACGTATCCTGTTCATGTTGGCATTTGTTTGGATGCACGGTCTTTGGCATCAACAACAAAAGATTTGGAAAGTGTTTTCTCCTTTAAAAGTTAATAAGCCCACATTTTGCTATCCTAACTATGCACAATTATATGGTTATTTGCATTTATATTTATTTTCCACAACCATATTAGATCAGACCTGTTACCCATTTTTTTGGTCGCAACCCATCAGTTGAAAGACACTGTTCTCCACCCTATTTCCACTATTTCAAAATTTTGGCAACATTTGATATTAAAAATGTCAGTCTCTTTGTGTATGCGTCTTATGTGGATGTTTGTGGTGAAATTCTTTATCCCTTGAGCACGATGCAGTATCACACATCAATGATTTTTAAAGGCCAGTTGGTCACGTGCATCAGTACTGGCAGTATTTCTGTGTAGGGCATCTATCCATTAAAGGAAATTGAAAAATTATGTCAACCTTTAAATCATTAACCAAGGTTAATGCAAGCCTTTGACCAAGAAAATGTGAAGAAGAAAATCTTTCCATTAAGAAAGAAGAGACTTAGAAGAAGATCAGAGAAATATATGAAGAGACTAAAGAGAATGCATGATGGCAATTCTGTGATAGACAATCTTTAATTGAGTGACTGAGCAGGGCAAGATTTCATGCTTGATTGACTCACATCCCTGTAGTTATGTAAGAGCGCTCTTAGAGTTAACTCTTTCCTTCTTCTCCATACACTTACCCTCACAGCAGCACAGCTGCGTTCACAGAGAACGGTTCTACAGTTTAACAGTTCTCAGGTTTTTATCCAAGATGAACAGCTGTTTCTTGTTTTTACTCCGAATAAAATGTAAATCAACTAAAAGTTGGGTAGAAAAGCTAGATATAGAAGCAAGATTGCTTGAAAAAGCACTATATGGGTTGAAAATAGATGTTAATTTTAAACTAGATTTGTGTCATGACCAATTCTTGGTGTCATACTCAAACCTAATGGTAACTGTTGAACAACTTAAGGGCTCCGTGAAGGGCTGGTTTTGGAAAGTTTGTGGCTCACTTTTTGTTGTTGTATGGCTGAAATCATGCATTAATGTTTTTCTCCTATCTTCAGCTGGGCTTTGCTGACCTCAACTTGGCGGAGTTTGCTGGTTCAGGCTCCACTGTTCGCTGCTGTATACTGGAGGGCTACGACACCAAGAACACTCGGCAGGACAACTCCATACTAAAGGTGTGTATGTATTTTGTGTAGGTATGTGTGTTTGTGTTTAGGCATGTGTATTTGAGGGTTCTGCAATATCTGTCCCTTATCTCATTTCAAAATTGACACTATATGTCCAGTTTAATAAATGAAACCAGTAATGCATTAACAAGCCAGCCTGACCAGCTTACATTCATAATAAAAACACTGCTACCTTCCTTTTAAAGGGCCAGCTACCACTTTCTAGAACCACTTACACTATTTTAAAACAAGAAAGGACAGCAGAAGTGGCATTGTTTATAGAGATATAGTATATAGAATCACCAGCGCCACCACAAACACAACAATCACCTAGAGCAACCACACTGTGTGGGCGACATGTGAAGGGCCAAACCCTGTCATGAGTTCCTTTTAATGACAGACTGACTCACTGTCTCTGAGATGTGTCAGAAGGAAAACATTGAAAGAAAGAAAGAAAGAATACATGAGAAACATTTAATCATGGATATTTTGGGCTATTTTGATTAATTTCTAACTAGATTTAATGTCTAGGTTCTCACAATCGGAGTGATTTAAGATTTATATAGTGAATTAAGCTCATTGTAATGATAAATGAATATGATAATGGTATTTGATCTTCTTTGATCTCTTCTACTCTCTTCCCAGGTTACCATTGATATGACTCTTCTCTCTGGAGATCCCTGCTTTAAAACGTGAGTGTGTTGGTTCTGTCTGATTACTCAAACTTTTGCAAATTTTCTAGGATAACACTTTAACCTCCAGGCTGAAGTTTTACTGGAGATTGGATCTCTCTAGTTGAAAGTGCATTGATGGGAAACGTTTGGTGTCTCAATCCATGCTTAGTTTTTTAGCACCCCTCTCTTTTATATTTTAGATAGTGAGTGGTACGCAGATTAAATATTAATTGGTATAGAGAACATGTGCCTATTGCTGCCTGATATATTACATATAAACATGACTTTCTCATCTTCCCCAGGCCTGTGAGCACAGCTAAGACCATTGCCATAGCCGGACAGGACCCCTCTCTGCAGCTGGACTGCAAGGGAGAGGGCACTGCCGATCACTCAGTGCCATCTGTTGGCAGCAACTCTCGCCGATCACTCAAAAGCAGACACTCTGCGAACAACTCGGGTAAGACACCAGCAATAACTGTACCTTGGCCATCTCGGCTGAGATCCTGATTATCTAAAGAACCTTAATATAAGTAGATATGAATGATTTACAGTATTAATTTAGATGTTCTCTGGATGAAATCGGAGAGGTAGACTGCTGCAGATTAAAGAACACACATTTAAATGTACTTTTTTAAATTAGTGTTCTTTAACCATTACTCTCTTGGGCTACCAAAAAAGAAAGAATAATGCTGCAGTACTCCGATTTGGAGGAGAATATTTTTGCTGGTGTTGAACTTTGACTGTTTGTCTTCAGGATGTCTTCAGGAGGGTTTGGAGGAGAACCTGTCCAGTCCAGATGAAGTTTTTCACACAGGACACTCACGGAACTCCAGCTTTGCTAGCCAGCAGAGCAAAATCTCAGGTGGGACTCAGAGCACGATCAAAACAATATCAGGTACAGATTATAGCTGATTACAGTAAAAAAAAAAAAAAAGCAGCATCAAACTACACTTTTAACATTTACATTTAAAGGTGCTGTAAGCTATTTTTGCCATTCTGGAACTAACACGAGACTGAGACATTATATTAGACATGCTTCCTCTTTAAAATAAAAATAAATGTAAAGATAGCATTGAGACTTAGCATCTTAACACAGTTGTCAAACACAACAGTAGCAAAACAGCGCCCTCAGCGGACAATTGTTATGAATCTGAATATGACATTAAACCAGAATGATCCACTTCAGCTACTACACTATGATAACTTGCAAAATGATTGACAGGCAGAAAGCACATCAGTCTTCTGATTGGCTGATCAATGTTCCGTGGTCACATCTTTGTTTGCTTTTTACAGTCTAGTGGTGTCACAGAGACTTATTTCATGATAACTTTCAGGGTGAAGGAAAACAGCACCTTTAAATATTTAGCAGATGCTTTTATCCAAAGCATCAAATGAGAAAAGGTTTATTGAGATATATTTTCAGGAAAGTGAAGGGACTGTACTTTTTCACTTTCATTTGCATATAATGCATAATACTTGGACTTTTGGATAAAAAGTAAAAGTGAATATAAATTCTTGAGTTTACCAATGCATTAAATTGAACCAAATGCATTAAAACATTTATTTTTTTTTTTTTTTACATTTGTTTGTCTCAAACCTTAAGACAGGGTTCCTGGAAAAATCATGGAATTTCAAAATAGGGATTTCCAGGCCTGGAAAAGTCATGAAAATGAGTTAAAGGAGTCATGACTTAGTTTTTTTTATTTAATTGTATTATCTTCACTGAGGTCCACTGATAATTTTAGTAAAGTATTTTTGCAAAAGGACATAATTTACATAATATAATCGGTTTTGGCCTAAGAATCTGGTTGGCTTACATCATGCATCCCCTCAAATACAGATATGTTTGAAACTCATTCGGAAGAGAATGAACCAGCTCCACAATATTATAGTACTACATTTCAGGATTTACTCATAACGTACACTGTGAGCATAGCAGTGCCATTAAATATCAAACAGTCACGATATTTGAAATCTTCACTAATTAAACTGTTTTCTCACAGTTTTGTGACTGGGCCTTTTTTTTTAACTGCCCCATCCTTCAATAACAGTTCCTTTGCAAAGCTTGAATTGTATGATGACTGGTTCACAAGCAATCCACACTGATATGAGCCGAAAAAACACAATCCATGCTGATATGAGCCGAAAAACCGCACATTCATAGTCCAAAGCACAGTGAAATGCACACTTATACAGTATCATTGTGCACTGAAGCCGGGAATGCATCACAGTGGTCAAAGATGTTCATCTTGTGCATGTTTATATACACCAACAATTAGAAATAGATGGGCAAAAGAACAGTTTGTTGAGCAGTTTGTGCTGAGGCAGCAGTTGAATGAAAGAGAATGGCTTCTTCAAAATTGTATAGATGACAGTTTCAAGTTTCAAGTTTACTTTATTTATATAGCACATTTAAAACAGTCACAGACTGACCAAAGTGCTTCACAACAAAAGAACAGCTTTACAAAAAATTTGATCTAAAACATAAAATCCTAAAATGCCAACGAAAACAAATAAGTTTTTAAAAGAGACTTGAAAATGGTCAAACTCTGAGCCAATCGAATTTCCACTGGCAAGTCATTCCAGAGACGCGGACCGATTACCGAAAAGGCACGGTCACCTCTGCGTTTAAGTCTAGAATTTGGAATTAAAATAAGATTCTGATCTCCAGATCTTAAGCTTCTTGAGGGGATATACTGATGGAACAGGTCAGATAAATAGCCAGGTGACTGAAAGTGCAGTGATTTAAAAACAAATAGTAGAATTTTAAAATGTATTCTAAATTGCACTGGCAACCAATGAAGTGTCTTTAAAAGTGGAGTGGCGCGATCCCTTTTCTTCTTTTTCAACAGAAATCTTGAGGCAGCATTTTGAACTAACTGTAGACGGGCAATTTGGGCCTTAGAAATGCCACAGTATAACGAATTGCAATAGTTAATACGTGACGTAATAAAAGCATGCACTGCCATCTCCAAAGTCTTATCAGTAAGGAAATGTTTAATTTTTCCAAGTAAACGGAGCTGATGAAAACTGGACCCAACTACTAAAGAAATTTGTTTATCAAATTTTAAGGAGTCATCCAGGATAACACCCAGATTCCGTACCTGCGAGGACCTAAAAGCCGATAGTGATCCCAGATCCAGATTAAGTGTTTTTGTATTTTCTGAAGGGCCAAGTACAATTACTTCAGTTTTCTCTTTATTTAAGGATAAAAAATTTAGAGATAACCAGGATTTAACCTCATCTAGACAAGAGGTAAGAGCAGTCATGGCCAGTCGATCATTTTTCCTGAAAGGCAAATAGATTTGGGTATCATCGGCGTAAAAGTGATACGACACCCCATGTTTTCCAAAGATAGATCCCAGAGGCAGCATATACAATGAAAACAGAGAGGGGGCCAAAATCGAGCCTTGCGGAAGGCCACATGGGAGAGGAGCAGAAGAAGATAAAAATTCACCTGTCCTAACCACAAATTTCCTGTCCGATAAAAATGACTGGAACCATTTTAGGACTGTACCAGAGAGACCCACCCAAGATTTCAGTCTATTAATTAAAACCGAATGGTTAACGGTGTCAAAAGCAGATGATAGATCTAAAAGAACAAGAACCACAGAGCTACCCGTATCAGTTGCCAAATAAATGTCATTTAACACTCTCAGAAGGGCTGTTTCAGTGCTGTGGGCAGTTTTAAAACCCGATTGAAAATGTTCAAACATATTATTTGCAGCAAGGAAGGATTGTAGTTGAAAGAACACAATCTTTTCCAAAACCTTGGAGATAAAAGGCAAAACAGAGATGGGGCGATAATTTTTTAAAATAGACAGATCAAGTGAAGGCTTTTTAGGAGAGGTATGACAGTTGCCACTTTCAAATAAGCAGGAACCACCCCAGTTAAAAGGCACTTGTTTAAAAACGACATTAGACCTGGTCCAACTGAGTCAACAATTTGCTTTAAATACCTAGGGTGAATAACATCATATGAAGAGAAGGAAGGTTTCAGCTTGGCAATAGTGTCACTGAGTGTCAGAAGGGAGACAGGTTCAAAGACATCCCAGGATATAGACAACTGTGGATGGAGAGGCAGCTCAATAGGGGGAATATGAGCTACCGGTCCTAAATTAACTGCTTTATCCTTAAAAAACCTCAAAAAGCTTTCAGAAAGAGCAGCAGAGGCAACAGACAGTGTATTGACTGGAGGGTTAACAACAGAATTAATAACAGAAAACAGGACTTTAGGTCTAGAGTGATTATGTAATATTAAATTTGAAAAATAAGTTGCCTTAGCCGATTTGGCGGCTCTCTGATAGGCCAGCAAACTATCTCTAAATAATTGTAGTGAAATGTGGAGATTATCCTTCTTCCATTTACGCTCAGCCTTTCTACAAGCTTGCCTTAAGTGGACAAAGACGTCTGTCTAGTGCATGTTTATATACAAAAATAATTCAAAATAGTCCAGATGGGTCCGCTTTGGTGTTCAGGAATAATGAGGCCACACTAGGCCTGTTTGATTAGTTCTCTCTCAGTTTACGAACTGAAGCACCAGTGGGCAAGACCAAGGATACGATGACGTAAAATAGGCATTTATGTTGTTGCTGTAGAGGCGGTCATGAATAACCAGGCCCCCAAATGACGTTGAGAGGTCGTGGAAGTAGAAAACGAGGAATTTCTGCAGCATGGTTTCATTAATTTGTTTTTATTGCATTGGGGATTACATTTTGAGTTGAGAAATGTACATTATGTTTTGATAGTAGAATTAACTCTTATATGTCAAAATATTTAATATTTTCTCATGACATAATTCCTTTAAATCTTAAAAGGCCATGGAAAAGTCAGGGAATTTTTTTTGTGTATATACAGTTTTATAGTTCTCTTTCTAACATATATCATTTTCCTGGAAATTGTTCTTTGTGAGTGTGATCTCTAGAAAATTATTTAAAAAATTCCTTATCCAATTTTTTAAGTGACTGGAAAATTCTTGGATATTCATTAGTCAAAAGGTCAAAAGAACCCTGTAAATAGAAGAACAGCTCACATACTTTTTGTTTCTTTCACAACACGGCTGACCTTCATCAAAAGAAGTGACTCACAGACTTGTCTTGTGGTATATGTTTGTCCTTCACACAGGCTACAGCACAGAGTACTCTCGCTCCTCAAGCCCAGCGGATCTCTCCCAGCACAGGCGCAACACCTCAACCAGCAGCAGCAGCACATCAGGCGGGACAGTTACAGCTACTGAGAGCCCTGTAGAGCCTGAGAAAGAGCTGGTGAAACCAGAGAGACCCCCACGTCCCCCCCGCCCTGCTCTGCCCCCGAACAGACCCGCAAGGTGCAGAATCAATGGCAGCACTCATAAGTTACTTTACTGCTGACAGATATATCATTATATAAGGTTTACATAATTATTATGGTCATTCATGTATTTTATCATTTCATTAGTCTAGCAGCAATGGAATATAGCTAGATACACAGTATAACGTGATACTAATCTGAGTCTTGATTTCAAATACAGTATATTAAGCATATATGTTATATACATATAGGAGAAAACAGGACTCTGTGGAGAGCCATCCCTCTTGGGTGGATGACACTCGTATTGATGCCGATGATATTGTGGAGAAGATTGTCCAGAGTCAGAACTTTGCTGATGTCAGCAACAATGAAGGTGCATTAAGATGCAGTCAAGAAGTATTTAATATTTTGTGATATTTAACTCCACTTTGGCCCATCAGTTAGTAATTCATTCTCAATTAAAGCACTGATACAGTTGTGAGGGCATTACCAACTTATTATCCACTTGTGAAGACTTCCCATTTCTAAAACTGTATATTTTGTCACTCTTTCTCTCACAGACAGCAATTTAACACTGTTCATTAGTAGGGATGGCACCACAGCGTTAAGTGGTATCCAGCTGGTCAACAGGTAAATTGGTGCTCTTTCATATCCTTTACCTCGTGTAAAGAACACATTGTTCAAATATGTGACTCTTAAAGGGTTAGTTCACCCAAAAATGAAAATTCTTTCATAATTTACTCACCCTAATGCCAAGCCAGATGTGTATGGCTGTATGAATTTCAGCTCTGTTGGTTCAAACTGTGCAAGTGAATGGTGTCCAAATATTTGATGCTCCAGAAAGGACATAAAGCAAGCGTAAAAGTAATCCATAAGACTTCAGTGGTTTACTGTCTTCTGAAGCGATCAAGTCGGTTTTGTGTGAGAACAGACCAAGATATAACTCCTTTATACACTAAATCTTGACATCAGCAGTCTCCTTGGTGATCATGATTTCAAGATCAATTAAACTTCCTAGCACCATCTAGCGCTCTGTGCAAGCGGCAAAAACTAGGAAGTGTAATCAAGCTTGAAATCACAATCGTGCCTAGAGATTCCAATGGCAAGGTGTACTGTAAAAAAGAAGTTATGTTTTGGTGTGTTCTCACCCAAAAATCGATTGGATTGCTTTATCATTGTTTGATTCCATGTTTTTTTGGCAGGGTGTCTGCGGGTGTGTTTGAACCAGTGGTGATTGAGAGCCATTAGATCTCTGGAGGCACAGCAGTCATTCTTTCTCTCTCACGTACAGCCACTGCCACTTCTTATTTTAAAATGATGACAAGAGCAAGACAGGAACTGTAATTCAGAATGGGCATCTGACTTAACATCTTGCTTCTCATTTAGGTTTTGATTTTTCTTTCTTATTTCAACTGAATTTAAATCTGTGTACTCACATATTACAACATTATCACACTTATCATGTAGAAAATGAGGTGGGTACATTTATACTGTTCATACAGTTGCTCTAATTAAGAATAAATATTAATTAATGTTTTACTACGGAATATAAACTACTTGAAATGCCTTAAGAAGTGAGGCGCGAGGGGAGCTTCAGTCTAACACTGTGAAATATGAATTTGAGGGCAGTCCCAAGGGTTTAGACTAACGTTTTATTAAAACTAGTCTTTCAGATATTATTTAATCATTTGAATGTAGAATTTTATTTCTTTACATTGTATTTCACACCTGTATTTTATGCTCAGTTAAGGTTACAAACCACTCAAATCTATTTGCCCTTGTACACTTTGTAAAACTGATGCAGTTTAGTCAACTCTACATTGTAGCCAGCCCATTAGCCTGTTTTAAACATTGAAAAATTTACCTGAAGTCATATATGGCTGGCCATACAAACATGTCAGGTTAGGAAAAATCCTTTTGGCCATTCCCCCATACTGACCTGTTTTAAGAATCCTACATGTTTTGTGTGTTTGGATGTCTGGGGTGGGCAATAGTTTGCTTGCATGATCCAGCTGGACTGGTGAACATGACATTAATATACAGGCCACTTTCTTGTTCTTTTTCTTCCTCATTCTTTTTCTTTCATTTTATCCCTACTACTTTACAATACCCCATTTGTGTCTCCGTCTCTCTTTTTCTCTCTGTGTTTCACTGTTTAAATTACTATGCTGCTGGTTTCAGCTGTGAATGTTCATGTGACTATGACAGCACTGTATTGTCGCTATTAGCATACAGCTGGATGCAGCTGAATGCATGACAGTACAGTAAAGTCATTTATACGGTATTCTCTTGATAGGGTCTTGTCAGTATCACAATAATCATATTTACAGCCCAGAAATACACTTCAAGAGCATTGTGCCGCTAATAGCTAAGTGGCACAGAGAAAGAGCAAAAGACTATTTTATCTAGATGTCTTTTGTATATGTTACAGGGCAAAGCTCTAAAGAGGAATTGTTTGTAGGGTTAGATCAGAGACAGTGACTCGTAGTCACAAGATAACCTACTCTGTATTTCTGGCCAGCACCTGGTGTGCACTGGGATACAGCTGGGTTTTCCATTCTGTGTTTCTGTATCATGTCCATTTGTGTTAATTTTTTGTTATCTAGTTAGCTAGCCATGATCATTGTTGAGAAGAATCTTTCTCAGTTGATCTGAGAGAATTCAGATTTCCAAACTGACGTTGTGAGTTCTGTACTCATTTCACACACATTTTGTTTTGTCAGTATAGAAAAGTGCAATGTAGGCCTGTTATTGTTATTTTGTCCATTTTAATGAATACTTTCAGGGAAATTTGCCCTAAAATGTTTTTATTCTTTTCAGTGACTTAAAATTAAACTGAATAACTGTTCACTATTGTAATAAAGAGGTGACGCTGGTTACATTTGTAAGTTTTGTAAATCCATATTAATGGACATTTTGTTATTCATGCCCAATTTTAAAATTGGATTAACTCTGTCTGTGGCATGAGCCAGCTGCTTTTCTACAGGATTATGAAATAATATTTTATTTTAGTACTCCTGGAAATGTAAAATAACACTATCTTCGAAAGTGAGAAATAAATTACTGTTATGCTCTCCTATAAATCCTAGTGTTTTGGAAGTTTCCGCTTAAGGGATTCTCTGAAGTAGGGCTGCACGATTTGGACAAAAAGTCATACTGCGATTATTTTGAAAAATATTGAGATTGCGATTTGAACTGCAATTATGATGGTAATATTTTCCACATGTTAAACTGCAAAAAAGCTATATATACTATATAAATAGTGTGTGTGTGTGTATATATATATATATATATATATATATATATATATATATATATATATATATATATATATATATTAGTATAGTATAAATAAATATATAAACAGTGAAACAAAGTCTTCTTCATATCCAAATGTTACCATCCACCGTTTATCTGTTTTTGTCCATGTTGTGATAGGGTCTCAGCCCACTAATCATCATCATTCGTTTTTGAAACACAGTCAACTTGAATATTAGGGATGCTTCAATCAGGATTTTAAAATCTCCAATTTTCTTTTCATCTCATCAATCGATGCTGATCATTTAGCTTTTTATCAGCAGCTGTCAAAACTGGTTAAATGTAAGTTTTCTGCTCAGTGTCACTGTTTACTAAATTTCCCTGTTTGTAAAACCATAGTTGTTGCCTAGTTTTCGCTGTCAGTCAATAATTCAGTATACACAAAATATTTTAAAATATAAATGTTACTCTTTATTCGAGGCCTTAAAAAATAGTAGGCTTATACAAACTATTCTTTACAGTATATAAGATAGTCCTAAAGAATGAGGCTTAATGTCAAGCTGAAGTTGAACTGATAACCCATTGGTGTAATTAAATTTAAAGTGAAAATTTTGGTTAGTTTGTCACCATTTCATTCAATTATTTTTTATTCATTATTTTATTATATTTAATTTAGTAATGCATTATATTATAGTAACTAAATATTTGATATAGATTTATTATATGTATGTTCCTTCCTTTTTATTTTGTTGGATGTTGGTAATATTAGTTCCGCTTTAACTTGTTTCCGCGGGGAGTGTAATAGGCGACACGCGCTCTCGTGAGGTAAACAAATGAAAGGTTTCCGGACTCTACGGGTGTTACTGTTAATGCGGTTTGCTCCGCAATCATTTAATAAAGATGTTTGAATTATACCCCATCTTGTATTCTGCGTTATTATTATTATGATACCTGTGTCTTGCGGAGACGGAGATGCTGCTACAGCAGATAATAATAAATAAAACGATAATAGATAATAATAAAACGCTTCATGCAGGATGCAGTTTAGTGTAAATAAAGCGTTTAGCTCATGTAAGCAAACGGAACCAAACTCGGAGCACTTCAGTACTCTAAGCACGAGAGGGAGTTGTGGAGCACAGAACTGCTCTAAAAACACTGTAGCAATGCCTAATTTAATATAGACTGGACAGAGCAGCGCAAATAAACTTTGAATGGAGCTGACTATTTATTTAATTCAATCGCAGCACTTTGCAATTTAACACATTTAAATTGGTCATATCGCGGTTTCGATTTTATTTCGATTAATTGTGCAGCCCTACTCTGAAGACACTGAAACAAATTATCTAATTGTTTTCATTGTTTACTCTTTGCACCTTTGTTGTCTATCTAAAAAAGAAGAAGCTATTAGCAACTTGTACTAATAATAACTCTTTCCTGTCATCCTGTACCAATTAACCATCAGGCTGGTTCATTGGAACCTTTACGCTTTCTGGAGGGATTTTTTCAACCTTGCTGTTAAATAATTCTATAATGTCTAACATTGAGATGGCATGAAAAAAATTACCTTATTCATCTATGATTCTTATTGTCTTTCTCTACTCACTCTTAAAAATGCTTTTTTTGTTGTTGTTGTCACAATTGACTGTAATCTGTGATCTTTTTAATGCAGAGTAGATGTATACTTGGTTTAAGATGCTGTTGCAGGAAGCTGATTGTAGTCTATATAAAAAACATTGTTTTTTAAGCAAGAGGGACTATCATTCCCCTTTCATTTA
The DNA here is from genome assembly GCA_032164185.1 of Moxostoma hubbsi. Classification (NCBI taxonomy): domain Eukaryota; kingdom Metazoa; phylum Chordata; class Actinopteri; order Cypriniformes; family Catostomidae; genus Moxostoma; species Moxostoma hubbsi. Next base: position 822,347 of record JAVLUX010000215.1, read on the forward strand.
TAGTTATATGTACATTTCATGTAATCTGGAGCTTTACTTTTATATTATTTTATTTTAAAGTGTTATATAGTTCAGTCCACACACATTTACATTTTTGAAGCGGAATCCAAAATTAAGCAAAAGAACATTTTGATTTTTAAACAAAATACATTTG